>JAIGNY010004524.1:165000-335000 GCA_020152595.1 Chiridota heheva
CATTAGTGTTACTTTCCCCCTCAATTAGCAAAAATGTATTAATCCTTCTCCCCAAGCATAAGATCCAAATTTTCGCCAAAAGATTTATCACTTGGTAAAGGGTAGGTAAATTTGTAAGTACGAGCTTGTATTCCCCCACTCCCCCCCCCCCCTACCCTTCCTCTCCCACTGAAAAAAAAATACACACCCGCCCCTGATACTAGGGATGAGTGTAATTTTTTTGTAATTGTTTTTAATTCATTAATAATAAAGAGTTTCGTATCTTTAAGTTCAAAATGTTTTACAATGGTAAGTATTTGCATTTGGTTTGTGTTCACATTGTGCATGTTGAATGTTCAATATTTCCAGTTTGCAACTTATTCAGTTTTATCGTTCAAAGATTGTCAGGTTTTTTTTTAAGTTTCGAACCTGCATGGTTGTTACAATGTCATAAACCATGATATAAATTATTGCAAGGAAGGCATTTATCTTCTAAATAAATTACACCTGTCACAATATATAACTCAGAAGTTCGAACTGCCAACAGGTGTAAAATATGCGGAAGATAATCATATTGTAAGCAAATAAGAGGGGTGGGGGACCGGGGGGACTGTTTCTGTTGATGTAACAAACCGCTGCAGCTTTGAAAAATATATTATCATTTCAAATGTATCTCTTGTACAATTAATGGTCGTACACGCTTGTCTTTATATTTAAAATCCTTGCTGAGATAAGTCCTCTGAAATGAAATATACCACACACTCACTAGTTAGCTAGTCCCTGAAGACTTTTCTCCCCCAACGCTATAAATGTTTAAAGAGATATACTGTGTCCTTCGTCGTTCCAACATGAAATGGTTTGTATTTGCTTGTAGTCAATACATGTACACACGAAGAAAAAATGCAGCCACTGTGGTCAGGAAGAAGGGAGTGCGGGGCTCTATAAAATAAAATTCAAAAAGTGGAGGTTAAAAGTGAGGATATGGGGGTAAGATATTTCTTCAGTACATAAATGGAAAGAAAAGGCAACGGCTCTTATTTCTTTCGGGAATTGAATCAAGCTCTGAAAAAGAAGAAAATCGGATCTAGACCTTTTAAAAATTGGGAACATTAAAATCAGGTCTTGTGGGGGTGAGGGAGGGGAGACTTTGAAGACCTTTTGTCAGTAAGTAAATGGAAAGAAAATGCGACGGGCTGTTATTTCCTTCTGAAATTGAATGGTAATCTGAAGAAATTATTATCTTACTTTCAAGCTGCAATATACCACTTTAATCGCTAAAGCAGCTTTTCATAGGGATGAGTTTCGAGCGCGTGCATGTTTACTTTTTTATTTTGAATGTTTCATTGTATTGTGGGATAGCAACATTTTGAAGGTACAAAACTTAATTACTATCATGTTTCCCATGCTTACATGAATTACGCAACCTCTGATAATTTTTTGTAAGTTTTAATATAACGTTTAGATCACAACGTTTCAAAGATTAGAAATTCATATTAACAGGCTTGAAAGTTCATCACGGAACGGAGCTGGATGGTCCTGTGCAAATCACTGCACGTTCTTCATAAGTGCCTGGGGTCTAATTAACATACACATGGTATTGCAGAAGTTGAAACAGAATCAAATCAAATTATAGCAGGTACCAGATCAAATCCTACAAGCACGCACAATATCCATGAGTAAATCCAGGAATTATGATGATGCGTTATCATATTTAGGATCGTAGTCAGTTTAATATTAGTTGCATGGTCCGTTGGTGGAAATATTTATTTTCTTGTGTATTGAGAAATGAATAAGTAGCAAAATGAAAAACTACAAAGAGAAAAATATGCTTCTGTTTATTTTTATATAACTTCAAGACAAAGCTGCCCAAGCTTTCAATTTAATTCTGAACACCCACACAATCAAAGAAACACATGACCTAGATCTTAATATGATAGGTATATTTTTTCATAATTTGAATTAAAAAGAAAACTTGGGCGGAAAGTTATTTCGTCTTCAGCTGTGGAAAGAAAAAAAAAAACATCATTTAAATGTGCAGCATCATACATGAAGAGATGAAATACAGCTAAATAATCACAAAAGTTACATACAGAAAATAAATTTAGGCTTTTTATGTATATTCATCAATGTAGTTAAAAGCAAGCAAGATCTGTGAAAACTTTTCTATGCACGCTTGTAAAGCTGACGCGATCGATATGTGCCAGTCCGAAGTACAGCTTCTATTGTTATTGCAAGGAGCTTATTTCTGGTGTGTGCACTGGAGAGAATATAACTGTTTTGGCTGTGATAGGTACTTGCAGGATTTGGGCATTGATGTGTGACCGTTAAAGCCTAAGTAACAGGTCATTAAGTTCTTCAGAAAAAAAATCGGTGATGCACAGCGATTTAAATAATCGCCTGTTCCCTAACACGAACTTCGCAAAGTAAGTTAGATAAAAACAAGGGAAAAAAACCATGATAAGCGTTTTCCCGAACAACGGCATGAAAAATCCTGTGAAAGGGGCTATGCCTTGAACCCGAGTGCATACCTTGACCGTTCCATGAAAAGTGTCTACTACTTTAAAAGAAAGCTACTAGACGATCCATCGGAGGAAAATGTCTCGTGACACAGTACGGTGAGATCTCCGTGTAACTTCCCAGTGGAAGCAAGTCAAAGACCGTAGATCCAACTGGAAAACTTCGGTGAATGGCTGCAAGCTATCCCAGAGCCTGTGACTGAACCAAGTCTAAGAAGGGGCCCCCCTCCAAAACGAGGAGGGGGGTGAACAACTCCTCAGAAAGGCCTTGCTACGCCGAGGATAGGCGGACTAAGGACACACCGTCAAATGAAGCGCTCTGGGACTGAGATGCAGTTTGCTGGAGCCTGCAAGGTCTTGAGCAGCTGAGAAACTGCAGTTGGCCAGGAAAAGTGGGCGCTATCGGTCGTACGTCGCCTTGCTTAGCATACTCCGTACTAGTGTGAAAGGCGGAAAAGGTAACTCACATAATGAGCTCTTTTGAAAATAAATGCGTTGACCCTGAAACCTGTGGGTCAGGGAAAAGGGCACAAAGAAAAGAAAGCTTGCGATCATCCACGGATGCAGACAGACCTACGTCCGAAAGACCGAATAAGGTCCTGATCGCTCTGGTCACCTATGGGAAGCACGCCCATCCTGTGGGGGTTCCACTGAAGCGAGACGATTGTGATCGTGTTCTTGTAGCCCAAGGTGAGCGGCCGTCAGGCTGGCATAGTTCGTCCTGCGCCGAGACGAGAGGAAGGATTTCAGAAACTCTTGGAAGTCCTTTCCTATCTGTCTGAAAAGGAGACCACAACAGTAAAGTGGCCGTCCAAGTGTCTGTCATAAGGGGTCACATGAAATGTGCCCCTACCTCGATCAAGACGCATCAATCGGCACTGGCGGTGAAAGTCTGATGGGTGGAAACTTCGTTCCTCAAAACAGGTGGGAGCGTCCGCACCACCTCCAAAGGGGGTGGCCACCGACTAAACGTGTAAAGCAGAGGTACTGAATGAGACCATCTTCAGTCCAGATAAGACTGCTGACCCTGAGCAAAGTTTGTTTAAACTTTACTGAATTAAACCAATGGTTAGCGATTTTAAAGGCAGGCCGTTAATATAAAACGTATACAAAAAGGGCTGCAAACCGTGTAAGGCTATGTAGCTGTGAGAAGGTTTTGAATCGTAAGACCGCAGAGCGGTGAGACATTGTTTACGGCTCTAAAGCGGTGTCTGAAAACTGTAGCAGTTGCGGAATCGCGTAGCTCTAGGCCTATCAACAGCGACACTTGTCTATGAAGTTGATTGGAAAAGGTGTTAACGTACGACGTATAGTTACAACCTTGGAACTGCGGAGCCTATGGCTACGGATGTGGAGAAAACTAATACCGTATGTCTGTATGGGTAGTAAACTATCAGGCTGTAAAGTCGCAAGCCACGTTGAACTGCTTTAAGAAGGTGTTAAAGTATAGAATGAACGTTGTTTTTAATAGCTACCCCAATCGTGTGGTGGTCTATCAAAAGGCCACCTATGTCAAGAAAAGTATCCTTCATGGAGTTAATTTTGACAGGAGGTTTAACGTACTACGTCAACTGTATGAGTCGTTAACCCCAGCACTGGGGTAAAAATCACAAAAGAGTTAACGTTAACGTCCTGTGTATACTACACAGGCGGTTAATTCCGTTAAACACCCTTCACCAAGCTGAGAAGCCCTGGGCTACTGGGGGGACTAACGCCGTATCAGTACGCAACCCCGTTAAGTAGTATAGAGCCGCTATGGATCTACAAAGGCGTCAACGTGACAAGTAAATTCCACTAGTCATCCGCCCAGTTTGCCTCCGTTCATCACGGAGCAATAAAGCTATTGGCTACGCGTGGGGGACAACTGGTACTGGTTCGTGTCCCTAACGTAATAGCTATCAGAACAAAAGAATCATCTAGGTCTATGATAGCGTTAATGTACTACATCTGTTTACATGAGTCGTTACCTCAGTATACTTCTATTCACCAAGGGGCCACTGAGTAAGTGGCTACACGTGAGGAAGTGAAGTCACACTCTGCACGCGTTCCTGTTGTAATAGCTAAAAATATACTGGAGCCATATGGGATACGGAGGAGTTCATGTGCTACGCAAGCTATACGAGCTGTAAACTCTGTTTGTTTCACTACGGAGCTATGAAACTGGTAGCTAGCTGTGTGGGAAAGAGGGGACTACCGCCGTAGTCAGTACGTGTCCAGGTTAGCATAACGGACGCGGAACTCTGTAGCTCACTCATGGCTACCAGTCACTTACCACGCAGTTGCGCTGCTGGTGTATGTCGTTAACTCCGTTTGTATCTGTTCACTATGGAGCAGCGTAGCCGGTGGCTACGTGTGGGAGACTGCTGTCGAATGCTAAATGCTTCCAGTGAGAATGACGACTGCGGAACTCTGTAGCATGCAGCCATCAGTTGCATTATCCCGAAGTTTTGTTACCCGAGTTTATCGTACGTTGTACGTTATCCTGTGTAGGTCCTGTGGGGGCGCCTGTTTACCGAAGCCGTGTAGCTACGGAACTGTATGGACCTGTAAAGCCGTGTCCTGGACTCGTGAACTCATGTCTTGGAGCCGTAGGGACCGGTTCGGAGCTGTTCAGAGGTTCCGTAAAGTTGTGGTACTCTCGGGTTTACCGTACGTTGCACGTAAAACCCATAGTATCTTCATAATTTGAGCAAAACGTCACATTCAACGCAAAAATTATATTCAGTGTAGTTCGAACGGTCGTGGAACTACGTAACACGGAGAAAATAGCTCTAACTCAACGGACCCGTAAATACGGGCCGTGGAGCCGTCCAACGGACCTGTACGGACCCATAAACACGGGTCGTAGAGCCATCCAATGGACCTGTACGGACCCATAAACACGGGCCGTAGAGCCATCCAATGGACCTGTACGGACCCGTACGGACCCCTAAACACGGGCCGTAGAGCCATCCAATGGACCTGTATGGACCCATAAACACGGGCCGTAGAGCCATCCAATGGACCTGTACGGACCCGTACGGACCCCTAAACACGGGCCGTAGAGCCATCCAATGGACCTGTACGGACCCATAAACACGGGCCGTGGAGCCGTCCAATGGACCTGTACGGACCCGTATGGACCCCTAAACACGGGCCGTAGAGCCATCCAATGGACCTGTACGGACCCATAAACACGGGCTGTAGAGCCATCCAATGGACCTGTACGGACCCGTACGGACCCTAAACACGGGCCAGAGCCATCCAATGGACCTGTACGGACCCATAAACACGGGCTGTAGAGCCATCCAATGGACCTGTACGGACCCATAAACACGGGCCGTAGAGCCATCCAATGGACCTGTACGGACCCGTACGGACCCC
The DNA here is from genome assembly GCA_020152595.1 of Chiridota heheva. NCBI lineage: Eukaryota > Metazoa > Echinodermata > Holothuroidea > Apodida > Chiridotidae > Chiridota > Chiridota heheva. The sequence continues at coordinate 170,859 of JAIGNY010004524.1, forward strand.
TAAACACGGGCCGTAGAGCCATCCAATGGACCTGTACGGACCCATAAACACGGGCCGTAGAGCCGTCCAATGGACCTGTACGGACCCGTACGGACCCCTAAACACGGGCCGTAGAGCCATCCAATGGACCTGTACGGACCCATAAACACGGGCCGTAGTGCCATCCAATGGACCTGTACGGACCCATAAACACGGGCCGTAGAGCCATCCAATGGACCTGTACGCACCCATAAACACGGGCCGTAGAGCCATCCAATGGACCTGTACGGACCTATGTACACGGGCCGTGGAGCTGTCCAATGGACCTGTACAGACCCGTACGGACCCGTAAACACGAGCCGTGGAGCCGTCCAATGGACCCGTACGGACCCATAAACACGGGCAGTGGAGCCGTATGGAACCGTCCGATGGACCCATAAACACAGGCCGTAGAGCCGTCCAATGGACCAACGTTGCCATAAACACGGACCGTGGAGCAGTATGGAACCGTCCAATGGACCTGTCACTGACCTGTACGGAGCCGTGAACACGGGCCGTGGAGCCATATGTATCCAATCACTGGAGCCGTACGGACCAGAAAGGACCCGTGAAATCACTTGTGACTCACGTATAATATACTTTTACTAAAAATAGGCACCGGTCCCAACTCAGTAATCTTATCGAGAAGGGGCGCTTCGTTATAGTGGTTTATATTCTAATTGACATCAACACCACTTACCTTATCAACATATAGACTCAGGTAACTTACGTCTGATAGACCGCACCCGTGGCACTACTGACTCAGTAATCTATCCAGTCAAAGGCCTCCAGGGGGTTAATCAGGAAAAAGTTAACACAGTAAACTCCAAACACAGGACCTCCCGAACTCGGTAATCTTATCGAGAAGGTGGCTGTAGCGTAAGTAGAAACTCTGAGACTAATTGATTTATATCACCTCTTGACGTTTTCCTGAAAAGTAAAAATATATATAAATGCATACATATACAATTATACCAAGACGCCCCCACAGGGGATGTACCTACGACCCTTCGTGAAACATAGAGAGGCAAGCCATAGCAAAATAGTACATCCAAAAAAAATACTTTCAAATTTGTATCTGAAATTTTTTTTTAAACACGAGAAAATGCATCAAACTTAAATTCTGTAATAGCATAGGGGTAAGCGTGGAAAACACGAACCACTGAGTAACTTGGCGTCTGTGAAGATAAAAAGAAAAGATTAGATCTCCTGTGAGGAGGACGTCGGAGAGACCCCCTCAAGGTCTCTCCAACGTCCAAAAATTCAAGCTTAAAAATAAAAAACAAATACACGATATGTACTGGTAATGTTAAATAAAATATAGGCTCTCTTGTAACAACTGTAGCTCCTTGGAGCTGTAAGAAGCCGACTCCTCGAACACCTTGTGGTGACGTCGACCCAATACGCATGCGCCAACAACGATTGAAGAATTGACCTAATGCATACGAGAACCTGTACTGAAGATATCCAAACATGCTAATACAATGCATAGTATAACGCTAGGCTCTCCTCGTGGAAGGGCGGGGCCGAGGGTGAAAAACACTTAAACCCAGGGGCAAGAGGTCCACTAGACAGGCACACTTAGTGCTCTAGGGCCTAAAAACACCTGCCGCGAGAGTGGGACTCTCTTGAACTAGCCACTCACTTTGTACGAATGGAGACAAAAACACACTATCCTAAGTGTAGGCTGTTGTGTTATCACTTATGTATGTACTTAATAGAGGTATGCTACCTCGTGTGTGCTATCTCAATCACCAGGTAAACAGTTATCCAGAAAGTGATTGTTAAATAAACCTTGAATCCTAAGCTGTCTTGTTAGTTCCAGTTGTTTTATTTATAACAGAACATGGTGTCAGAAGTGGGATAACACTTGATATTATTTTGGAAACTTATGCTGTGGTGATTCGAAAGATTTTTAAGGATCGCACCCGGTCTGTATCATCACGAACACTCACATCTCATCTGTTGATCGTTAGGCTAGTAACACCGTCACTGTTAAGTAGAGCCTAATGTTATATCATAGTACGCGGAGTGTAACTCACATCGCGAGTTTAATTTTTGGAACAGATTAATCTTGTGCAAATGCTCGGACAGATCGTTATAAGAAGTGTCAAAATATTTTAAATACAGAAGATTAAAACGTTAAATCTTCCCCTACAATTTTACAAACATTGACATTGTTTATTTTAAATTTTTGATAGGAATTTGGTCTTCAGGAAAACGCTTATTAACTAAAACTTTAAGTAGGCCAAAACTGAAACATAGGCCTACCTATAGTACGAGAAGAAGAAATAGAGTTGAGTAAGCAATTTAAGACGTGAACTGTAATTCAACTTGAAACAATGGCCGGCCCATTTCAAATTGCTTCCCCTATCCAATTCACTTTCAAAAGCGAAGATTGGGAGCAGTGGATAAAAAGATTCGAACGTTATTCCTCAGCAAGTGGACTCGGGGAAAAATCAGACTCGGTCCAAATTGACACTTTGATATATTGTATGGGTGAACAAGCAGAGGAAATTTTTAATAGTTTTGTGTTTCCAACTGAGCCAATTCCAGAAGGTACAAGACTAGGAAGTACGTCATCTACTCCCCCGACTCCAAATTATGAGTCGGTGAAACAGAAATTCCAAGAGCATTTTATCGCCAGAAGGAACATTATATACGAGAGGTCAAATTTAATAAATGTAAACAAAATGAGGGTGAAACCGTTGACCAATTCATTACTAGACTCATTGTGCGTACGGTTCTCTAAAAGATGAGTTAATAAGAGATCGGATTGTAGTTGGCATTAGAGATAAGCGCCTTCAGCAGAAGTTGCAATTAGATAGCGAGTTGACGTTACAACGGGCCAAGACTACAGTTCGACTTGATGAAAGGGTCAAGAAAGAACATGAAAGCATGACTCGTGAGGATGATGACCATGAAAACAAGAAATATGTGGACAAAGTGTTCCAGAAGAAATATAAAAGTCATCATATTAGCAAATGCTTTAGATGTGGAAATAAGCCACATCAAAAGAAATTTTGTCCAGCTAAGGACAGTACTTGTAATAAGTGTGGAATCGTCGGTCATTGGGCAAAATTTTGCAAAAGTACAGTTAAAATGAAAAAACCAAATAAAGTACAACATGTACAACAAACTTCTGATTCGTCGGAAGATGAAGAAAATTGTAACACTTCAGAATCAGAGACTGAATTATCAGCCAATGTAAATTATTCCTTCATTGGAAGGATCACGAAAGAAATGTCAGATACCCCATCATGAAAGATTCTACTTTGGGTAAATGGGTCAAAAGTTAATTTTGACATTGACACCGGAGCAGATGTTACTGTTCTGCCCGAAAATGTCTTCAATAAATTAGGACTTGGTGTAAAGCTAGACAAACCAAGCAAAGCACTGTATGGTGCCAACAAATCTAAGCTTGAGTGTATTGGTCAGTTTCCCGCTGACTTGAAATCAACAAACAATTGTTCAAAACAACTAGTGTTTGTGGTTAAAAACTGCCCAGTCCCGTTATTGGGAAAACCGGCTATTTCAGCGCTTGATGTAGTAAAGATTGTAAATAATGTTCAAGTAGAAACTAAACATCCTAAGTTGTTCTCAGGCCTAGGAGTAATGAAGGGTGAATACGAAATCAAACTAGACAAGAATTACACACCCCATGCTGTGAATGCACCCAGGAAGGTCACATCGGTTCCGCTTTACAAAATGATAAAGGGAAAACTTGTTGAACTAGAAAAGCAAGGGGTCATTTTTAAGGTTAGTGAACCGACAGAATTTTGTGCCCCCATGGTGCCTGTACCCAAAAAGGATGAAAACGGGGAAATAAAGGATGTCAGAATTTGTGTTGATTACACAAAACTCAACAAATATGTGCTCACGGAAAAGTATATGATTCCGAGCACCTCAGAGATCCTTAGTAGGTTGCCAGATGCAAAAATATTCAGCAAATTAGATGCCAAATTAGGCTTGCTCAACTTTTGGATGATCTTGAGGGAGTTGAGGATTTCATTGACGATGTCTTAATTCACGCACCAAACCAAAATCTTCATGACAAAAGATTGGAAGAAGTCCTTACACGCTTAGAAGCTGCAGGGATGACCCTCAACAAGAACAAATGTCAAATTAGTTGCAGGGAAATGAAATTTGTAGGGCATATTGTTTGGGATAAAGGTATCTCACCCGATCCCGAGAAAACCAAGGCTCTGACTGAGATGCCCCGTCCTGAAAACATTCATTATGTCAGGAGATTTTTGGGAATGGTCAACCAGTTTAGTAAATTCTCACCTTCTTTGTCAGTATTAACACAACCCATTAGGGAACTGCTTCAGAAAGATAGGGATTGGATTTGGTCAGATAACCAGGAACAGGCATTTACCCAAATCAAGACTGTAATCTCCAACAGTCCTTGCCTGGCCTTATTTGACCCAAATCTTGAGACAAAGGTTGCAAGTGATGCATCCAAAATAGGGATTGGGGCCTGCTTGTATCAAAAGCAAAAAGACAATGAATGGAGAATGGTGTTCTGTGCTTCAAGGTCATTGACACCTACAGAGGGAAATTATGCCCCCATTGAGAGGGAAGCATTAGGAGTTACATGGGCTTGTGACACTTTTGCCAACTTCCTAATTGGCCTCAAGTTTCATTTAGAAACAGACCACAAGCCACTTGTTTCCCTATTAGGGCAAAAAGATCTAAATGAACTACCCCCACGCATTCAAAGGTTTAGAATAAGACTCATGAGATACAGTTTTAACATCTCGCACATACCAGGCAAGGACCTTATTGTCCCGGACACACTCTCCAGAGCTCCCAGTAAGGACAAGCCTAACTCGGACAGTTTAGAGCTAGAAAGCGAGGTCCAGAATTATGTAACATATCTTGTATCAGAAATTCCTATGGCTCCCCCAGCCATGACCAAATTACAGACAGAGCAGAACCATGATGCTATCTGTAATAAGTTGATTGACTTTTGTAAGTCAGGTTGGCCAGAAAACCCCACATTGGAAGGGGCCCTGAAAGTGTACTACCCCTTTAGATCAGAAATCAATTACACAGGCGGGTTATTGATGAGGGGATCAAGGATCATTGTCCCTGGTACTATGAGACTTCAGATTTTAGATCATATACATGAAGGTCACCAGGGAATTGTAAAGTGTAGAGAAAGAGCAAAGGTTTCTGTCTGGTGGCCAGGGCCTAGTAATCAGATAGCTGACTTAGTTTATAAGTGTAAGTCCTGTATTCATGAATCCCCGGAATCAAAGGAGCCACTAATTCCAACTGATCTGCCGGATCTCCCATGGCAGATGGTTGCTGCCGACTTGTTCTACCTAAAGAACACAACTTACCTTATAGTGATAGATTATTACTCAAGGTTCGTAGAGGTAGCAAAACTTGAAAATAGTACTAAGTCCTCCGAGGTCATAATCCATCTTAAGTCAATGTTTGCCAAGCATGGAATTCCTGAGGAATTCAGGTCTGATAATGGCCCACAATTCTCCAGCTGGGAGTTTAAAGATTTTGCCAAGAAATGGGGTTTTGCCCATGTCACCAGTAGCCCTTTGTATAGTCAGTCAAATGGGGAAGTGGAACGGGCAGTGAGGACAGTCAAGCAACTCATTAAGAAATCGCCTGACCCATATCTAGCATTGCTAGCCTTAAGGGATACCCCTCTGGGAAATAAAAAAAGTCCAGCACAAATGTTGTTCTCGAGGAGGTTAAGAACAACAGTTCCAATAGCCCCCTCACTTTCGGTACCTACTTTACCTTAAGGGGGTGATCTTAAAATGCATGAAATGAGCTACCGTCAAAGGTACAAAAATCACTATGACAACAAGCATAAGGCCAAACCACTAACGGTACTTCAGCCGGGTACTAATGTTTTTGTGAGAGATAAACGTACCCATGGTGTAATTCAAAAGAAATTGGGTAGCCCAAGGTCATACGAGGTCAAGACCCCCCACGGAGTCTATCGTAGAAATAGGAAGTTTCTCCTTGATTGCGGGCATACTCCAGGGAAAGATCCAAATTGGGATGACAAAGGAAACAGTTCCGAAAAAGGAACTTCAGAAAACAAACCTAAGCCGTACATGCCTATGCCAAACCAGCATGGTGGTACAACATTACAGGTACCTTACCGGACACGATCAGGCCGAACGTTTAAACCGGTTGATCGTTTAAATTTATAGTACCTGATCTCAGCTAGTGTGCTCAGTTGCTATTGTTCAGGTATTGTAGTTTATCATATAATTAATTCACTGGAAGTGAAATATGTTTCATGTCCTACTAGTCACCTCAGACCATCCGTGTTGAAATTGTTATTATGTTTTACTTAACAAACTTATACTGTGCTCCAAACGGGGGATGTTGTGTTATCACTTATGTATGTACTTAATAGAGGTATGCTACCTCGTGTGTGCTATCTCGATCACCAGGTAAACAGTTATCCAGAAAGTGATTGTTAAATAAACCTTGAATCCTAAGCTGTCTTGTTAGTTCCAGTTGTTTTATTTATAACAGAACATAGGCTACACGGGAAAGTCCTGTAAGCCGGACCGAAGAATCCCGGATCCATGGCTACCTCATCTTACCTCAAAAGACTTGAAAAGGCAAACCGGATAAGATAGAGCAGCGTAACACCTGCCTGGTAGAAGCTGCAAAGGAGAAAATTGTTAGAAAAAGGTTAAATTTATAAAAGAAAATTTGACCAGTTCCAGCAATGTTGTGAAAACAACGCACTGAAAAAAGTGAGGGTTGGTGGAGGTTATATGGAGGTCAGGGCTGGCTGTAACTACGTTTTTAAGGTCGGTTAGAAGTGCTTTAGAATCAGGTCATGTGACCAGATTGCATATTTATAGCATGGAAGGTATATGTATATATATATATATATATATGTATATGTATATGTATATGTATATGTATATGTATATGTATATGTATATGTATAAAATATATATATATATATATATATATATACATATACATATACATATACATATGTATATGTGTATATATATATATATATATATATATATATATATATATATATATATATATATATATATATATATATATATATATAATATATATATATATATATATATATATATATATATAACATATATATATATATATAATGTATATGTATATATATATATATATAGTATTGAAGCAGTGAAGGAACATTAAACTCTTGAGTACAATGACCTTTAACAAAGATTGTGTTGTTTTTCAGTTATGGTCAATCCAAGTTTCAAGATTTCAGAATTCAGGTGAACTTTGTGATGTCATCAGATGAACACAGCTCCATACGTAATTCTTTATGTGTTCTTCAGTTTCATTTCTTCTTTGCTGATTACCTGTTGACCTACGGGCATAATCAAATTTTAAAATATCCGGATGGAATCAGATCTTGACCTTCAAAATGTTTATCTGCCTATGTCATACATTATTGCACAATAAGGGCAAAAAATTGCCAAAATATGCTGTAAAATGGTTACCTGATTTTCATGGGAGTTTTTGCTGTATTATACAAGTTGCTTCGGGTTTGATAAATGAGAATATATCATATAGTGTCAGATGAGACTATATCATATAGTGTCAGATGAGACTATATTATATGGTGTCAGATGAGACTATATCATATAGTGTCAGATGAGACTATATCATATAGTGTCAGATGAGACTATATCATATAGTGTCAGATGAGACTATATCATATAGTGTCAGATGAGACTATATCATATAGTGTCAGATGAGACTATATCATATAGTGTCAGATGAGACTATATCATATAGTGTTAAATGAGACTATATCATATAGTGTCAGATGAGACTATATCATATAGTGTTAAATAAGACAATATCACATAGTGTCAGATGAGACTATATCATATAGTGTCAGATGAGATTATATCATATAGTTTTAAATGAGACTCTATCATATAGTGTCAGATGAGACTATATCATATAGTGTTAAATAAGACTATATCACATAGTGTCAGATGAGACTATATCATATAGTCTTACTTTACTTACTGTTCCGCGCTCCTGACGATTTAGTTCAAAGGGGCGCGTTATAAATATATGTGTATTATTATTATTATTATTATAGTGTCAGATGAGACTATATCATATAGTGTCAGATGAGACTATATCATATAGTGTCAGATGAGACTATATCATATAGTGTCAGATGAGACTATATCATATAGTGTCAGATGAGACTATATCATATAGTGTCAGATGAGACTATATCATATAGTGTCAGATGAGACTATATCATATAGTGTCAGAGAGAAACAAACTAATAAAACAAGCAAGTGATTTGGCAGGGGCCAATTCAAATGATGTCGATGTAATAAATATATACCAATGATGTACCTACCCTCATAGTGGCATCAAATGTGGTCTGGTAGAGACTTGGTGTTGCCTTCACTCTCAAGGTGTAATTCCCTTGAACTGAAATATCCACATTGAGGTATGCCAACGTCCTCTCACCAACAGTCTTGGCAAACTCCTACAACAAACATACACCACTGATTGATGATTGATTAATTGATTCTGATTGATACTCATTGATCAAATAATTACTGATTGACTGACCAATTACTGATTGATTACTGAAATATTGATTGATCGATCAATTGATCGATCGATTGAATGATTACTGATTTGATTGATTACTGATTGATTGAATGATTGATTGAATGATTGATTACTGATTGATTGAATGATTTATTGATTGATAGATCAATTGATGGATTACTAATTAATTGATTACTGATTTGATTGATTACTGATTGATTGCTGATTTATTTATTGATTGCTGATTGATTGACTAGTGAGATTACCAATGAACTGAATGAAATTTGATATGCAAATCGGATTTATTTAAATTCTTGATAAAATTTGCCTAGAGTCTTTTTAGAATAATTCAGGTTTCAAAAGCCTATAAAAAATATATACAACTTGTTGACAAGGGCACACTATTGTTAGTTCCTTGATATAACCTTTTACTATATACTTACTGAAAAGTGATTCCAAAACTGATACCTCTGTTTACATTCACTATGTGGTAGTGATTATACCTCCCGATATTACAACAAAACTACTGGTGCAGAAAGTCTACTTTACAAAAGTGATGTTGCAAAATACATCGAAACAAATGATTTTGTACTTCATTGAAAATAAATTAAACATTTTTTTTTTTACTAATTAAAACTTTTTTCACATTTCTTCATATATTAAATCACAATAACAGCATTTTAAATCCCGGAAATATCCTCTGGTTGTTAACACTGTACAGGAATAAAAGTCAAATATATAAACACTTTACAGAAATACGAGTCAAATATATAAACAGTTTACTGGAATAAAAGTCAAATATATAAACACTTGACAGGAATATAGGTCACATATATTAACACTACAGAAATACAAGTCAAATATATAAACACTTCACATGAATGTGAGTCAAATATATAAACACTTTACAGGAATATGAGTCAAATACATAAACACTTGACAGGAATACTGAGTCAAATATCTAAACACTTTACAGGAATACTGAGTCAAATATTTAAACACTTTGCAGGAATATTGAGTCAAATATATAAACACTTTACAGGAATACAAATCAAATATATAAACACTGTACAGAAATATGAGTTAAACATATAAACACTTTACTGGAAAACAAGTCAAATATATATATATACACTTTACAGGAATAAGAGTCAAATATATAAACACTTTACTGGAATACGAGTCAAATATATAAACAATTTACAGGAGCACAACTTAAATATATAAACACTTTACAGGAATATAAGTCAAATATATAAACACTTGACAGGAATATGAGTCAAATATAATAACACTGTACAGAAATAAGAGTTCAATATATAAACACTTTACAGGAATACGAGTCAAATATATAAATAGTTTACAGGAATACGAGTCAAACATATGAACACTTCACAGGAATACATTGTAGCATACTGAACTAATAATAACCATCAGCACATACCTCAATCCATTCAGTTGACCCTATTGTACCATACTGAAGAAATAATGACCATCAACACATACCTCAATCCATTCAGTTGACCCCATTGTACCATACTGAACTAATAATAACCATCAGCACATACCTCAATCCATTCAGTTGACCCCATTGTACCATACTGAACAAATAATGACCATCAACACATACCTCAATCCATTCAGTTGACCCCATTGTACCATACTGAACTAATAATAACCATCAGCACATACCTCAATCCATTCAGTTGACCCCATTGTACCATACTGAACTAATAATAACCATCAGCACATACCTCAATCCATTCAGTTGACCCCATTGTACCATACTGAACAAATAATGACCATCAACACATACCTCAGTTCATTCAGTTGACCACATTGTACCATACTGAACTAATAATAACTATCAGCACATACCTCAATCCATTCAGTTGCCCCCATTGTTACCATACTGAACTAATAATAATCATCAACACATACCTCAATCCATTCAGTTGACCCCATTGTACCATACTGAACTAATAATAACCATCAGCACATACCTCAATCCATTCAGTTGACCCCATTGTACCATACTGAACAAATAATGACCATCAACACATACCTCAATCCATTCAGTTGACCCCATTGTACCATACTGAACTAATAATAACCATCAGCACATACCTCAATCCATTCAGTTGACCCCATTGTACCATACTGAACTAATAATAACCATCAGCACATACCTCAATCCATTCAGTTGACCCCATTGTACCATACTGAACAAATAATGACCATCAACACATACCTCAGTTCATTCAGTTGACCACATTGTACCATACTGAACTAATAATAACTATCAGCACATACCTCAATCCATTCAGTTGCCCCCATTGTTACCATACTGAAATAATAATAATCATCAACACATACCTCAATCCATTCAGTTGACCCCATTGTACCATAATGAACTAATAATAATCATCAGCACATACCTCAATCCATTCAGTCTACCTTATTGTACCATACTGAACTAATAATAACAACCATCAGCACATACCTCAATCCATCCAGTTGCACCCATTGTACCATACTGAACTAATAACAACCATCAGCACATACCTCAATCCATTCAGTTGACCCCATTGTACCATACTAAACTAATAATAGCCATCAGCACATACCTCAGTTCATTCAGTTGACCCCATTGTACCATACTGAACTAATAATAATCATCAGCACATACCTCAATCCATTCAGTTGACCCCATTGTACCATACTGCACTAATAATAACCATCAGCACATACCTCAATCCATTCAGTTGACCCCATTGTAACATAATGAACTGATAATAACCATCAGCACATACCTCAATCCATTCAGTTGCCCCCATTGTACCATACTGAACTAATATTAACCATCAGCACATACCTCAATCCATTCAGTTGACCCCATTGTACCATAATGAACTAATAATAACTATCAGCACATACCTCAATCCATTTAGTTGACCCCATTGTACCATAATGTACTAATAACCATCAGCACATACCTCAATCCATTCAGTTGCCCCCATTGTACCATACTGAACTAATAATAATCATCAGCACATACCTCAATCCATTCAGTTGACCCCATTGTACCATACTGAACTAATAACCATCAGCACATACCTCAATCCATTCAGTTGATCCTATTAAACCATACTCCTCTGCTCCCCACGAACAAAACAAGATGGACCTACGAGGCCGCCATTTATCTGGTGAAAAGAAAGATTTGACACAAAAGATATTATCATGTACTTAACATAAACGAATTGAGAAATTTATTTCAAACTTTCTCTCCTGTAATTCAATCTCACTTTTGTTCACTTTATTTGCAACACAATTCATTAAACATTCAGAACATATTTACAGTGGAAGAAAGTACAAGTTAATATATAATACAGGAAAGAAAATGACATACAAATTGTTGATCACAAGAAAAGGTTGAGGAGACTACAGAAAGTTGAGAAAACGTGTTAAATGCAAGTCCCCGAAAATGATATAAATATATTACAAACATGTAACTATATATAATTATATACAGTAACAAGAAATACAAATTATATCGAAAAGAATACATTATGAAAAAAGAGAAAAAGAGAGAGGGAAAAAAAAAAAAAACTTGACCATATCCGAAATCCTACCACTATCCGACCCCAACCCTAGCCTCCTTCCCCAGCCTATACCCCAACCCCAGCCTATACCCCAACCCCAGCCTATACCCCAACCCCAGCCTATACCCCAACCCCAGCATATACCCCAACCCCAGCCCCTACCCCAACCCCCACCTACCCCTTAAACTCCCACCCCAATCAGATTCCTAAAACATATGCATGCGGGTGTGATAATGGGTTTAAGGTTTATACTTTCTATATGTAGCTACTAGACTTGTTTTAAGACGTTTTTTGAAAGAAATGGGAGACACTGAAGTTTGTAATGAGTTATCAAGAGATTTCCAGAGTAAAGCACCAGCGTAATGGATATAATGATGAGATAAGGGGAGTCTACAAAGAGGTGTATTGAGATTGTTCTTATACCTTGTACTTACAGAATAAATGCTTTTCCTAGTGGTAAAGAAATCGTCAAAACATTTTGGAAGAGTTTTTTTCTTATGTTTGAATACGAAAGTGGCAATCTGAAATGTGTGAATGTCAAAGATGAATAAGAGCGTTCAATGAAGCGAGTAAAGGAGGAGTATGGCAAAGATGATGATTGTTGGTTATAAAACGCATAGCTCTTTTTGAAGAGTAACGAGTCTTTTCAGGCGGGAGGGGTAATTTTTTGCCCAAGCAATGTTACAGTAAGAAAGAAACGCGAGTATAATGACATTATAAATTTTAAGAAGGGCTTTCTCTGGAAGATGAAATCTTAAGCGCCCGAGCATACCAACTCCCTTGGAAACTTTTTCACAAATAAAATCAATGTGAGTTTGCCATGTTAGAAAGTTATCAATGTAAACACCTAAAAATTTAGCAAAAGGAGAGAAAGTTATACTTTCGTTACCTAAATGAATTTTACAGAGATTATTTGCAAGGGTTTTATTAGGCGGGGTGAACATACGGAACATGTCTTTTTAATGTTTAAGGATAATTTATTTACTTGGAACCAATGAGCAATTTTCTTAAACTCATCTTGGACTACAGTGCATAGTTTAGCTGGATGTTTCCCCGAACAGAAAAGGTTGGTATCATCTGCATATTAAATCATTTAGAGTTCGGTGGACGATCTGTGGAGGTCATTGATGTAAATTATAAAAAGAAGTGGGCCCAATATTGATCCCTGGGGTACCCCACAGTTGATTTCCAGTTTATCTGAATTGTGATCATCAATGTTAACAAATTGATTTAGGATACTTAAGTAGTCTTGAAACCATTGATGCGGGATACCTCTTACTCCATAATTATAAAGTTTGGCTAAAAGAATATCACGATTTAACATGTCAAAAGCTTTAGATAAATCTAAAAATGTACCATTAACAAAATACATATTTTCAAAAGCATCAGAAAGCTTATCCGTTAGATAGAGTAAGGCTTGAGAAGTTGACTTGCCCAGTAAAAAACTAAATTGGCCATCATATATAATATCGTTATTATTTAGAAAAATTATTAGTCTATCGAAAACTAATTTCTCAAGAATTTTAGAAAAACATGGCAAAACGGATATTAATCGGTAGTTAGAAATAATACTAGGATCACCGTTTTTTTAAATTGGGGATACACGAGCTATTTTCAATCTCTCTGGGACCTTACCCTGTAAAAAAATATAAATTAAATATATAACATAAGGTCTACTTATTGAAGATGAAACAGCTTTAACAACTCTGGGTGAAATACTGTCATAACCAGAGGAACAAGCTGTGGGGGCAGCAATTTTCTCAAAAACTTCAGTTTCTGAAGACGGATTTAAATACAGCGAATTGCAGGTTGATGAGGGCAAAAAACTTATAAAAGGACGAAAGGAATTGTCAGAAGAAGATATAGCACGGTGCAAATTTGAACCTATGGAGGTAAAATAGTTGTTAAAGCTGTTTGTAATCTGATCAGGATCAGTTATGTTCACACCATACACATGTGTTTCATTCACTTTGAGTTGTAGATAGTCCCTTTAATAAGATTATTAATAGTTTTCCAAGTTTCCTTAATATTACATCAAGCATCATTAAGTTGTTCACAATGAAAAATCTTTCTTAAAAAACTTATTACGAAAAACTTTAGTCATTAAAATTACCTTGTGTACGATTTTTAATATATTTCTTGTACAGCTTGTTCTTAATTTTACATGAGTTAAGAATACCCTGAGGCATCCACTCTTTACCTGGCACATTATGCTTATTCTTAGAGCAAAAAGGAAATAAAACATTGTAGTAATACATTAATTTTTCAAGATAACACTCATAAGCACTAACTGCATTACTAATACGAAATACACTCTCCCATGATTCTTGTTCTAAATAGGACTTAAGAATATCTATGTTCACCTGCTTTAAAGATCAACGCGGAATATTATTTTTACAATGTTTGGTATGCAGTTTGTTCTTCATGTCTATGAAACTAAACACAAGGAAGTGATCAGAAATATCATAAATTAGAATACCATCAAATGATTTGAACGATTTGTTAAGATATCATCAAGCAATGAAATTGACAAGCTCGTAATTTTAGTTGCATAACTATGCAGAGGATGAAATAAGAAAAAAAAAATGAAGTTACAGAATTCCTTAACATGGGAGTTGCTATTTATTTTCAAGAGGTTACAATTAAAATCACCCATAATAAAACACTGGTGTATCCAATCCACAAAAATTCTCAAGGACATTGCACAACAAATCAGTCTTACACGATTACTTACACCTTTTATGACAACAAATTACACCGATAATAAACGTAAATCCTGAGTTATTGTTACCCTTTATTTCTACAAAAAGACTTTCAAATAGACCATCTTTAAAATAGCTTTTGTCTGTAATAATGTTATAAGTAAAGGTATCCTTAATATAAAGAGCTCCCCCTCCCCCTGTTTGGACTCTCCTAGAGTTGTGAATAAGATTATAGCCTGGAAGGTTAAAAATTCCGAGATCACAAACAGTATCAAGCCAAGTTTCGGAAATTCCTATTGCTGAGAAATTAGTATGAAGTGTTAAGCTAGGTGCATAAAATATCAAAATTAGCAGGCAGGCTTCTTGAATTTACATGAATTAAAGAAGGAAAATTATCTGAAAGCTTAGAAAAATTACTATTAAAAGAATCCTCAGTATGGTAATGGCACTTACTTATAGTTTCAGTACCCATAAGATTATTATTAAGCTCTGGAGCAGGAGAGCAGTTATGATAAATAACATTGGTATGTAGATTATCATAAAGGTAAACATCATGATATGAGACGGTGTTACTATATATAGAACAGTTACTTCTGTAATAAGTAGAAATATCAACAACTCTTAGGCAAAAAAAACATATGTGGGGAAAAGTCAAGAAAATATATAATCAGTCCCCATAAATGTACAAAGCAAATATGTTTGTTTGTTTGTTTGATGAGGTCTTAACGGCACCACGACAACGAAGGTCAAATTGTGCCTGAGAGGTCAGATCATTTTAGAGGTAGTAAGGAAAGAGACCAGGGGGAGAATGAGAGAAATTAAAGAACAAAAGCCAGAAAGCTGTGATCGAGAGAGGAGGTGCATGGGTAAAACAAAAACAAAGTAGAGAGGGGGTGGAAGAGGAGAATTAAATATGGTTGTAGAGGGATGCATGCTGAAGGAAGGAGATTATTTTATCTGGAGGATTTTTCTAGAAGAACTCAGCAATTGAGTTGTGGGGAGCAAGGGAAGCTCTGGGAAGGTTGTACAGGGGGCAAGCAAGGAGAACGTGTTGGATTGTGAGGATGCAGTGGCAGTTGTTACAGAGGGGTTGAGGGGAACCAATAAGGAGGTGGGAGTGAGTGAGGTGGGTGTGACCAATTCTAAGACGGGTAATATGAACGTTGTCGATACGAGAAAGGTTGTTGATGGTGGATATGATCGGGATTGTGGGCTGGATAACAAATATATATATATATTTATATATATATATACATATATATACACATATATATATATATATATATATATATATAAATTTAACAGTCCTACACTAATCACGATAATAAGGAAATAACAATTGGACACTTACAATATAGCTTCATGGAGCAGGTCAAGAAGAAAGGGAAAGAAAAAACTCAAATTAGCTCCAAGATGAATTCACTTCAGAATCACCTATTGTCCATTAAGTGTAAGTGTTGTTGGAGGTTGACGGAAACACAACGAATAAAGAAAAGGATTATCTAGATAATAAGCTACTCCAAGTTTGGAACTGAAAAAAGGTATCAGTTTCCATGGAAACGGATATGGAAATCTTGAAATTTGTGTCAAATATTTTTGTTTCAACTACATTTTTTGGGGTTGAGATAATTTATTTTATTTTTTGTTGAGGAAAGAAATACATGGGAGAGTAAAGAGGGAATCTCATCACAGTGAAAAGGCTTAAACAGTGACCAGTTTATCTGATATATACTAGTGATGTCACTTCGGTGCTGGTTATTGATTGGCTTTGTCACTATTTTCGTCAATATTTGAACCAATCAGAAATGTTGAATTGTGTTGTATATGTATCTACCTGTCAACATGATAACGGGCCTATAAACAAAAATTTGTAGCCCCTAATTTAAGATCAAAGCTGTAAATAATTTCATCTTTATCGCATTAGATTCCCCTTCTTAGCAGATAACCTGTCAAGTTTCAAGAACACAATATGATACTTACTTTTTTTTACCAGTTTGCCAAACACCCTGGACAGCTCCATCATAACAGCTGTACCACTGCTGGGATCAACAGCACCAAACACCCATGCATCACGATGGTTGCCGATGACCACATAGCGATCTGATGAATAGAGAAAAGCATTAGCATAAATGTGTGACCCTTTAAAAAAGGTCCAGCATAAAGTGTATAACACATGTTGGGTAGAGCAGGTGTTGGGTAGAGCAGGTGTTGAGTGGAGCACGCGCTGGGTGAAGCATATGCTGAATGAAGCACATGCTGAGTGAAGCACATGCTGGGTGGAGCAAGTGTTGGGTGGAGCAGGCGCTGGGTGGGGCGCGCTGCTGGGTGGGGCGCGCTGCTGGGTGGGGCGCGCTGCTGGGTGGTGCGCGCTGCTGGGTGGGGGGCGCTGCTGGGTGGGGCGCTGCTGGGTGGGGCGGCGCTGGGTGGGTGGGGCGCGCTGCTGGGTGGGGCGGGCGCTGCTGGGTGGGGGCGCTGGGTGGGTGGGGCGCGCGCTGGGTGGGTGGGGGGCGCTGGGTGGGTGGGGGCGCGCTGGGTGGAGCACGCTGGGTGGAGCACGCTGGGTGGAGCACGCGGCTGGGTGGAGCACGCGCTGGGTGGAGCACGCGCTGGGTGGAGCACGCGCTGGGTGGAGCACGCGCTGGGTGGAGCACGCGCTGGGTGGAGCACGCGCTGGGTGGAGCACGCGCTGGGTGGAGCACGCGCTGGGTGGAGCACGCGCTGGGTGGAGCACGTGCTGGGTGGAGCACGTGCTGGGTGGAGCACGTGCTGGGTGGAGCACGTGCTGGGTGGAGCACGTGCTGGGTGGAGCACGTTATGGGTGAAGCACGTGTTGGGTGAGAGCACGTGTTGGGTAGAGCACGTGTTGGGTAGAGCACATTGGGTGGAGCACGTGTTGGGTGGAGCACGTGTTGGGTGGAGCAAGTGCTGAGTGGAGCACGTGCTAGGTGAAGCACGTGCAAGGTAGGGCACGTGCTGGGTAGAGCACGTGCTGGGTGGAGCATGTGCTGGGTGGAGCACGTGCTGGGTGGAGCACGTGCTGGGTGGAGCACGTGCTGGGTGGAGCACGTGCTGGGTGGAGCACGTGCTGGGTGGAGCACGTGCTGGGTGGAGCACGTGCTGGGTGGAGCACGCGTGCTGGGTGGAGCACGTGCTGGGTGGAGCACGCGTGCTGGGTGGAGCACGTGCTGGGTGGAGCACGCGTGCTGGGTGGAGCATCGCGTGCTGGGTGGAGCACGCGTGCTGGGTGGAGCACGCGTGCTGGGTGGAGCACGTGCTGGGTGGAGCACGTGCTGGGTGGAGCACGTGCTGGGTGGAGCACGTGCTGGGTGGAGCACATGCTGGGTGGAGCATGTGCTGGGTGGAGCACGTGCTGGGTGGGGCACTTGTTGGGTGGAGTACGTGGTGGGTAGAGCAACTAACACACAAGTAGCATCATACACATCAAGATAAAAGCAACACACGAGTAGCATCATACACATCAAGATAAACCAACACATAAGTAGCATCATACACATCAAAATAAAACCAACACACAAGTAGCATCATGCACATCAAGATAAAAGCAACACACGAGTAGCATCATACACATCAAGATAAAACCAACACATAAGTAGCATCATACACATCAAAATAAAACCAACACACGAGCAGCATCATACACATCAAAATAAAACCAACACACAAGTAGCATCATGCACATCAAGATAAAACCAACACACAAGTAGCATCATACACATCAAAATAAAACCAACACACGAGCAGCATCATACACATCAAGATAAAACCAACACATAAGTAGCATCATACACATCAAAATAAAACCAACACACGAGTAGCATTATAAACATCAAGATAAAAACAACACACGAGTAGCATCATAAACATCAGGATAAAACCAACACACGAGCAGCATCATACACATCAAGATAAAACCAACACACAAGTAGCATCATACACATCAAGATAAAACCAACACACAAGTAGCATCATACACATCAAGATAAAACCAACACACGAGTAGCATCATACACATCAAAATAAAACCAACACACGAGTAGCATTATAAACATCAAGATAAAACCAACACACGAGCAACATCATACACATCAAGATAAAACCAACACACAAGTAGCATCATACACATCAAGATAAAACCAACACACAAGTAGCATCATACACATCAAGATAAAACCTACACACAAGTAGCATCATACACATCAAGATAGAACCAACACACGAGTGGCATCATACACATCAAGATAGAACCAACACACGAGTGGCATCATACACATCAAGATAAAAGCAACACACAAGTAGCATCATACTGTACACATCAAGATAAAACCAACACACAAGTAGCATCATACACATCAAGATAAAACCAACACACAAGTAGCATCATGCACATCAAGATAAAACCAACACACAAGTAGCATCGTACTGTACACATCAAGATAAAACCAACACACAAGTAGCATCATACACATCAAGATAAAACCTACACACAAGTAGCATCATACACATCAAGATAAAACCAACACACAAGTAGCATCATGCACATCAAGATAAAAGCAACACACGAGTAGCATCATACACATCAAGATAAAACCAACACACAAGTAGCATCATACACATCAAGATAAAACCAACACACAAGTAGCATCATACACATCAAGATAAAACCAACACACAAGTAGCATCATACACATCAAGATAAAACCAACACACAAGTAGCATCATACTGTACACATCAAGATAAAACCTACACACAAGTAGCATCATACACATCAAGATAAAACCAACACACAAGTAGCATCATACACATCAAGATAAAACCTACACACAAGTAGCATCATACACATCAAGATAAAACCAACACATGAGTAGCATCATACACATCAAGATAAAACCAACACACAAGTAGCATCATACACATCAAGATAAAACCAACACACGAGTAGCATCATACACATCAAGATAAAACCTACACACGAGTAGCATCATACACATCAAGATAAAACCAACACACAAGTAGCATCATACTGTACACATCAAGATAAAACCAACACACAAGTAGCATCATACACATCAAAACAAAACCAACACACAAGTAGCATCATACACATCAAAATAAAACCAACACACAAGTAGCATCATACACATCAAGATAAAACCAACACACAAGTAGCATCATACACATCAAAATAAAACCAACACACAAGTAGCATCATACACATCAAGATAAAACCAACACACTAGTAGCATCATACACATCAAGATAAAACCTACACACAAGTAGCATCATACACATCAAGATAAAACCAACACACAAGTAGCATCATACACATCAAAATAAAACCAACACACGAGTAGCATTATAAACATCAAGATAAAACCAACACACGAGCAGCATCATACACATCAAGATAAAACCAACACACAAGTAGCATCATACACATCAAGATAAAACCAACACACAAGTAGCATCATACACATCAAGATAAAACCTACACACGAGTAGCATCATACACATCAAGATAAAACCTACACACGAGTAGCATCATAAACATCAGGATAAAACCTACACACGAGTAGCATCATACACATCAAGATAAAACCTACACACGAGTAGCATCATACACATCAAGATAAAACCTACACACGAGTAGCATCATACACATCAAGATAAAACCAACACACAAGTAGCATCATACACATCAAGATAAAACCAACACACAAGTAGCATCATACACATCAAGATAAAACCTACACACGAGTAGCATCATAAACATCAGAATAAAACCTACACACGAGTAGCATCATACACATCAAGATAAAACCTACACACGAGTAGCATCATACACATCAAGATAAAACCTACACACGAGTAGCATCATACACATCAAGATAAAACCAACACACAAGTAGCATCATACACACGAGTAGCATCATACACATCAAGATAAAACCAACACACAAGTAGCATCATACACATCAAGATAAAACCAACACACAAGTAGCATCATACACATCAAGATAAAACCTACACACGAGTAGCATCATAAACATCAGGATAAAACCTACACACGAGTAGCATCATACACATCAAGATAAAACCTACACACGAGTAGCATCATACACATCAAGATAAAACCAACACACGAGTAGCATCATACACATCAAGATAAAACCAACACACAAGTAGCATCATACACATCAAGATAAAACCAACACACAAGTAGCATCATACACATCAAGATAAAACCAACACACAAGTAGCATCATGCACATCAAGATAAAACCAACACACAAGTAGCATCATGCACATCAAGATAAAACCAACACACAAGTAGCATCATGCACATCAAGATAAAACCAACACACAAGTAGCATCGTACTGTACACATCAAGATAAAACCAACACACGAGTAGCATCATACACATCAAGATAAAACCTACACACAAGTAGCATTATACACATCAAGATAAAACCAACACACAAGTAGCATCATACACATCAGGATAAAACCAACACACGAGTAGCATCATACACATCAAGATAAAACCTACACACAAGTAGCAGTATACACATCGAGATAAAACCTACACACGAGTAGCATTATACACATCAAAATAAAACCAACACACAAGTAGCATCATACACATCAGGATAAAACCAACACACGAGTAGCATCATAAACATCAAGCTAAAACCTACACAAGAGTAGCATCAATATTTGTAGCAAGTTGCATGGTGCCCAGTCGAAGGCTTAACTTTATTATCCTTGACTAATAGATAGTAAGCAGATGGTATGTAGTGTGCACAGTAAATAATGAAACAGCATGACAAACCTGGCTCTACGCTTCCTTTTATAATGCCAATCACATTATGGGTTGTCCGTCTTTCTCTTACATTATATACCTCCAGTTTCACTTTCCTACAACAGAAAGAAGTAATTGTAAAATTAATGAAATTTTAGCTAAAGGAAAGTATTTTTACAAAATCATAGGCTGAATTTAAAGAGAAAATGTTTTAGAAAATACATCAAGATCTTGAACTGTTTCTGCTTTCAAATACAGCATTACGGGGTGATTCACCCTTCTTAGCCCGTCATCTTGTCATGTTATGTTATGTCATGTTATGTTATGTTATGTTAAATACAGCATGATCAGAGACGTTAGTGCATTGTAATTCTCTGCTCATGAAAATGATAGTCAAAATAAGTTAATCTTCATTAAGATATATTTACAGCAGTGAGTATTTAAAAGGTTGTATAGGCTAAATGAATGTAACACTTTTGTCACTATAAGAGGGCTTGCCAATGAAGGTATATCAATGATTCTTGATGCAATACAGCAACAATGCAAGATGTCATTTACCATCTAAATGTCAACAAAATACAATCCACAGCCACCAATCAAGACAGCTCTTATATTAGCATGTGAGGTACATTTGTAAATTT
The DNA here is from genome assembly GCA_020152595.1 of Chiridota heheva. Classification (NCBI taxonomy): domain Eukaryota; kingdom Metazoa; phylum Echinodermata; class Holothuroidea; order Apodida; family Chiridotidae; genus Chiridota; species Chiridota heheva. The sequence goes on from JAIGNY010004524.1 coordinate 193,230, forward strand.
AATTTTGTTTCCTCTCATATGGTATATTTTAATTGTGTCAAAATTTCCTCAGATGATTAAAGTCAATTATCATATCTTTTCTCACATGTTCATCCGCGCGCACCAATGAGAAAGCAGAATACCTCTACGTTTGCACTACAATAATATCCTCTACATTTGCACTACAATAATATCCTCTACGTTTGCACTACAATAATATCCTCTACGTTTGCACTGCAATAATATCCTCTACGTTTGCACTACAATAATATCCTCTACGTTTGCACTACAATAATATCCTCTACGTTTGCACTACAATAATATCCTCTACGTTTGCACTACAATAATATCCTCTACGTTTGCACTGCAATAATCTCTACATTTGCACTGCAATAATATCCTCTACGTTTGCACTGCAATAATATCCTCTACGTTTGCACTGCAATAATATCCTCTACGTTTGCACTACAATAATATCCTCAACGTTTGCACTGCAATAATATCCTCTACGTTTGCACTCCAATAATATCCTCTACGTTTGCACTCCAATAATATCCTCTACGCTTGCACTGCAATAATATCCTCTACGTTTGCACTACAATAATATCCTCTACGTTTGCACTACAATAATATCCTCTACATTTGCACTACAATAATATCCTCTACGTTTGCACTACAATAATATCCTCTACGTTTGCACTACAATAATATCCTCTACGTTTGCACTACAATAATATCCTCTACGTTTGCACTACAATAATATCCTCTACGTTTGCACTACAATAATACCCTCTACGTTTGCACTACAATAATATTCTCTACGTTTGCACTACAATAATATCCTCTACGTTTGCACTACAATAATATCCTCTACGTTTGCACTACAATAATATCCTCTACGTTTGCATTACAATAATATCCTCTACGTTTGCACTACAATAATATCCTCTACGTTTGCACTGCAATAATATCCTCTACGTTTGCACTGCAATAATATCCTCTACGTTTGCACTGCAATAATATCCTCTACGTTTGCACTACAATAATATCCTCAACGTTTGCACTGCAATAATATCCTCTACGTTTGCACTCCAATAATATCCTCTACGTTTGTACTCCAATAATATCCTCTACGTTTGCACTACAATAATATCCTCTACGTTTGCACTACAATAATATCCTCTACGTTTGCACCAAATAATATACAAACAAGAACTGTCCAAAGGACAGCATGCTCGACTATTTCAAGCTAGAATAGAAAAGGGGCTTAGTGAGGGAAGTATATGCGGAAATAGGGCTAGTGGGGACAGATGATTTCAAATTAATTGAGCTTTGAAGAATGCACTAACATTTTTTATTTACTTTGCTAATTTTCACATTTTACCAACACTTCAAAATATCTTTTGAGCTGTTCCAGATATTTTAAGGAAAAAAATCTAAAGGCTACGACCTCACCTAGTAACTCAGAAAACAAGTGAAAGCTAAACACCTCTTTTACTTATATCTGTTAAACAACAAAGAAAGGAGAGGCCCTGACTTGCCAATGTCAATGAAAGTTTAAAATATTACAAAGCATCCTTGTGGCATGATGCAATCATTTTTTGGGGTCATTTCCCCACCCAACTATCTTTTATTTATCTAAAATCATTCTTAAAAGTGGAAAACATTTTGTATGTTAGTTTTCGTCATACAATTCACCCCTAACCTCCACTCCAATCCCCTCCTCAATCCATACCTTTCCCAACCCTACACATCCTGGATTGTAATCCAACTTCCAATTTAAAAAATATGTGTGTCAAACAGCTTGAAAAATGTGCAACAACATTAAAGCAAAATTATGCAAAACAATATTGCTTAATGTATGACAAACTAGACATTGGAAACGATACAAATCTTCTCACCGCTAATAATGCACCTTCCAGACTGTCCCACATTGCATCCCAACCTCTGTCCCAAATGTCATCCCACACCCTATATACTATATGCAATCACACCTGAAAGCCAGATGTTATTCCACCATGACCCAAAGGCCATCACAACTGAAATCCAGATGACACCCCACCACATGCCATCCCGCCCTGTCACACATGCAAACCTCACCCTGTCCAACATGCCAAACTATCCTGACCAACATGCCAACCCACTCTGTTCAACATGCAGGGGTCGAAGTTTCCTGCTGTTCCGAGAAAAGTGCCTTTTAAGCAGGAACAGTGAATTTTCAAAAATATACAGTAGCATCAACATCTTGAAATATTTTGTTTTCTGCTCATAAAACATGTTCTAAGAGTAAAGTCCATCATAACAAATATATTTAAGGTATGAAAAACCATTCTTTTCCCACAATTACCGGCGCAATCGATAGCATTGTGCAGAATCCAGGTAGTCACGTAAGTTCTGATATCCTGATCGCGAAATTGCACAATTCTAACAACTTAAGGATTCATAACTACAACCGGAAATTCCGGGAGTGATAAAAACTATTAAAAACACCTCTTCCTTTGTTTTTTTTTAAAGAAACATGTGAATAAATGTCAAAAAATCATGTTGTTTGTCTTCTTTTCTTGATTCTAACAAAATTCAAGTAAATTTCAGAATTTGGTTATTCAGAACTAATTTTGAACTCACGATGTGTAGACTAATTCTAACACTATGTCCTAGGCCCAAGTCAATGATCACAATGCATAGACTAATTCTAATACTATGTCCTAGGCCCAAGTCAATGATCACAATGCATAGACTAATTCTAACACTATGTCCTAGGCCCAAGTCAATGATCACGATGTATAGACTAATTCTAACACTATGTCCTAGGCCCAAGTCAATGATCACAATGCATAGACTAATTATAACACTATGTCCTAGGCCCAAGTCAATGATCACAATGCATAGACTAATTCTAACACTATGTCCTAGGCCCAAGTCAATGATCACGATGTATAGACTAATTCTAACACTATGTCCTAGGCCCAAGTCAATGATCACAATGCATAGACTAATTCTAACACTATGTCCTAGGCCCAAGTCAATGATCACAATGCATAGACTAATTCTAACACTATGTCCTAGGCCCAAGTCAATGATCACGATGTATAGACTAATTCTAACACTATGTCCTAGGCCCAAGTCAATGGTCACAATGCATAGACTAATTATAATACTATGTCCTAGGCCCAAGTCAATGATCACGATGTATAGACTAATTCTAAGACTATTTCCTAGGCCCAAGTCAATGATCACAATGCATAGACTAATTATAACACTATGTCCTAGGCCCAAGTCAATGATCACAATGTATAGACTAATTCTACGACTATGTTTTAGGCCCAAGTCAATGATCACAATGTATAGACTAATTCTAACACTATGTCCTAGGCCCAAGTCAATGATCGCAATGTATAGACTAATTCTAACACTATGTCCTAGGCCCAAGTCAATGATCACAATGTATAGACTAATTCTAACACTATGTCCTAGGCCCAAGTCAATAATCACAATGTATAGACTAATTATAACACCATGTCCTAGGCCCAAGTCAATGATCACGATGCATAGACTAATTCTAACACTATGTCCTAGGCCCAAGTCAATGATCACGATGCATAGACTAATTCTAACACTATGTCCTAGGCCTAAGTCAATGATCACGATGCATAGACTAATTCTAACACTATGTCCTAGGCCCAAGTCAATAATCACAATGTATAGACTAATTATAACACTATGTCCTAGGCCCAAGTCAATGATCACGATGAATAGACTAATTATAACACTATGTCCTAGGCCTAAGTCAATGATCACGATGCATAGACTAATTCTAACACTATGTCCTAGGCCCAAGTTCAATGATTTACAGCATGAAATACCTTTCAGAATGTTTTAAAAATAGCTCCAGTCAATAATAATTGGTAACCAATGCTTTTTTCATATGCTAATTGATTTGCAAGTTTCATATTAACTGTCATGTCATTGCATGTCATGAAACATTTGTTCCAGCCGATTTACTCATAAGCCACAACTACCACGCATGATGCAGATCAATAAAATAGACATACCTATTGACAACACTAGCATGTGCACAATAGATAACAACAGTATCATAGCAAGTATGATGTACAACAGACACATGGTTGCTCATCTATCTATCACATTTGAAGAATTTTAGGTTAAGCCCTACCTACTAATTAATATGCATGGTATCACCACCAAAACCAATAAGGCACATCCACAGACCATGGGCTATCTATGTACCACATATGACCTGAATCCAGTTTATCACTCTTTAGATACCGTGATTATAAGCTTTTTTAGCGAAATCATATTAAGCCTTGACCACTTGCATACTAATGAAATTCCCACATTTTTAAACTATGAACATGTACACATTAGCAAACATCATAATTGTACCAAATATCATACAAAACATATATGTGGTTGTTATAATATGAGCATTTCAAAATTTGTACATTAAGCCCTGCCTACTCATTAATATGCATGACATCACCACCAAAAACAATAGGGCACATCTACGGATATGGTCTAATCAAATTGACCGTGTCTCTTGTATAACGTCAATAATCGACTGGAATAGGTTAGAATTACTACCCATTGACCCATAGATTATAATTTATACAAAACTGCTAATAACTTTGGTTGGAAGCATATCTTTTGCTCAAACATGCCATCCCCATGAATTCATGTTTCTCCCTACTGCCTTTAAATTTTTGTTGGTTAGGAAATATATTTTCCAGCACGTGGAATGGTCAAATTGATTCCACCCCTCCCCCACCCCCTCCCCCACACCAATTGCCAAAGACGTAATAATTTGTGCTACATATTAATTTTCTTCACACAAAAAAAAATTATGTCTCACTCATATCCCTGATACTGTATTTGCATGCGAATGCAACTATCATTGGTTCCATTACGTCTTTACCGCGTATACATACGATACGTGTTACAGCCTTACTTGGTTTATAAGTTTTGACAGACACGGGCGCAGCAGCCTTCTGACTATTATTTATTTGTTTCTCTTTATACAAGTATATCTTATGACAAAAATGGTGTATACTAAATCCAATTGAAAAAACAAAATTTGCTTTTTTCATTAATGAAAATGTTGCAACAGTGAAATTCGATCCGGAACAGTGTTTTTTTAAAGCACTGTTTCGTGAAACAGATGTGATTTTTTTTTAATTTCACCCTTGACATGCCATCCCATTTCTGTCCCACATGCCACTCCTTCCTGCCCTAGACACAATTCCACCATCCCACATGCCACCCAGCCTGCCCTACAAACAATTCTACCCTGTCCCTAATGCCATCCCACCCTGCCCTACAAACAATTCCAGCCATTCCTACATGCCACCCCACCCTGCCCTACAAACAATTCCACCATCCCACATGCCACCCCATCATGCCCTACAAACATTTCCACCCTGTCCCTCATGCCACCACACCCTGCCCTACAAACAATTCCACCCTGTCCCACATGCCACCCCACCCTACCCTACAAACAATTCTACCCTGTGCCACATGCCACCCCACCCTGCCCTACAAACAATTCCACCATTCCACATGCCACCCCACCTGCCCTACAAATAATTCCACCCTGTCCCTCATGCCAGCACACCCTGCCCTACAAACAATTCCATCCTGTCCCACATGACACCCCACCCTGCCCTACAAACAATTTGAGCCTGTCCCAGAAGCCACCCCAACCTTCCCTACAAACAATTCCACCCTGTCCCACATGCCATCCCACCCTGCCCTACAAAGAATTCCACCCTGTCCCACATGCCACCCACCCTGCCCTACAAACAAATCCACCCTGTCCAACATGCCAACCCACCCTGCCCTACAAACAATTCAACCCTGTCCAACATGCCACCCCACCCTGCCCTACAAACAATTCCACCATCCCACATGCCACCCAGCCTGCCCTACAAACAATTCTACCCTGTCCCTCATGCCATCCCACCCTGCCCTACAAACAATTCTACCCTGTGCCACATGCCACACCACCCTGCCCTATAAACAATTCCACCATTCCACATGCCACCCCACCTGCCCTACAAATAATTCCACCGTCCCTCATGCCAGCACACCCTGCCCTACAAACAATTCCATCCTGTCCCACATGACACCCCACCCTGCCCTACAAACAATTTGAGCCTGTCCCAGAAGCCACCCCAACCTTCCCTACAAACAATTCCACCCTGTCCCACATGCCATCCCACCCTGCCCTACAAAGAATTCCACCCTGTCCCACATGCCACCCACCCTGCCCTACAATCAAATCCACCCTGTCCAACATGCCAACCCACCCTGCCCTACAAACAATTCAACCCTGTCCAACATGCCACCCCACCCTGCCCTACAAACAATTGCACCATCCCACATGCCACCCAGCCTGCCGTACAAACAATTCTACCCTGTCCCTCATGCCATCCCACCCTGCCCTACAAACAATTCAACACTTGTCCAACATGCCGCACCACCCTGCCCTACAAACAATTCAACCCTGTCCCACATGCCACCCCACCCTGCCCTACAAACAATTCCAGCCAGTCCTACATGCCAACCCCACCCTGCCCTGCAAACAATTCCACCATCCCACATGCTACCCCATCATGCCCTACAAACAATTCAACCCTGTCCCACATGCCACCCCACCCTGCCCTACAAAAAATTTAACCGCCCAACATCCCACCCAGCCCTACAAACAATTCCACCGTCCCACATGTCACCCCTAGCTACAAACAATTCAACCCTGTCCCACATGCCACCCACACTGCCCTACAAACAATTCAACCCTGTCCCACATGCCACCCCACCCTGCCCTACAAAAAATTCAAGCCTGTCCGACATCCCCACCCAGCCCTACACACAATTCCACCGTCCAACATGCCACCCCGCCCTACAAACAATTCAACCCTGTCCCACATGCCACCCCACCCTGCCCTACAAACAATTCCACCCTGTCCCACATGCCACCCACCCTGCGTTACAAACAAATCCACCCTGTCCAACATGCCACCCCACCCTGCCCTACAAACAAATCAACCCTGTCCCACCCCACCCTGCCCTACAAACAATTCAACCCTGTCCCACATGCCACCCCACACTGCCCTACAAACAATTCCACTGTTGCACATGCCACCCCACCCTGCTCTACAAACAATTCCACCCTGTCCCACATGCGACCCCACCCTGCCCTACAAACAATTCCACTGTCGCACATTAAATCCCACCTTCATTCTAATTCCTATACCTTCTTATCATTATGTCATCTTCTACCCAAAATTCCACATAATTTTTCACTTCCTTGCATACCCAAGACACCTAATTTCATATTTCATCAGGTGAGGAATCTTTTGTTTGCTTCTTCATTCATGGCAAGACAAACATTTTGATTCTATTTATGTCATGAAAGTTATTATCATAACATACAAACTACTACAAAAACCTTGTTTACGTTTCTATTCATACCCAAGACACCTAATTTCAAATTCTTTTCAGGTAGGGAAGCTTTTGTTTGCTTTAACATTCATCCCAAACTAATATTCTAATTGCTATTCATTTCAGGAATGGCATAATCATAACAAAAAACTCACCCAAAAACTAAAAGCAACAAACACAGAACTTTGACCAGACACCAACGCTGATGCCATGGGTAGTAGAATAGCTCTATTATTCTTTGAATGTCAAGCAAATAAAATGCCCTTTCTGTTATGTGCATACCTGCCATTTTTCAGTCCTTGACCAATCCTATACTCAACACCAGTAATAGCACCTGACCAGCCCTCTGGAACAAGATCACCATCAAGTTCTCTGAAAAAGAAAAAAAAATATGAACACAAAACAAATATTCATATGAATTGTGTTTAGGGAAAACTTGAATTTAATTTGTATGAAGAGCAATTCCACTAACTGCTACAGAAAAATTTGTGTAGTATATGCTTAAGGGAAAGGCAGGAAAACACAGATGAATAGGTTTAGGTTAGGTTTAACTAAATAGCTTCTGCATTAAGGAACCAGAACAAAAAGGTTTTGTTGTGGTTTCGATGTTTTTTTTCAAATGCTGATTGATTTGCAAGTTTTGTATTATTAACTTAGTAATTCCATGTCAAGAAATATTTGCTGCATGATACTTATTCTTAAGCCACACCAAGGCACCCGCCACGCACCCGCCACACACCAGCCACGCACCCGCCACGCACTTGCCACGCACCCGCCACGCATCCGCCACGCACCCGCCACGCATCCGCCACACACATGCCATGCACCCACCATGCACCCGCCATGCAGATCGAGATAGTAGAACCTGTTAACAACATTAGCATGTGCACAATAATTAACAACATTATCATAGCAAGTATGATACAAAAATGGTTGCTCAATTATCCTATTTCAAGAGTTTGTCAATAAGCCCCACCTACTCATTAATACTCATGACATTACTACCACAACATTTGAACATATGTACAGACCATGACCCATCTGTGTACGACATACAGCATAATTGACATATACCGTTCATGAGATACAGTCAGCACTTTCACATTAAGCCACGCCTGTACAGTGGGTTTAATGATATTTGTTGATAACAAACTCATGTACACAACCAACAATATCATCATGCCCAATACAATGCAAAACGGACATACACTTGCTCATTCATCACTTTTTCCAAATTTGTATTATCATTTTTTATTGAATGTATAATTAAAGCCCCGCCCACATTAATATGCATGAAATCACCACAAAAAATAATAGGGCACATCTGCAGACCATGAGCTATCTGTGTACCACACATGACGTGAATCCAGTTCATAGCTTTTGACCAAGTAAGGCTGTAGCACATATCGCATGTATACGCAGTAAAGACGGAACAGAACCTATGAGTTGCATTCACACGCAAATACAGTATCGGGGATGTGAGTGAGACATAACAAATTTATTTGAAGATTATTAATATGTAACACAAATTATTACGTCTTCGCCAAATGATAGGGGGATGAGTGGGGTAGTCAATTTGACCACACCACGCAGTGGAAAACATATTTTCCAAACAAAAAAAAATGTATAAAGGGAGAAAAATGAATTCATGGGGATGTTTGAGCAAAAAAATATGCTTCCAACAAAAGTTGTTAGCTGTTTTGTATTAATTATAATCTGTGGGTTAATGGGTAATTCTTACCTCTTCTGGTCGATTATCGACATTATACGAAAGCCATGGTCAATTTGATTAGACCACGTGGTGGGAAATCATATTTTGTCAAAAAACAAAAACAATTGGGTTCACACACAAAGTTAAAAGCACAAACCATTAAAAATCCCATCTTGCACCTATCTCACTCATACTCAACAATTCTGAATTTAATATCACGCAAGGATAAAACCTGTAATCCATATACATTAAAAGAAATTAGGATTCCCCACCTGCACTAGCGCTGCAGATCTGGGCCTACGCAAATTATGTTCTGCGCAAGTCAGTCCATTATTTTGCAATCTGGAAACCCGTCACAAAAAAGGTTTTCCTAATGAAACTTATTTGTCATGCCTGTTTTTTGCCATACACAAGACCAACACACTGCTCTCACCCTAATGGCTGGTCCCACTGCTCAGTGTACTAAACATACAGTGTATATTCACATAACGTTGTTATCGTAATCTTGAAATGTTCATATTTTAACAACCACATGTCCGTCTTGTTTTCATATATGGTATAATAATGACGTTATCTAGTGTGTATGTGTTCATTGTATAAAAATGTTGACTTTCATTAATATGCTTAGTGGGTGGGGCCTATATAATATGATTATGTAAACAAAAAGCTGTAAACAAATGATTAATTTGTCGGCATGAATGTCTTTTTATTTAAAATTTAGAAGTAAATTACAAGAATTGGGAAGGTGTGGAGATCCCATTATTCATTGAAGGGGAAGGGCAGAGATTTAAGAAATGTTAAAAAATCTTAGAGAAGGGCAGGATGATTTTTTTTTTTGAAGCTGGATATTATTGTAATGCAGGGGGGGGCTACATTTCTGTATTGTAAGAAGGCAGGTATTTAGTCAAGAAATAATTTGGCGTCTTTGATGTATTTCTTTCCAAAAGCGTAGGGGTATGGGGAGGGGGGAGTAGAATGGAGGAGGTTGCATTGTTTTTGCATGGAAATATGTTTCAAGGGTATGTATAAAGCCTGTCAATCTTAGCATGAATTGCAATACTAACGTGTTCATATTAATCAACAGTCAAGGACAACTTGTGATTAATGCATTCTTTTATGAGTTGCTGGAATGTTTGTTCTGTCCCTATTAGACAGGTGCATTTGTGCAGACAGTGAATACCAACGGCGCTTCAGTTTTCTTTTGGTTTTTCAAATTGCCTATAGTGTAAGCTTATTGTTGATGGCAATGTTGGTAGTTCAGTGGTTGTTGGTGTTGTGTATAGATCACCAAATTCTAGTCCTGAGAACAATCAGAAATTGCTTGACTGCTTCAGGAAAGTTGCTTCTAGGAGGGTTATTGTTTTTAGGGACTTTAATTTTCCAGACATTGATTGCAATTTTTGTACTAGTAGTGGTTCACATGGTAAAGATTATTTGGAAGCTCTATCTGACTGCTTTTCCACCCAGCATGTGTTATTTCCCACGCATGGTGGTAATTGTCTTGATTTGATTTTCAGTAGTGAAGAAAGTATGGTTAGAAATGTGCTAATTAGTGGTAAGGTAGGGTGTAGTGATCATGACCTCATTAGTTTTGATCTGTATTTTTTCACAAAGGCTTCGCCAGCTAATAAACTGGTTTTAGATTTTTAAAATGCTGACTTTGCTGCACTTCAGGATAATTTGTCATTCGATTGGATTTCTTTGCTCCGTGACTTAGATCCTTCAAAAGCATGGGATGTTTTCCGAACTATAGTTTTTGAGGGTGTAAATAGGTTTGTCTCATTAAAGAAGTCTATAGGCGAAATCGGCCAGTGTGGATGTCTCGGGAGGTTTTGCAGGCTATTCGGAAAAAGAAGAAGTTGTGGCGTTATTATAAACACAGTGGGTGTCCTGAGGAGCTTGCTAGGTATAAGGATCATAAAAAGTTCACACAGGGTTTGATAAGAGATACTAAAGTGCTTTTTAAAAAACGTTTGTCCAAAGAAGTTCAGATTAATTGTAAGTCGTTTCATTCTTATGTTCTCTCAAAACAAAAATCAAGGAAGTTGTTGGTCCCCTTCAGGGTAATGATGGTGTTACTATCAATAGTGGTAGGGATATGGCCGAGGTTTTGAATGACTGCTTTGTGTCTGTTTTGACTAAGGAGTCCCCTACTGATTATGTTGTGGATTATCTTAGTGTGCGCTCTCCAGTATCCATTAAGAATGTTGATTTTTCAGTTGATGTTTTGTCTAAGAAGTTGAAGGGTTTGAACTCAAATAAAGCACCCGGTCCAGATGGTAAAATCCTGCTGTCTTATGTAAGTGTTCTGATGTTCTTTCTGTTCCCCTAAGTATTATTTTTTCAAAATGCTTTGATGTTGGTGTTGTTCCTAGTGATTGGAGAATTGCTAATGTCACTTCTATTTTCAAAAAGAGTGACCACAGTTTGCCTTGTAACTATAGGCCAGTTAGTCTTACTAGTGTTGTGTGCAAGGTCATGGAGTCCATTGGTTAGGATGTTGTACTACATCATTTACTGGTCAATGGTTTGTTGAATTGTCCCAGCATGGGTTCTTACCTAAGAGGTCTTGTGTTTCTAACTTATTAAAGTTTCTTGATGATGTTACTAAACAAGTTGATTCTGGTCATAATGTGGATGTTATCTATTTAGATTTCTTAAAAGCATTTGATAAGGTTCCATTAAGCAGGCTCATGATGAAACCAAAACCCCTCGGTGTGGAGGGAAAGTGTGCCAGTTGGATTTATTCTTGGTTAGTTGACAGGTCACAAAGAGTTGTTGTAAATGGTGAAGTATCTCCATGGACAAGTGGTGTTCCTCAGGGTTCTGTATTGGGTCTGCTTCTTTTCTTATCTTCATTAATGATACTGATGTTTCCCTTGGCTCCAGGATTTATAAATTTGCTGATGACACTAAGCTGTACAGGATTGTTGATGATGCTAGGGATTCTTCACTTTTGCAAACTGATCTGGATAAGTTAGTTTCTTGCTTCCAAACACGGCATATGTCATGCAATGTTGGTAAATGCAAAAGTTATTCATTTTGGGCAGAGCAATTTGGCTTTTGATTACTGCATGAATGGTTCAAATCTTGGTAGTGGTGATCAAGAAAGGGATCTAGGTGTTGGCATTACAGTACTAGCAATCTGAAACCTTCTAAACAGTGTGCATTAGCAGCTGCAAAGGCAAATAGAATGCTTGGTTTGAATAGAAGAAATTTGTGTTATCTTGGTAGAGAGGTTGTTCTTAATTTGTATAAGCACTTAGTCAAGCCTCACCTTGAGTATGCTATTCAGGCTTGGAGTCTCTTTATGAGAAGGATAAGTTCATTTTAGAGCAGGTTCAGCGAAGAGCCACTAAACTTATTCCCAAAGTAAGGAATCTCACTTATGAATCTAGGTTGCGAATTCTTGGTTTAACCACGCTTGAGTTGAGAAGAGTACGTGGCAATATGATTCAGGTTTTTAAATTCCTATCTGATAGTGATGCTTTGACTTCCTATTATTTCTCGCATGTTTCAGCTAATCCTCATGTGACACGTGGTAACAGTTTGAGATTGACCAAAGAGTTCTCAGGGGTAGATATTCGGTGTTTAACTTTTCGCAAAGAGATGTTATTGAGTGGACTGGTTTGCCTGAGTGGGTTGTTAGCTCCAATTCTGTTCACAATTTCAAATTCAACATTAATCAGTTCTTTACTAACATTTTTTTTTTTGTTTTTTTGTGATGGTGGTGTTAGTTTGGGCTCCTTATGGGGTGACTAACCCTTCTTAGCCCGTATTCTTGTTATGTTCACTCTTGAAATTACTATGGAGAAGTCGGTGAGCCCATATTTTAATAATAATTGACAGTACACAGTCTCTTAACATTTTTTAGGCATTCACAGTCCTTTGTAATTGCTTGCTTTTACATGTAAAACCAAACAGCTCACCAACTGAGCCGTTCAAGGACAAGGGCGGTAATGTGATTTGGAAAGAAATAGTGTTTTTAGAGAATGTGCACATTCTCCACAGGGAATATAATGGTAATATTTCAGACGTTGTCCACAATTTCAGATAATCTCATCGATTCTCTTTAGCATGCTTGCAATTACCCGGTCAATGTAATCCTTTGGAATAGACCTAACACTCCTCCACCCTGCACACTCCCCCCCATCCACCACCCCCGTTCACCACCCCCATTCACCACCCCCATCCACCACCCCCCATCCACCACCCCATCCACAACCCCCATTCACCACCCCCATCCACCACCCCCCATCCACCACCCCCATCCACCACCCCATTCACCACCCCCATTCACCACCCCATCCACCACCCCCATCCACCACCCTTATCCACCACCCCCATCCTATTAATAAATGAGTGACAAGGATATATGGAGTCGTCTATCTTTTTAAGTCTTTCTTCAGTCTTAACAGTTGGTTAATTTGGAAAATGAGGATTTTCTGATACTTGTACAACTTAAGATATACTGCATGACACAAAAACACTTAGTTTCAAATGTATGCAATTCTTCATATTTCTTTCCCATTACATCGTTAAGGCTGAGAGACGTTAATGCTTTACTTACTGAAGGAAATGTTTGGCATCGTCATATCCTATTGGCTGCACCGGTAGCATGGGGAGAGAAACATTTTCCTCCTTCTCCCTGTAAGCAACATCTGAAGAAAAAACATTTGCAAGTATTTCTGATTTTTTCTTATTAGATGCTTTCTTCTTTTCAAAATTGCTTTAAGTGGTAAATTATAGTTACCTAGCTTGCTTGATTCTGTTTTACAAATTTTATAACATATCTAATGGCTTTTGATCTACAAAATCTCGAAAAGATTTTTTTTTCTTAATACATGTTTTAGAGAAATGTGAAGATGGGGGTGCAAACATCTACAGAAGACTACCAGTCAATATCTACTCAAGTGTGACAGAACTTGATTATCAATGTAAGGATGAGGGTCCAAACATCGACGTTAGACTACCAGTCAATATCTACTTAAGTGAGACAGAACTTGATTATCAATGTGAGGATGAGGGTGTAAACATCTACAGTAGACTATCAGTCAATATCTACTCAAGTGAGACAGAACTTGATTATCAATGTAAGGATGAGGGTCCGAACATCGACAGTAGACTACCAGTCAATATCTACTTAAGTGAGACAGAACTTGATTATCAATGTGAGGATGAGGGTGTAAACATCTACAGTAGACTATCAGTCAATATCTACTCAAGTGAGACAGAACTTGATTATCAATGTAAGGATGAGGGTCCAAACATCGACATTAGACTACCAGTCAATATCTACTTAAGTGAGACAGAACTTGATTATCAATGTGAGGATGAGGGTGTAAACATCTACAGTAGACTATCAGTCAATATCTACTTAAGTGAGACAGAACTTGATTATCAATGTGAGGATGAGGGTGTAAACATCTACAGTAGACTATCAGTCAATATCTACTCAAGTGAGACAGAACTTGATTATCAATGTGAGGATGAGGGTCCGAACATCGACGGTAGACTACCAGTCAATATCTACTTAAGTGAGACAGAACTTGATTATCAATGTGAGGATGAGGGTCCGAACATCGACGGTAGACTATCAGTCAATATCTACTTAAGTGAGACAGAACTTGATTATCAATGTGAGGATGAGGGTCCAAACATCGACGGTAGACTACCAGTCAATATCTACTTAAGTGAGACAGAACTTGATTATCAATGTGAGGATGAGGGTCCGAACATCGACAGTAGACTATCAGTCAATGTATACTTAAGTGAGACAGAACTTGATTATCAACGTAAGGATGAGGGTCAGAACATCGACGGTAGACTATCAGTCAATATCTACTTAAGTGTGACAGAACTTGATTATCAATGTAAGGATGAGGGTCCGAACATCGAAAGTAGACTACCAGTCAATGTATACTTAAGTGAGACAGAACTTGATTATCAATGTAAGGATGAGGGTCCGAACATCGACGGTAGACTACCAGTCAATATCTACTTAAGTGAGACAGAACTTGATTATCAATGTAAGGATGAGGGTCCGAACATCGACAGTAGACTACCAGTCAATGTCTACTCAAGTGAGACAGAACTTGATTATCAATGTAAGGATGAGGGTCCGAACATCGACGGTAGACTACCAGTCAATGTCTACTCAAGTGAGACAGAACTTGATTATCAATGTAAGGATGAGGGTCCGAACATCGACAGTAGACTACCAGTCAATGTATACTTAAGTGAGACAGAACTTGATTATCAATGTAAGGATGAGGGTCCGAACATCGACGGTAGACTATCAGTCAATATCTACTTAAGTGTGACAGAATTTGATTATCAATGTAAGGATGAGGGTCCGAACATCGACGGTAGACTATCAGTCAATATCTACTCAAGTGAGACAGAATTTGATTATCAATGTAAGGATGAGGGTCCGAACATCGACAGTAGACTACCAGTCAATGTCTACTCAAGTGAGACAGTAT
The DNA here is from genome assembly GCA_020152595.1 of Chiridota heheva. Taxonomy (NCBI): domain Eukaryota; kingdom Metazoa; phylum Echinodermata; class Holothuroidea; order Apodida; family Chiridotidae; genus Chiridota; species Chiridota heheva. The sequence goes on from JAIGNY010004524.1 coordinate 208,863, forward strand.
CAATGTAAGGATGAGGGTCCGAACATCGACAGTAGACTACCAGTCAATGTATACTTAAGTGAGACAGAACTTGATTATCAATGTAAGGATGAGGGTCCGAACATCGACGGTAGACTATCAGTCAATATCTACTTAAGTGAGACAGAACTTGATTATCAATGTGAGGATGAGGGTGTAAACATCTACAGTAGACTATCAGTCAATATCTACTCAAGTGAGACAGAACTTGATTATCAATGTAAGGATGAGGGTCCGAACATCGACAGTAGACTATGAGTCAATATCTACTTAAGTGAGACAGAACTTGATTATCAATGTGAGGATGAGGGTGTAAACATCTACAGTAGACTATCAGTCAATGTCTACTCAAGTGAGACAGAACTTGATTATCAATGTGAGGATGAGGGTCCGAACATCGACAGTAGACTACCAGTCAATGTCTACTCAAGTGAGACAAAACTTGATTATCATCCTAATAAGATAAGATATTGAGGTAGTTTCTTCACCAACTTGTTATTGTCTACCATCACACATAAACATGGTTGACAACTTGACTTATCATTTTACAACAAATGTAGCTTTCTTACATGTTTGACATCAATGGGCATCTGTAACAATTTCATTTAAATACTCAATAAAAACTTCAATCTCTTTTAATCAAATTAGGATAGCAGGTATTTTAGTACTTCCATAAACATAGCAGGTATTTTAGTACTTCCATAAACATGACAGTTATTTGTTGGTATAGCTGGGAACAAAAACAATACATTTTCATGAGCTACCTTTTCCCAATCCTTCAAGTTCCAAATCATTTTCCCTTTTCCTAATCTTTCAAGTTCCAATCATTTTCCCTTTTATGTTGCATTTGTGCCAATTTTCTTTCAAAATATAACTGTAAAATTTCAATACACAAAGAAGAAAAGTTGTCAGCAATTTCTTGGTTAATTTTTGCCTCGAAAACCAATAAAATTATTATTATTGATTGTTGAAGTTTTCCTGCATTTTTGACCAGAAGAACAATTTCTCCAAACTGTTTCCCTATAACTTTACCACTTATGATTTGTCCAATTCGCTATATATTTTTGTTATATATAACCTAGTGGCAATTTCTAAAGGTGATAAAATAATCTTTTCTAAATCCTACAAAACAGTGTATTCAAAATAGAACCAAACCTGTGGATGGATAGGCTGGAGTAAGTGGATCACCATTACCACGAAACAGGGTACCCCTCTGAATACCAGATCCTGGGAGGTACCATGTGTCAGGGTACACCCTGGAGTTACCCTCCACAGCATAATCCTTTGGATCAGAATACAAGATCATGCCAATTGCTCCAAACTGGCTAGCTTGGTACTCCTGAGGAACAGAACATTGCCAGAAATAAATCTGAATACCAAAGTAGGAGGAATTCATAGACAGGGTGTCAGAAAGAGGTGGAAATGCAAGAAGAAACATTCATATCATACCATGAGTTGAAGAGGTTAGAGATGTAACAGTTATGAGAGAAATGAAATCTATGTTGTTTAAAATGCTTTTAAATTCATGAAAATATAAAGATGCGATAAAACCCACAGTAACCGAGAGATATGAAATCTATGTTGGTTAAAATGCTTTTATGTTCATGATAATATAAAGATGCGATAAAACCCACAGTAACCAAGAGATATAAAATCTATGTTGGTTAAAATGCTTTTATGTTCATGATAATATAAAGATGCGATAAAACCCACAGTAACCAAGAGATATGAAATCTATGTTGGTTAAAATGCTTTTATGTTCATGATAATATAAAGATGCGATAAAACCCACAGTAACCGAGAGATATGAAATCTATGTTGGTTAAAATGCTTTTATGTTCATGATAATATAAAGATGCGATAAAACCCACAGTAACCGAGAGATATGAAATCTATGTTGGTTAAAATGCTTTTATGTTCATGATAATATAAAGATGCGATAAAACCCACAGTAACCGAGAGATATGAAATCTATATTAGTTAAAATGCTTTTATGTTCATGATAATATAAAGATGCGATAAAACCCACAGTAACCGAGAGATATGAAATCTATGTTGGTTAAAATGCTTTTATGTTCATGAAAATATAAAGATGCGATAAAACCCACAGTAACCAAGAGATATGAAATCTATGTTGGTTAAAATGCTTTTATGTTCATGAAAATATAAAGATGCGATAAAACCCACAGTAATTGAGAGATATGAAATCTATGTTGGTTAAAATGCTTTTATGTTCATGAAAATATAAAGATGCGATAAAACCCACAGTAACCAAGAGATATGAAATCTATGTTGGTTAAAATGCTTTTATGTTCATGATAATATAAAGATGCGATAAAACCCACAGTAATTGAGAGATATGAAATCTATGTTGGTTAAAATGCTTTTATGTTCATGATAATATAAAGATGCGATAAAACCCACAGTAATTGAGAGATATGAAATCTATGTTGGTTAAAATGCTTTTATGTTCATGAAAATATAAAGATAAAACCCACGATAAAACCCACAGTAACGAGAGATATGAAATCTATATTAGTTAAAATGCTTTTATGTTCATGATAATATAAAGATGCGATAAAACTCACAGTAATTGAGAGATATGAAATCTATGTTGGTTAAAATGCTTTTATGTTCATGATAATATAAAGATGCGATAAAACCCACAGTAACCGAGAGATATGAAATCTATATTAGTTAAAATGCTTTTATGTTCATGAAAATATAAAGATGCGGTAAAACCCACAGTAACCGAGAGATATGAAATCTATGTTGGTTAAAATGCTTTTATATTCATGAAAATATAAAGATGCGATAAAACCCACAGTAATTGAGAGATATGAAATCTATGTTGGTTAAAATGCTTTTATATTCATGAAAATATAAAGATGCGATAAAACCCACAGTAATTGAGAGATATGAAATCTATGTTGGTTAAAATGCTTTTATGTTCATGAAAATATAAAGATGCGGTAAAACCCACAGTAACCGAGAGATATGAAATCTATGTTGGTTAAAATGCTTTTATATTCATGAAAATATAAAGATGCGATAAAACCCACAGTAACCGAAAGATATGAAATCTATTTTGGTTTAAAATGCTTTTAAATTCATGAAAATATAAAACCCACAGAAAATGAACCTTTCATTTACTACACTTTTATCTTGATTTTCTCCACTTCATTTGTATTCCAACAGAAATAAAATTGTCTAGTTACATTTTGCTGCAGACATTTGTCATCAAATTCCCAAAATAGTCAACCCTGTATGCCAATTGTGTTTTTACAAACACCATGTATCATGTATTTTACCAATATGTCAGTGTGTATGAGTCTTTTTATGCAGCAATATTATTATTATTATTATTATTATTATCTTTAAATTCTTATATGCATTAGCTGCTATTAGATATAAAAGCAAGGTTAGTTTTCACACCATACAATGCAAAGGGTTAAAGATTATCCTGTTTACCTGGCAAACCTTTATCCAGGCTGTTTACATATTATAGTTCATCTGCAAATTCCAACCTGAAGTATAAGGTTGACTCCCATGATTGATCAAAGCACACACTGAACCAGTCACTGAACAACACACTGAACCACTAACCCAACCACACACTGAACCACTAAGTCAACCACACACTGAACCACACAATAAACCACCAACTCAACCACACATTAAAAGATGGCGCGTCAGTGTGCCAGAGAGGTCCAGCCAAAGAAAGGAAAGGTGCTTTGACAAACAGGTGTAGTAGAAGAGGAACAACCTGAAATAGTCGATGTTAGAGGTGGAACACGTCCCCAGGAGGAGGGTGTCAGATGATTTTGTTGTAGTAAATATGACCAACAATTGAGAGAGATTTTAGGATGAGCTATTGCAATTGTGACAGAGGTAGGTGAGAACCATTGATTAAGTCAGAGCGTAAGAAATTGGGCAGCCTTAGACAGGTGGACAGAGCGTAAGAAATTAGGCAGCCTGAGACAGGTGGACAGAGCATAAGAAATTGAGCAGCCTTAGGCAGGTGGACAGAGCGTAAAAATTAGGCAGCCTGAGACAGGTGGACAGAGCATAAGAAATTGAGCAGCCTTAGACAGGTGGACAGAGCGTAGGAAATTAGGCAGCCTTAGACAGGTGGACAGAGCATAAGAAATTGGGCAGCCTTAAACAGGTCGACAGAGCATAAGAAATTGGGCAGCCTTAGACAGGTGGACAGAGCATAAGAAATTGGGCAGCCTTAGACAGGTGAATAGAGCATAAGAAATTGGGCAGCCTTATATAGACAGGTGGACAGAGCGTAAGAAATAGGGCAGCCTTAGACAGGTGGACAGAGCATAAGAAATTGGGCAGCCTTAGACAGGTGGACAGAGCAAAAGAAATTGGGCAGCCTTAAACAGGTCGACAGAGCATAAGAAATTGGGCAGCCTTAGACAGGTGGACAAAGCATAAGAAATTGGGCAGCCTTAGACAGGTGGACAGAGCATAAGAAATTGGGCAGCCTTAGACAGGTGGAGACAACTTTGTCTCTGCAGGGGAAATGGTGGGTACACCACTAGATATGTAAAACCAGATATATTGCATAATTGATTTTACAGTTTAGTCATTAAATGATGATAAGGACTCACATGAGATGATTTAATAAAGCATGTTATTGCAACACAATAAGGGATAAAATATGAAACTATTGTATCTTTATCAGATGGAAAGAATTGTAAATGCTTTACTACAATATAAACACTATTATTACTATGATAATAATACTACTTCTAATAATAAAGCAAGTCTTATAAAGTAAACAATCTGAACCATAGACTGTTAGGTTTTGAAAGCAAAATGGACACAAAAACAGAGAAAATTCACAAATACATACAAGTACAATAAAGATTTACATAATTTAGGAATGACAATAAATACCTTGTCACCTCTGAATATCTTTCCATATCGGGCAAGTACAATCTTGCCTGCAACGCTGATGTTAAGGTCTCTCTCAAGTTGATGAAAGTCTTCAACTCGAGCGTAATTCACGTACACCAGATCACCCTGTATAAATGGATTAGTCAAATTTACATAAATAGATCACCCTGCATTACAGAGCATGGATTAGTCAAATTCATGTGAACCAGATCACCCTGGATTTACAGAGCATGAATTAGTCAAATTCAAGTAAACCATATCACCCTGCATTACAGAGTATCGATTAGTTAATTCACAAAAACCAGATCACCCTGCATAAATGGAATAGTCAAATTCACGCAAACCATATAACCCTGCATTGCAGAGCATGGATTAGTCAAATTCACATAAACAGATCATACTGGATTTACAGAGCATGGATTAGTCAAATTCACATAAACAGATCATACTGGATTTACAATGGATTAGATAAACAGATCATACTGGATTTACAGAGCATGGATTAGTCAAATTCACATAAACAGATCATACTGGATTTACAGAGCATGGATTAGTCAAATTCACATAAACAGATCACACTGGATTTACAGATCATGAAATAGTCAAATTCATGGTTGGTTTGGTTTGTTGATGTTTAACGGCACTGTGACAGACAGAGTAAAATGTGCCAAGAGAGTGTTTATAAATTATGGTGTAAGATTTAGGATAGTGAGGAAAGAAAGGTTTGTAAGGGAGAAAAGGGGGAAAAACAGAAAGAGAAAAAAAAAAAGTACTAAGTGAGGTTAGGTTAAAAGTACTAAGTAAGGTTAGGTTAAATGTGGTGGAAGAGGTTGTTGTTGCGGAGGAAGTTGATGATATTTGAGGAAGAATTGTTTTCGAAAAGGTCGGAGATTGAGGATAGTGAGGAGAGAAGAGATCTGGAGTTCTGGTATAAGGGACAGGTTACGAAGATATGCTTGATGGAGAGATCGGTGTTACAAGTGGAGCAGAGAGGGGTATAAACCAGATCACTCTGCATTACAGAGCATGGTTTAGTGTTATAGTCAAACAGACCTGGACAAAACCTATACCATGGCACAAAATGGCAATTTGCTGCAATAGGTTTTTTCATATTTTTTTTATTTATTTCTTGAGTACACAACAGTATATGTGGTAGAGTCATTTTGACTCACTCCACAAAAAAATTGCAAGAAAATATCTAATGGTGTTTTCTTGTACTATAAAGTCTAAAGAACAACATATCAGAAGTTTTCTGAAATCCCCATCACCGCAAAGGGTCTAATTATGACATCATAAAAAAGATGGCCAACAGTGTTAAAAAAGGCTAATATCTACATATACAGCTTAAATTAAAGTTTGTTACCAATCTAGGTATGAATATTATCTTTAGACATTAATATCTAAGTAAAGTTATAATTCTTAGCACTAACAAAGATGTCCCACATGGGGTCATGACCTTAATTATGACATTTCAAATTGCTTTCCACAATGATGAAAAAATGTCTTATTTATCATATCATTAAGAGAGTATGGCATTGATGATGTCATGTCATAAAGTCATATTTTTGTAACTTTCGAACGGTTACAAAACTGTACCTAAAAATATAAATATTGGCCTTTTTATTCATTTTCTACAGCTTCTATTAACTGAGATAACAACTGAAATACAAATATCAGCCTTTTTATTCATTTTCTACAGCTTCTATTAACTGAGATAACAACTGAAAGGAAAGGAATCATTCAATAAATCAATTTGGTAGTGAACGCTGCTGGTTGTCAATTTTGCTTGATTCATTGATTGATTGATTGTACGTGTACATTGATCGATTGATTAATTGTACACAACAACAACAAAATGTACACAATTTAAATGTACACAAATTTTTGCCTGGACCTTGGTACCAGGCTGTTTTTAGGTTTGGTTTGTTGATGTTTAACAGCACCACGACAGTCAGAGTCAAATGTGCCAAGAGAGTGTTAATAAATTATGGTGTAAGAGTTAGGATAGTGAGGAGATGGAAGGTTTGTAAGGGAGAAAAGCAGAAAGAAAAAAACGTTTGGTGAAAAGAAAGGGGTATGTAAGGTTTGGTGTAGAAAAGAAGGGGAGGGGGAGGGGGGTTCAATGTGGTGAAAAAGGTTGTTGTTGCGGAGGAAGTTGATGATGGTTGAGGAAGAATTGTTTTTGAAAAGGCCCGAGATTGAGGATAGTGAGGAGAGAAGAGATCTGGAGTTCTGGTATAGGGAAAAGGTTACGAACATATGCTTGATGGAGAGATCAGGGTTGCAAGTGGGGCAGAGAGGGATAGGGGAGCCGGATAAGAGATGGGAGTAAGTGAGAGAGGAGTGGCCAAGGCGAATGCGGGTTACGACAATGTCTTTCCTGTGGTTGCGACTGTCCAGAGGGGTGTTGGTCCCGACTTTGGGTTTAATGGTGTGGAGTTTGTTACTGGTTTCATGATTCCAGAAGTTTTGCCAGGTTTTTTTAATATCTTTTGTATGTAGTTGGAGATGAAGAGATGGGGGCCTGAGTGTGGACTAGGAAAAGAAGAGGCAATGTTTGACAGAGCTTTGTTGGCAGCTCTGTTGGCTCTCTTGTTGCCAGGGATGCCGACATGGCTGGAAATCCAGAAAAAGTCAATATTCTTTCCTAAGGAGAGAGCATGGAGTTTGTTGAGGATTTGTAGAATGAGAGAATTGGGCCAGAGCATGTTGAGGATGCCAGTGAGGACGGATTTAGAGTCAGAAAAGATAACGAAACGGGGGCGGAGAGAGAGTTCTATGAAGTTTAAGGCTAGTGGCTTTCTCCTCGGCAGAGTAGATAGAGGTGCCATCGGGTAGCCTTGAGGAGAGGGAGAGACCAGGACAGGTGGCTGCAGAAGAGCCTTCTCGTGTGGAGCCGTTGGTGAAGAGGAAGGAGTAGTGGTGGAAATGTCTACTGAGTTGGCAGTATTTGGGAGTGGAAATAGGCTGGGTTGTGAAGAGCTTTCGTGAAGGAGGAAAGACCAAGGTACACCTTGAAGGGAGGGTTGGGGGGAATAGTCCAGGTGGGTGTAGGTGCACGGTGTATCTGGTGATCGAGAAAATGTTGATGTTAGCTTTGGAGAAGTGGAGTGCATCCGAATACCGAAAGGTGGAGGGATGCGTTTGTTGAGATTGAAAAGGTTGGTGAAGGAGGGAGAACGGATGGTATGGAAGCACGGGTTACGTGGATCGGTGAGGATGCAGAGAGCAAAGGAGAGGCCAACCTTCATGCAGCGGAGGTCAAAGGGGAGTTCATTGGCCTCAACATGGAGACTGATGATAGGAGAGGTGAGAGTGGCGCCAAGGCAAAGCCTTAGGGCAGTGTTTATAGTGACCTCCAGGTGTTTCAAGTAAAATTTACGGGCAAAGGTGAAATTGCCATAGTCCAGCCTGGATCTGAGGAGGGAGCGTATAAGGTGAGCAGAGTGAGCCGTTTCGCTCCCCAGTCAGTGCTTGAGAGGACCTTGAGCAGATTGAGGTTTTTGTGGCATTTTGTTTTGAGGGTGTTGATGTGGGGGAGATAGGAAAGTTTGGAGTCAATAATGATTCCAAGGAAGGGAGAACTATCTCTATTGGGGATTATGGAATCTTTGATGCGGAGATTGGAGCAGAGGAAGAAGGAGTTGTTGTTGTTGAAATGGATGAGAACAGTTTTGTCTTTTGAGAATTTGAAACCGTTGGAGTCGCTCCAGTGAGCCAGACTGTTCAGACAGTTTGTGGGTGTTTTTGGAGAGTATGGAATCATGGAGAGGATGAGTAGATAGTGAAATCGTCAACATAGAGAGAGCTTTTGATGTTGGGGGTAAGAGTTTTGGTGATGCTGTTAATTTTAAGAATAAAGAGAGTGGGGGAGAGGATGCTGCCTTGAGGGACACCCAGGTGTTGGGTGTACCTTTGGGAGAAGAAGTTAGAGATGCATACTTGAAAGTGGCAGGAGTGGAGGAAGTTCTGAATGAAGGTGAGGAGGGAGACTCTGAGGCCAGAGGAGTGAAGTTCTTTGAGGACACCATACCGCCAAGTGGTGTTAAAGGCCTTTTCAGGTCGAAGAAGATAGAGATGGCGTGATGATTTCTAACGAAGGCTTCACAGATGAAGGTGTCGAGTTCGAGGACATGGTCCAGGCAGTATCATTTATTTCTAAAGCCATTTTGAGTGGGGCAGAGGATGAAGTTCTTCTTGTGATACCAGCAGAGTCTGTAGTTGACTATACATTCCATGATCTTGCAATGGGTAAGAGCAATGGGTCTGTAGTTTTTTCGGTTGGATCTGTTTTTCTTAGGTTTGGGGATTGGGGTGATGATGGCTTTCTAAGTAATGGGGAAAGAGTTTAAGGACCACAGGTAATTGTTAATCTTGAGGAGTATTTCTAGAGATTTCTGGGGAGATATTTGAGTAGATTGTAGTGAGATGTTATCAGGGCCTTGAGAGAAGGACCTGGATTGTTTGAGAGCAGAGGAGAGCACGTAGGTGAAAAGGAGATTGTAGTTTTCTTGATTGTTGGACTGGAAGTTAAAAGGATTCTTTTCATTCTCAATTTTCTGGTTGCGGAAGGAGTGAGACAGATTGTCATTTAAGGAGGCATTGGCCAAAGTGGAGGCTAGGCAGTCTGTGATGTCTTTAAGGTCGGTGATTTTGGTGTTGTTCTGGATGAGGTGAGAGATGTTCTTGGAGAAGCTTTTCCCTTTAAAGTTACAGATCATATTCCAGACCTTGGAGGGGGCAGTCTAGAGATCCAGGGATGAGACTTGGGTTTACCAAAATACATTTTTGCTGAACTTAATAGTCTTTCTGGCTTTAACTCTGAGGATGCGAAAGTTGTCAAGGTTTTGGGGTGTGTTTTGAAGAAATGGAGGGCTTTGTTTTTGAGAGAGATGGCTTTTTTGCACTTGGTGGTAAACCAGGGTTTGAGGTTCTGTGGGGTGAAGGTGGAAGTGGAGATGGTGCAATTGGCAACCTCCAAGAGTTTGGAGGTGAAGTTTGTTTGTTTGTTTGATGAGGTCTTAACGGCACCACGACAACGAAGGTCAAATTGTGCCTGAGAGGTCAGATCATTTTAGAGGTAGTAAGGAAAGAGACCAGGGGAAGAATGAGAGAAATTCAAGAACAAAAGCCAGAAAGCTGTGATCGAGAGAGGAGGTGCATGGGTAAAACTAAAAACAAAGTAGAGAGGGGGTGGAAGAGGAGAATTAAATATGGTTGTAGAGGGATGCATGCTGAAGGAAGGAGACTATTTTATCTGGAGGATTTTTTTGGAAGAACTCAGTAATTGAGTTGTGGGGAGCGAGAGAAGCTCTGGGAAGGTTGTACAGGGGGCAAGCAAGGAGAACGTGTTGGATTGTGAGGATGCAGTGGCAATTGTTACAGAGGGGTTGGGGGGAACCAATAAGGAGGTGGGAGTGAGTGAGGTGGGTGTGACCAATTCTAAGACGGGTAATATGAACGTTGTCGATACGAGAAAGGTAGGTGAAGAGTGAGACGGGATGATTGGAGAGGAGGATGTCATTAGTGATAGAGATATTGCCTAGAGTGGAGTAGGCAAAGGTTGTGGTGGTTCAGGAGATTTTTGATTTGTTTCCCTTAGACAGTATAAGTAGAGGACCCCAAAGGGGGTTGTGAGCATTGAAATCACCTGTCAGGATGAAAGGCTTGGCAAGTTGGGAGATGAGATCGTCAAGGTGAGAGGGGGTAATAGGGAGTTGGGGGATGTAGAGACTGCAAAAAGTGATGGTTTTGTGTAGGGTCCAGAGTCCGGAGAAGGTTGTCCGACCTCCATGTTTTGGAAAGGGTTGTGATCAATGAAGGGGAGGTTCAAAGAGGAACAAAGTTTGATGAGGAGTCTTTCTTGTCACTGATGGGTAATCTAAGAGAGTTTGTGTTGTGAAGATGGGTGCTTTAAGCTGATAGGGTTTGGTTTGGTTCAATGAGAGGGTTCTGTTTGTGCCAAGCTGGGGTTTTTGGTTTGAATGGTGGGGGGTAGAGGTTAAGGATGAGGAAGTTGGGGGTGGTCTGTGACGGTTGGCAGGGGATCTGTGGATGTTTTGTAGGTTGTCTTTGGTTATTCGTTATGTTGAAATGGTCTTGTGAAAGTTGAGATCTTTTGGAGGGTTGTTAGTGAATTGTTTGTTGGTTTGATAAGAGTTTAACAGCACCACAAGAGCAAGAGTCAAATTGTGCCTGAGAGGTTAGATCATTCCAGAGGTAGAAAGGAGAGTAAACAGGGGGAGATTGAGAGAAACACGAGAACTAAAAGCCAGACAGCTGGGATCGAGAGAGGAGGTGTATGGGTGGAAAAATAATGTAGAGAGAGGGGGGTGGGAAAGGAGGACTAAATATGGTTGTAGAGGGAAGCATGATGAAGGAAGGAGATAATTTTATCCGGAGGGTTGTTTTGGAAGAGCTCGACTACTGAGTTGTGGGCAGCGAGGGAAGCTCTGGGAAAGTTGTACAAGGGGCAAGCAAGGAGAATGTGATGGACTGTGAGGGTGCAATGGCAATTGTTGCAGAAGGGTGGTGGAAGTCAATAGGGAGGTAGGAGTGAGTGAGGTCGGTGTGACCTATTCTAAGGCAGGTAATGTGGATGTTGTCTACACGGGATAAGTTGTGAGTAGTGGGTTTGATCGGAATGGTGGGCTGGATGACGTGGAGTTTGTTATCAATTTGGGAGTCCCATGAGGTTTGCCAGCGGCCACAAACAAGGGAAGCGATAAGCGGTTTAATGTCAGAAAGGGTTTTGGGAAAAGTGGTAGGTGGAAGGGTGAGAGCAAGCTCAGCAGCTGCGTCAGCCCTGTCATTGCCAGGGATGCCAACATGGCTGGGTATCCAGAAGAAAAGAATATGTTTCCTATGCAGAGGGGGGGCGAGAGGAGTTTACGGAGGATGAGTAGAGATGTGGGGTTATCCTATTTAACATTGAGTAATGAAGTAAGGAAAGCCTTGGAGTCAGAGAAGATGGCAAAGTGGCTGAGCGGAGAGTATTCAATAAAGTTGAGGGCGAGAAGGATGGACTTGGCCCCGGCCGAGAAGATGGATGAGTAGTCGGGAAGCCTGCTACTGAGGGTGATGTCTGGATGACAGCAGCAACAGCTGTCTTGTCGCCTTCCTTGAAGCCATCAGTATAGATGGAGGTATAGTTTGAGAGTTGGTCTTTGATTTGGTTGTGGAGGTTGATGAAGAGGTTAGGGTGGGTTTGGGTTTTGTGATGAGTGGAGAGGTCCAGGTGAATAGTAGGGAGAGGGGTGGCCCAGGAAGGAAAAGTGGGCCAGGAGAAAGTACTGAGAGTGGTGGGATTGATGCCGAGATGCAGAAGGTCTGATTTGATGCGTAAGCTGAAGGGAGGGGATAGGGTTTTAGTCCTATCAAAAAGGGTGAAGAAATTGTGGTATCTAATGAGCTTGAAAACAGGGTTCTGGGTGTTGGTGAAGGCTCTACAAGCATAGGAGAGGCTAAGCTTTCTACACCTTAGCAGGAAGGGGAATCCGTTGGCTTCAACATGAAGGCTGGTGATTGGGGAGGTCCTGTAGGCACCCAGACAAAGCCTGAGGGCTTCATTTTGGATGGTGTTAATGTGATTGAGGTAAGAATTGTGAGCGACACAGTGGACTATATTGCCGTAATCAAGCTGGGTACGAATGGTGAGTCTGAAGATTTTGAGGAGAGTATGCTGGTTCGCACCCCAAGTGGTATTGGAGAGGAGGCAGAGAATGTTGAGGGAGCTGTTGCAATTCTGTCTCAGGTTGGTGATGTGTTGTTTGTAGGAGAGCTTGTGGTCTAGACTTAAACCCAAGAGCTTAGTGTGGTCAACTTTAGGGATGCGATTGCTATTAAGCACGAGCTTCGGGTTGGGGTGGAGGTTGTTGAAATGACAGAAGTGCATGCAGACTGTCTGGTCTTTGGAGAATTTAAAACCATTGTTGCTGCACCAGGCTTGCAGCCGCTTGAGGTTGGATTGAAGCCTATTTTCGACAAGAGGAAAGCTTGGGGAGGAGTAGAAGATGGTGAAGTCGTCCACGTAGAGGGCATGTTTGATGTTGGGGCCAAGGTTGTCTGCTATGTTGTTAATGCTCAGGTTGAAGAGAGTGGGAGAGAGGATGCTGCCTTGGGGGATGCCCTCTTCTTAGAGATAGGGGTTGGAGATGGTGTGGCCAATACAAACTTGGAATTGCCTGGGTGAGAGGAAGTTTTAAATAAAGGTGGGGAGGTGGCCTCTGAGGCCGATGGTGTGAAGTTTGCGGATAATGCAGTTTTCCAAGTAGTGTCAAAAGCTTTCTCAAGGTCGAAAAAGAGGGCAATGAAGTGTTCCTGTTTTTGCAAAGGATTCCCGGATAGCGGTGTAGAGTGTTGCAGCGTGGTGTGGTGAAGGGGGCCTGAGGTGAAGGTGGATGAGGAAGAGGTAGACAAGGGGTGGGCGTGGATAGAAGGAGGGGTAGGAGCGCATTTTGTTCGAGTGGAAAATTGGTCAGCCCAGGTTATGTCAGTCTGGACGCCCCTGGAGTGCAGGTGGGTGGAAGGGTGGAGATTGAGTTAATAGTATTTGTGTTAGTGGTGGTGGTGGAGTTTGGAGTCTAAAGATCTTTCTAGCCTCGGGATAGGAAACATTTTAAAGGGTTTTTATCCTGGATACTTCTTTCTCCCTGAGCCACTTGGGGCAGGAGTTTGAGGATTCGGAGTGATCTCCATTGCAATTTACCCAGCTGGGTTTGTTGTTGCAGGTAGTGGTATCATGGGAGGGGGAGCCGCAAGAGGCACAGTGGGGTTGGGAGCGGCAGTTGTTTTTGCTGTGGCCAAACCTTTGACATTTGTGGCATCTGAGGGGTTTGAGATGTAGGGGGAGACGGGGACAATGAGGTAGCCGACGTGGATGGAGGAGGGGGAAGGGGGTTTTAAAAGAGAAGAAATAAGTGCAGGTTTGTATGGTGGTATTGTTGCGGGTGAGGGAAAGCCGCCTGACGTCTGTGACGCCCTGCGACTCGAGTTCGGTTTTGATTTCCTCCGTGGGGTGCCCTGAAGATCAGGGCATTTGATGATTACCCTGGAGGAGTTGAGATAACGGTGAGGGGAGGGGGAGATGTTGACTCTAGTGTTGGTGAGGGTAGTGATAGCTAGGAGGAGTTTTGGTTGGGTGGAGGTGGGACATTTGACAAGGAGGTCTCCGGATCTTAGGCGTTTTATGAGGTCAGGGGTACCTATGAGGCCTTGCAGAGCTTTGGTGAGGGTGAAAGGGGAGAGTGTTTTGAGGCCTGTGTCACCAAGGGGGAGGAGACAATGATGAACTTTGGCCATGATGGGAAGTGGTGGTGGGAAGTTGCAAGGAGAGGAGGGAGGGTTGGGAAAAGGAAAGGAGGCTGAGGGGGAGAGGAAGGTCGTTTGAGGTGTTTCAAAGATCGTTGTGAAGTTGGATGGGAGAAAATTAGGTCTGTCTCCATAAGTGATGGAAACAAAAGGGTGAGGGGTGAAAGAAAAAAAGGTGACCGAAGTCAAAAAAAAAAAAGAGGAGGGGAAGTGAAAAAGGGTAGCAGACACTCCGTAGGGGGGGGGAGGGGGAGGGGGCAGGGAGTGACAGTGGACCAAAGAAAAGTGGAAAACCCGGGTGTGAAAGGAGGTGGAGGAAAGTAGGAAGAGGCCCGGGAGCTGCCGGCACTAGGTGGCAAGTCCCGGTGCAATGTGTGTTAGGATAGGCCGAGGATGGGTGCAGGCTAGAGAACAAAGAAAAAAAGAGCAAGGAAGAGAATGAATAGAAAAAGTGTTTCTTTAATGAAAGTTTTGGAATAAAGGTAAAAGGTGATTATGAATAAAAATATAATAAAACTGCGTTGTGCATAGAAAGATGTCTGCAGTCAGCGAGTCGCGTAATGTGCTGTTTTTAGAGATGTAGAACTCAAAAATGGCACTTCAAATTCTCCCAGAGTAAGCATTAATGTTTTTATTTTCACTTAAACTCAATTTTTCATGCTTTCAGGTCTCCCAGGATTCTGCTAGGGCCATTTTCTGGCTCGTCACACACCTAACGGCAAACTTCTGGAGTCTCCCAGGGATCCACTGGGACCATTCTCGGGCTTCTCAAACACGTAAGGTACCAGAGACTGTGCCCAGCAGACCCTTGAGTCTCCCTGGGATCCCTTGGGCCCATTGTCTCATTACCCACGTAATGTACCAGAGTATTGGCCACCAGGAAACCCCTGGGGTCTCCCAAGGATCCACTGGGGCCTTTCTTTGGCTCGTCACAAATCTTACAAACCAGAGAATGTGCCACCTGCACACCCCTGGGGTCTCTCAGGTATCTGCTAGAGCCATTGTCTGGTTCATCACACTCATTAGGTACAAGAAAACGGGCCACCTGCACACGCTTGGGGTTTCGCAGGAATCCCTTGGGCATGTTCTCTGTCTCATCACACATGTAAAAGGTACCAGAGAATGGGCCCAGCGGACCCCTGGGTCTCCCAGGGATATGCTAGGGCCATTTTCTGGCTCCTTACACCTGCAGGTGTGTATATGTGCTTATGGCCCACCAAAAAATGAGCCACCTGCACACCCTTGGATCTCCCAGAGATCCCTTGTTCTCTATACACATGTAACCTACCAGAGAATAGGCCACCAGCAAACTCCTGGGGTAACCCAGAGATCCACTGAGGCAATTCTATGGCTCCTCAAGCGTGGTAACGTACCAGGAGTATTGGCCCAGCAGACTCCTGGAATCTCCCAGTGATTCACCTAGGCCATCAAATGGATAACCAGATAACCAATAGACCCCTGCAGTCTCCCAGGGATCCCTTATGACGAGCCAGAGAATGGCCCCAGTGGATTCCTGGGAGACCCCAGAGGTCTGCTGGTATGATTCACGTTTGAGGAGCCCAAGAATAGCCCCAGCGGATCCCTGGGAGACCCCAGAGGTCTGCTGGTATGTTACATGTTTAAGGAACCTAAGAATGGCCCCAGCAGATCCCTGGGAGACCCCAGAGGTCTGCTGGCATGTTACATGTTTGAGGAGCCCAAGAATGGCCCCAGCGGATCCCTGGGAGACCTCAGAGGTCTGCTGGTATGATTCATGTTTGAGGAGCCCAAGAATGGCCCCAGCAGATCCCTGGGAGACCCCAGAGGTCTGCTGGTATGTAACAAGTTTGAGGAGCCCAAGAATGGCCCCAGCTGATCCCTAAAAGACCCTAGAAGTTTGCCGGTGGCCCATTCTCTGGTATGTTACATGTGTGATGAGACAGAGAACAAGCCCAAGGGATCCCTGGGAAACCCCAGGGGTGTGTAGGTGGCCCATTGTCTGGTATCTTAGGTGTGTGACGAGCCAGAGAAAGGCCCTACCTGAACCCTGGGAGACCTGTAAGCATGTCAAATTGAGTTTTAAAAAATGAAAATATCAACATTTATGCTCACCTTGGGAGAATTTTAAGTGCCATTTTTGAGTTCTACATCTCAAAAAACAGCCTGGTACCATGTACCAGACCAAAAATTGTTTACACGTTTTGTAATCGATAAAAATTCAAAATGGCCACCATTTGCAAGAAAATTGGTCCAAAATAAGCTAACTTTGAATGGCCATATCTCAAAAACAGTAAAAGGTATAAAGGTAACATTTTGGGGATGTTCTATACACCTAATGTCCAACACATGTGTCAAGTTTCAAAGAAATCTAAGATGGTGGGTGCAATAACCTTGTTAAAATATAATCCTTTTGTCAGCCATTTTGTTTTTTCGCCATCATGGATGACAGGAAATGTTCCAAGAA
The DNA here is from genome assembly GCA_020152595.1 of Chiridota heheva. Classification (NCBI taxonomy): domain Eukaryota; kingdom Metazoa; phylum Echinodermata; class Holothuroidea; order Apodida; family Chiridotidae; genus Chiridota; species Chiridota heheva. The sequence goes on from JAIGNY010004524.1 coordinate 225,544, forward strand.
GGTATCAGATATGAAATATGTATTAATATTCATAAAATCAAAGCAGAATTGTATATGTCATAGTACCTAATTTAATTTTAATAATTATTTGTATTTTTCTAAACTTGGCAGGCATTTTGTCTTTTTCCACCATTTTGAATAGTGAGACCCAATATTTTTGTTGTTACTAAGTTGAAAACATGTTCACTGGACCCTAAGGCTTGAGAGAAATATTGGTTCAGAGAGTTGGGGCGGGGAAAGGGGGGGGGGGTATCGTGGAGTGAATATGGCCCATGGCCTATTAGCCATTTTTAAGACTGGCAACCATTTTTATGGCATCATAATTAGACCCTTTGCGGCGGTCTGATTTTGGAAAACTTTTGACATGTTCTTTTTCAGACTTTATAGTGAAGAAAAACACCCAAAAAACGTTTTCTTGCAATTTGTTTAGGGTTGAGTAATTTTTTATCATAATATGACTCTACTATATAATGTGACGGTTTTGGTTTGAGTTCATTTCTCTAATAACATCACACCACGTATTGAGCAATAAATAAATCGCGAATGAGGGGACATGTGTGGCAAAGTGTGAGCATATGTATAAAGATGTATTTAATACATTAATATTACTTCCACAATGATTTTTTGTAGGAAGATTTTTGAAACCTTTATTCATAACGGTGGGAAATTTTATAAATAATTCCAATTCTCTGTAGTCAGGTATGCCCATCCATCTGAAATTACAGAGTACTAGAAACAATAAAACCGAAGAAACTGCTGTTGAAGAGATAAAGGTTTGCCACTGGTGTAGAAAGTCAACTCTATAAGTTTTAAGCCACACTCATTTTCAGCACAATCTAATCATTCTAATCATCTAATTATCTTGATATCTAGTTACTTTGTTAAAAATCAAGACAAGACATCAATGATGTTATAACTCAACCCATAGTAGTGCAAAAACCAATTGACTGGTTTTATTTTAAAAGCAATTTTATTTTTGTCATATCTGATATTTTCAATTTCAAATTCAAATGCAATTTAAAGATTTTCTTGAAGTCTACTCATTTTTTGGGCAATTATTCATTATGTTAAATTTCCAACAGTTTTACAGTTTCAAAGCGAGCATGTATCATCATTTACACGAGTTTAGTACCGTGATTCTTAAAAAGTACACCACAACCAGTATAGCAAAAGTATCAACTCCATTGCACAAATAGACGCTGGAATTTTGCTTTCCAAATCAAGAATTTTACTTCTACAGCATAAATCATCGTTCATATGAAAAATATGCATGGAAATTCAGTTTCAGAAGTAACAGAAAACTTCCCTTCAATGCCGTTTAACCTCAACATTGCATAACTTTTTGTGGTACTTACTAGGGCTTTCACTGTAAAAATCCTTTTATCATACCTTGCCATAAAACATTTCAAAACTACCTCATCACCCCAGAAGTTCTGATCATATCAGCAGTCCTCTCAAAATGGCGGCCATCTTTGGAATGCATGCAGAATTTCAGCTGTGTTAAAACCTTTTTATGTTTGTTTATTTTGCAATATTTTTTCTTTCTTGCAAAATTGATTTGACTCATCAAGTAATATTTACATGTAAATGTACTGATTGTCATAATTCAAGTATTATGACCATGTGTTTTTTGGTCAATCTAACAGCTTGTAAAACGGGACTTGATGAGTTATGGCCTATTGTTAGTTTCACCGTTTAATGTTGCAAATTCGCTGTGCATTTCACAAGTTACTCAGATTTCGGGAAATCAAAGTGTATAATACCCCCATTCATAGGTGATTACTGTGCATTGGTGATTACTGTGCATTTGTGACTACTGTGCATTTGTGACTACTGTGCATTTGTGACTACTGTGCATTTGTGACTACTGTGCATCTGTGACTACTGTGCATTTGTGACTACTGTGCATTTGTGATTTCTGTGCATTTGTGATTTCTGTGCATTTGTGATTACTGTGCATTGGTGATTACTGTGCATTGGTGATTACTGTGCATTTGTGATTACTGTGCATTGGTGATTCTCGCATCCATATATTGGTGATTACTATGCATTGGTGATTACTGTGCATTGGTGATTACAGTGCATTGGTGATTCTCGCATCCATTCATAGGTGATTACTGTGCATTTGTGATTACTGTGCATTGGTGATTCTCACATCCATTCATAGGTGATTACTGTGCATTTAGGATTACTGTGCATTGGTAATTCTCGCATCCATTCATAGGTGATTACTGTGCATTGGTGATTACTGTGCATTGGTGATTACTGTGCATTTGTGATTACTGTGCACTGGTGATTCTCTCATCCATTCATAGGTGATTTCTGTGCATTTGTGATTCTCGCATTTAAAAAGGATTATGCTAATAGGGTTTACAATTTGTAAAAGTCATTGATATTGTCAGCTGAATGTGTGTGTGATTGATGTTGATTTTCAACGACAAGGATTTGCGAGCGTGTAGCGTGTACATGCTAAACGGTCACAGCTCTAGTGACAACAACAGGTGTAAATCCGTGGTAAATGGAGATAACAATAATTATTGAAATTCAACAAGAAACAAACAAATCTAACTTTTTAAGTTGAAATAAATTATCCTTCGTGACATTGCACTGCAACAATACTGTTTCATTCTACAACAGGTGATAAAGAGCGTGAGAATGAATGAGTTTGACAGATACTGGTTCTGAATAAATGACGGCAAGGTTAATGTGTGCAATACAACTCACGTGTAATTATCACGGAAATGTCATGACCCTGATCCAAGAATTTGCATATTCATCAAAATATTTGAATTCTTGATTGGGAAATGGTTATCATAAAACACACTGTGATTCACTCGTAAAATCTAGCCACTGCGATATGCATGATTAACAACAGACACACACACACACACATGAAGCTAGCTAATAGGAAACACATGTACTGTATGGGGAAATAAGGACCTCCGGTACGGTACGTTCAAAAATGGCATAATGTCTACAGCTTTTTAGCGCCATTACGTATGAAATCTAATACTTTCTTAAACCTTTCAGGAGCTTTATCAAAAAAATACATAGAATATCTCTTAGCAAAATACAAACTATATGAAGCATACAAAAATCTCGTCTGAGCCAAAATTTTAAGAACAAAACTGTTAAAACCATAAAGGAGATGCATTTTAAAGCAAATCATTGCACAGGCACATATGGGAGCTCACGTACGATTTGACAAGCTCCACTTATTACACTCTGTGTAATGGGTGGAGCTAAAAACTATTTCTACTGACTGACTCAATATTCTTCAGAAGGCAGCTCATAGACTCTTTATTAGATCATGTTTTACTAATCTTTGACCATAAGTGGTTTTAAGGAACCAACTTTTGTTAAAATACATTTGAGGAATGTGAGGATGCACATACTTAGTGTGATTTCAGTCATTACAAGGCTTAATTTAAACTTGATAACTACTTTAAAAGAAAAAGATATTTAAATATTACTATTTTCTTGAACAATTTGTTCCTTCTTTTATCCTATATTAACATCAGTGAAATATCCTTGACTGCTAATTAATCACAAGAACGCTGGTTTATGAGGTTTAACAGGATTGAGAGAAAACCTTATCAAAATTAACCACGTATGGAAAGCATTAAGAACAAATGGCTGCGGTAACACATTCTAAAGTAGGAGAAGTGATCAATCACATGAAACATGATCCGGTTGGCCTCCATCTAGAAATTGCAGTAGACTCTGCGAATATAATGTTAAACATAATCATCAATAGAGACATTGGTACTTCAACATAAACTTATATGTTGCTGGCCTGCAATTCACTTTAAAAAAAAATTATGTCATGATGGCATTTAATTATTTATTTTTTTACCATCTGTCAACTCAAGTTTATGCATGGCATAACACAAGTGAAAATGCTGTTTAAGGCTTGAGTTGCGAAGTCAAATTTAAACACACGTAAGCCCTTTTTTTTTCTCACAATCTTAAATTCATGGTTTAAGTTCTTTTATCGTTTTCTGCATTGAACTTTGCAGAATTACTTTCAATTAAATGAATAAAGACTCATTTTAGGATCAGTGAATCTAGCCATCCAGATCCCTATCTTACACATCATGCAAATATACAGTATGTTATTTAGCAGCCTTCAATCTTGCCATTGTATCATTTACACTGAAATAATTACTGCCCATGATCTGATCCATGTTCTTGTAATTATATAACCCAAGCCACGTACTGTATGTTCATCCTACAGTAACTTGAAACTAAAAATGACTAGAAACAACCATGACTTACTGTAACAACTCCTGCAGGTGAGTATGCATTAAAAGGAGTAACAGCATCAGGATGGCCATCTCCTTGCTCCAATTCCACCTCTTCTGGGGCAGATTGAAAAAAGACGGATTCATCTGTATTCAATATGGTTGCCTGTTGATTGAAGATTAAATTTTAATAAGAAAGATTTTACCACGCCACAAGGTCTGCCCAAAGGGGTTTTCATTCACACTTTTGTTTAAGGAAGACTTCTGTAATGACATGCCAAGTCAAGCATATTTTAGCACTTTGCTTGTGCAAACTGCCAAGTCAAACATATTTTACCACTTTACTTGTGCAAACTAACTTCTGTAATGACATGCCAAGTCAAACATATTTTAACACTTTGCAAACTTCCACATTTAAAGAAAACACTTTTTCCAGATGTCCAATGGATCAGCTCCTAGTTTGGGAAAAGAACTGACTATTGTTTTTTTTTTCATACAATAATTGAAATATATAAAGCTTTGTTTGAAGTATATTTTGTTTTTATGGGTAGTAAAACAGGCCGATTTCACTTTCACAAGTATTTTCCTACAAGACTCAAAACTCAACTTTCATTCACTTTTCAATCTCCATCTGAAGCATCTATCTGCTGTAAGTTCTTAAGAGTCTGCATCCTATCTAGCGAGACATAAGAATAATTGTATTATTTTTTCAAAGGCAATCCATTCTTCCCAATATTACTGAACACTGCATGTGTGGATAGTAAAGATGATATATGCATGTCACTGACTTGGTTGGAGAGGGTGCAACAAATTACATTACCACACCTCTTTACGGGAAAGTCATGTACGCACCAGATTAGGATTGGCTGCGTCTGGATAAGACAGGAGTATGTTGTAAGGGATTATCCTGGCTGAGTCCAGTCCTTGTTCCTCCCACATGCTTCTGACATATTCTGCATTGTCTTTGTCTGCTTTTGTGCCTGCTAAATGTGGAATATCAGTAAATTCTCTGCAAGAAAATATATAATAAATATGTTCAACCTAAAATTTTATCGTGAAAGTTGGTGTGAAAAAACAGAAAACCATAATAGTTGGCTGCTGTAAGGTATAGTATAGGCTAAAGACAGTATTGGTCAAATTGTGCCAAAAGCTATAGCAAAGTAGTGAGGTTGTTACTTCTGTCAATGTTAACAAAATAAAGGTTTTGAAATGAGTCTACAGCACAGGTATCATCTTTTGACTTCTGTCCCAGGTCCCTTCAATCACTGTACATTTAACATGAGGAATATGAGCTTTTACCCCTATAAAAGAACGCCTGGTGCGGTGAGCAGCGCCTTGTGCTGGGTGAGCAGCGCCTGGCTTGGTGAGCAGCGCCTGAGCAGCGCCTGGCGCGGTGAGCAGCGCCTGGCGCGTGAGCAGCGCTTGGTGAGCAGCGCCTGGCGGTGAGCAGCCTGGCGCGGTGAGCAGCGCCTGGCGGTGAGCAGCGCCTGGGTGAGCAGCGCCTGGCGCGGTGAGCAGCGCCTGGCGGTGATGAGCAGCGCCTGGGCGCGGTGAGCAGCGCCTGGCGGTGAGCAGCGCCTGGCGCGGTGAGCAGCGCCTGGCGGTGAGCAGCGCCTGGCGCGGTGAGCAGCGCCTGGCGCGTGAGCAGCGCCTGGTGAGCAGCGCCTGGCGGTGAGCAGCGCCTGGCGCGGTGAGCAGCGCCTGGCGCGGTGAGCAGCGCCTGGCGCGGTGAGCAGCGCCTGGCGCGGTGAGCAGCGCGCCTGGCGCGGTGAGCAGCGCCTGGCGCGGTGAGCAGCGCCTGGCGCCGGTGAGCAGCGCCTGGCGCGGTGAGCAGCGCCTGGCGGTGAGCAGCGCCTGGCGCGGTGAGCAGCGCCTGGCGTGGTGCAGCGCCTGGCGCGGTGAGCAGCGCCTGGCGCGGTGAGCAGCGCCTGGCGCGGTGAGCAGCGCCTGGCGCGTGAGCAGCGCCTGGCGCGTGAGCAGCGCCTGGCGCGGTGAGCAGCGCCTGGCGCGATGGTGAGCAGCGCCTGGCGGCGGTGAGCAGCGCCTGGCGCTGAGCAGGTGAGCAGCGCCTGGCGCGGTGAGCAGCGCCTGGCGCGGTGAGCAGCGCCTGGCGGTGAGCAGCGCCTGGCGCGGTGAGCAGCGCTGGCGCGTGAGCAGCGCCTGGCGGTGAGCAGCGCCTGGCGCGGTGAGCAGCGCCTGGCGGTGAGCAGCGCCTGGGTGAGCAGCGCCTGGCGCGGTGAGCAGCGCCTGGCGCGGTGAGCAGCGCCTGGCGCGGTGAGCAGCGCCTGGCGGTGAGCAGCGCCTGGCGCGGTGAGCAGCGCCTGGCGTGGTGAGCAGCGCCTGGTGTGAGCAGCGCCTGGCGCGGTGAGCAGCGCCTGGCGCGGTGAGCAGCGCCTGGCGCGGTGAGCAGCGCCTGGCGCGGTGAGCAGCGCCTGGCGGCGGTGAGCAGCGCCTGGCGGTGAGCAGCGCCTGGCGCGGTGAGCAGCGCCTGGCGCGTGAGCAGCGCCTGGTGAGCAGCGCCTGAGCAGCGCCTGGCGCGGTGAGCAGCGCCTGGCGCGTGAGCGCCTGGCGCGGTGAGCAGCGCCTGCGCGGTGAGCAGCGCCTGGCGCTTGGTGAGCAGCGCCTGGCGCGGTGAGCAGCGCCTGGCGCGGTGAGCAGCGCCTGGCGCGGTGAGCAGCGCCTGGCAGCGCCTGGCGCGTGAGCAGCGCCTGGCGCGGTGAGCAGCGCCTGGCGCGGTGAGCAGCGCTGGCCGTGAGCAGCGCCTGGCGCGGTGAGCAGCGCCTGGCGCGGTGAGCAGCGCCTGGCGCGGTGAGCAGCGCCTGGCGCGGTGAGCAGCGCCTGGCGCTGGTGAGCAGCGCCTGGCGCGGTGAGCAGCGCCTGGCGGTGAGCAGCGCCTGGCGCTGGGTGAGCAGCGCCGCGGTGAGCAGCGCCTGGCGCGTGAGCAGCGCCTGGCGCGGTGAGCAGCGCCTGGCGCGGTGAGCAGCGCCTGGCGCGGTGAGCAGCGCCTGGCGCGGTGAGCAGCGCCTGGCGCGGTGAGCAGCGCCTGGCGCGGTGAGCAGCGCCTGGCGCGGTGAGCAGCGCCTGGCGGTGAGCAGCGCCTGGCGGTGAGCAGCGCCTGGGCGTGAGCAGCGCCTGGCGCGGTGAGCAGCGCCTGGCGCGGTGAGCAGCGCCTGGCGGTGAGCAGCGCTGGCGGTGAGCAGCGCCTGGCGCGGTGAGCAGCGCCTGCAGCGCCTGGCGGTGAGCAGCGCCTGGCGCGGTGAGCAGCGCCTGGCGCGGTGAGCAGGTGAGCAGCGCCCGCGGTGAGCAGCGCCAAGGTGAGCAGCGCCTCATGTGTGAGCAGCGGTGAGAGCGCCTGCAGCGCGGTGAGCAGCGCCTGGCGCGGTGAGCAGCGCCTCGCGCCTCGTCATGCCAGCTTAGTTTAATTCACAAACCAAGCTGGTGATAGCACAGGGATAATTTATCTTCGTTTTACAGTACATTGTTATTCCATAATTATCACGCAATTAATGGACCCTCCTCTAAACAATGCGACAGCTATTCATAGCAACGGTTTTTCCCGGCATAAGCTGCTGAATTGAAAATTAATCAATTTTGAAAATGATACAACCCTTGAAAACCCATTCATTAATCATGTTACCATGACAATACGTGCTCTAGGGTAATTCACACACACTTTCATTTGTATCCAGGGGCCCATATACACATTGCATAATGTGTTATACAGTTTGTTTGTTTGATGAGGGCTTAACGGCACCATGACAACGAAGGTCAAATTGTGCCTGAGAGGTCAGATCATTCTAGAGGTAGGAAGGAAAGGAAACAGGGGGAGAATGAGAAAAATTCAAGAACAAAAGGTCAGAAAGCTGTGATCGAGAGGGGTGGTGCATGGTTGAAACAAAAACAAAGTAGAGAGGGGGTGGAAGAGGAGAATTAAATATGGTTGTAGAGGAAAGCATAATGAAGGAAGGAGATAATTTTATCCGGCAGATTTTTCTGGAAGAACTTAGCAATTGAGGAGCAAGGGAAGCTCTGGGAAGGTTGTACAGGGGGCAAGCAAGGAGAACGTGATGGATTGTGAGGGTGCAGTGGCAATTGTTGCAGAGGGGTTGGGGGGAGCCAATAAGCATGTGGGTGTGAGTGAGGTGGGTGTGACCAATTCTAAGACGGGTAATATGAACGTTGTCGATACCAGAGAGGTTGTTGATGGTGGATTTGATCAAAATTGTGGGCTGGATGACATAGAGTTTGTTATCAATTTGAAAGTTCCATGAGGTTTGCCAGCGGTCACGAACAAGGGGAGCGATAAGCGGTTTGATGTCAGAGAGGGTTTTGGGAAAAGGGGTAGGGAGGAGGTTAAGGGCAAGCTCAGCGGCTGCATCAGCCCTGTCATTGCCAGGGATTCCAACATGGCTGGGTATCCAGAAGAAAAGAACACTTTTCCTGCAGAGGGTGGGAGAAAGGAGTTTCTGAAGGAGGAGGTGGCATGTGAGGTTATCCCATTTAAGATTGAGTAAAGAAGTAAGAACAGCATTTGAGTCAGAGAAAATGGCAAAGTGGCTGAGCGGAGAGTACTCAATAAAGTTGAGGGTGAGGAGAATGGCCTTAGCCTTGGCTGAAAAGATGGATGAGTTAGTCGGGAAGTCTGCTACTGAGGGTGATGTCTTGGATGACTGCAGCAGCTGTCTTGTTGCCTTCCTTAGAGCCATCAGTATAGATGGAGGTGTAATTTGAGAGTTGGTCTTTGACTTGGTTGTAAAGATTGATGAAGAGGTTAGGATGGGTTTGAGCTTTGTGATGAGTGGAGAGGCCCAGGTGGACAGGAGGGAGTGGTTAGCTGGGGTTTCACCAGGTTGGATGCCACTAATCTCTTCCATCTCAGTCACAGCCTAAAGGCCATACTTTATTGAGCCAGTGTAACACACCAATGCAAAACGCGCTTTTAAAATAAGCGAAATAGTTTGTTTAATCCCAATGTATTTTCAATCAAATATCTGCCTTTGACTTAAAAAGCTACTATTTATATATCATCTTCAGGAGCATCGCCAGCTCAGAAAAAGTGAAGTGGACAAAATTGTTTGTGTTCTAAATTTCATTGACCCATCTTGTCCGATTTTGATAGGGCCGATGTGAGTAACCAAAAGTGTGCAAAGATATTTATATCAATTCCCCCCCTCCTCTCCCCACAACAAATGTTTTTTTGTAGATTTAGAGAAATTAGAAATTTAGCCCTTGGGAATACTGGAATGGACATGTCCACCCTGTTGAGGCTATTCTATATCCACAATTTCACATGCGCGAGAAGTTGATGGCGCTATTTATATTTGTAAATTTGAGTATTGTCAATTTTGTCAGTCACAAATGTCACCCCGGCTGTTTCTTTAGGAGACCCAAAGTCGTAAGTTTTCACTAGTTATTCTAGTTTAATTGGCCGATTATCTTGATATATTATGTATAAGTTACTTGTGAACCTTGCTGTATGTCTTAATTTATTGATTGGTGATTAATTAATGTTTTTCTTTGTTAAATCGTGTCACACCTTTTATATTTTTTACGACAATGCTAGGCTAGGACTATCCATACTTAAGGGCATTTAGTTTGCATGTTAGGGAAACGCATATACTATATTATATGATCCCGTTTAGTTGGTTCCAGGTCACGTGACTTCTTTGTTATGTATGAACATGCCATTATTGATCAATAAACATACTTTTTGGGAACATTACACAACAATTGGAATTGTTCTTGTATGTTAATTTGTTGACTGGTGTATTAAGAAGACATTCTTGACCTAGAAGCCATGCAAAGTAAATTTAAACATATTTGGGCTTATATTTGGAACCGTTTGGTTTACCATGGTGTTTAACGTCCTGAAGGACCCGATGGCTCAGTATTATAACAGGTTGTTCTATGACCTTTAATAGGTTGGTTATAGGGCACTGTTTTACACAGATCTGCCAGGGATAGATCTGCCAGGGATGAACCCGCTACATAAATGTGAGAGTCATAGGCTCTTACTGCTATACCACAGAAGCATGTCATTTGATTTATGCCATTGATTGAGCTTGTATTTGTTGATATGACTTGTACTAGTTATTGCATACTTTTGACTTTATATTCATGATTGTTCATCTCTCTTTGTTCACAGATTGAACCACATTCCACATTGTTACCATTATTGTCTTCATATTGTCATGGTATCGAAAAGTGCGTTTAATACAAGGGTTACACCCAGAGGAAATTTATTGGATTCGTCACGTGTTTATTTATTTCAATGTCGTCACTTGTCAGGGACAGTGCAGGGTTAGCCAAATAATCTAGTGTCGACACACCCCAGTCAACCCTATAACTTCATCCTCATGACAACACCCTTGATTATCTTTCCTACTACGACATGTGTCCAATTTGTACCTGCAATACCGGGTCCATGTTGTCAGTTAGTACCTTAATCATTCTGCTCATGATGTGGCTAGCAACAATTAGGACCACAACACATAATTGAATACAAGCCTCGTTTAAAAAACCGGAAACAGAACATAATGAGCATGAGTGGCAACAGATGTTGGTTTGCGGGGGGGATCCCACATTAACGTGTATGTGCGGGATGATAGAGTCAGAGATTTATACATATGCAAAAGAGCTCCCGCTGAAGAATGGCTAATTTAAGAAATCAAATGCAGATAAATTTCCAAGGTTTGTGGACTATGATAAGGAGCAAACCAGTATAGGCATATGAGATTGAGGGGAGGGGGAGGGGAGGGGGGGGGGGACTGGGGCTGCACCTCCTCAGTCGAATGCAATGTGTCCCCATTCAGGCAAAAAAAATGGAAACATTTGAGGGAAATACATATGGCGAAAGGCTCTAATAATGGAAAATAGATTAATTATACGCTTAAGAGGCCTTTATCTGGGCAGAGAAACTGTCAATATTCGGAAAGAAATAGGTGATGACCTCAAAATATGCTTTTCGTCAGTAACGTCTAACCATTCAGGCAAAAGTGCTGTGCCCCCACCCCCCAATTCAATAACCTCCCTTATTTCTATGTAAACCATGGACCATGCACTTTGCACAATGTCGTAATCTTGTTTCCAAAATTAGGGTCATGACTAAAAAGGCAGCACAGTGGTTTGCAAAGCGGACCCATAGCCCAATATGAGGTGCAGACCTTATTTAGGTCTACTAACTGTCTGGGCAGTACAGGATGAAATTGCTGTCACTGTAGTTTTTGTAACCCCTCATGTATAATAGTTTCAAATAAAGATGATTCACCAATGCATCTTTTCGGCTGAATAAACGAGTTGAGGGACAGGGGCCTGTTAAGGCTACTATCTGGGCCCCGGTACAGAATAAAGTTGCTGTCATTGGTATTTATGTGACCCCCAAGGTATAATGGTTCCAATAGAAGAAGATTCATCCATGTATCTTTTCGGCTGAATAAAAGAGTTGAGGGACAGGGGCCCTTTAAGGCTACTGTCTGGGCCCCGGTACAGGATAAACTTGTTGTCATTGGTATTTATGTCACCCCCAAGGTATAATGGTTCTAATAGAAGAAGATTCATCAATGTATCTTTTCTGCTAAATGGCCCTCCTGAGTGGGCCCCTTTAAGGCTACTGTCTTGGTCTTGGGACCTGGTATATGGCCAGCATGAGTACCCTCTTGGGAGCAAAATCCAACAAATTTTGCCCGTGTATCTTTTCGGCTGAATAAATGCACTTTTTTGGCTCCCTATCTTGTGCCCCCTGGCTACTGGTACAGGATGTAGCCCGACATCAACATTGATTAGTGAGTCCTGGATCCAGATGGACATCATGACCCGAATTCAAACCTTCTGTATCTTTTCAGCTGAATAAACTGTCTGGACTCCCGGTCTACCTGTCTAACATGCCTACACATCATGCCAACACATCCTGACCAACATCCCACTGCACCCTGCCCTACATACAATTCCACCCTGTCCCACATGACCACATCCAAATTCCTTCAGCTACTTCATGTCATCTTCTACCCCACATTCTGCTTATTGTTTATATTTCCCGAACCCCTAATTTAACATTCTTTAGAAAGCAAGGAAACTTTTATTTGCTTCTGTCACGAATGTGTTTTGTATCTTCAAACTTAAGTCCCTATATTATGCATTTAACTTTTGTGAAGTTGCTTGGGCTTAACTGTTGTATATACATGTATATGTTGTGGGCATTATGTAATCTAGTAGCTTCGTAAATTGTAACTACTCTTAAACAAAGGCAGGGTTTGAGCGGGAAATTCTAGTATAAAGTCTATTGTAAACAGTATCACGGGGTCAAGACTATATTCCATTATACGAGGGAAGTGTACTGTTCCTAGGCAAGTTAACCTCAAGGAGGTACCTTCAAACAAATTTGCCCAGAGGTGTTCAATTGTGGAACCTGTGTGATTTATACTAAGTGTTGTGTTATCTAAAGGACCAGGTAGAGAGGAAGAGGTGATCCAGGACCTGTAGTGTGGTGTTATCTAAAGGACCAGGTAGAGATCTAGGAAGAGGTGATCCTAGACCTGTAGTGTGGTGTTATCTAAAGGACCAGGTAGAGAGGAAGAGGTGATCCTAGACCTGTAGTGTGGTGTTATCTAAAGTACCAGGTAGAGAGGAAGAGGTGATCCAGGACCTGTAGTGTGGTGTTATCTAAAGGACCAGGTAGAGATCTGTGAAGAGGTGATCCTAGACCTGTAGTGTGGTGTTATCTAAAGGACCAGGTAGAGATCTGGGAAGAGGTGATCCTAGACCTGTAGTGTGGTGTTATTTAAAGGACCAGGTAGAGAGGAAGAGGTGATCCTGGACCTGTAGTATGGGGTTATCTAAAGGACCAGGTAGAGAGGAAGAGGTGATCCTGGGCCTGTAGTGTGGTGATATCTAAAGGACCAGGTAGAGATCTGGGAAGAGGTGATCCTGGACCTGCAAGTTATATTTCGTATTTTACTAGCTGACTATGGTGTTTTGCTGATCAGAGGTTATCTTATCGTATTTGCAATGCATTGCTATGTGAGCTGACTAGGGTGTTTTGCTGACCTCAGAAGTTAACTTATCGTATCTGCAATGCATTGCTATGTGAGCTGACAAGGGTGTTTTGCTGACCTGAGAAGTTAACTTATCGTGTTTGCAATGCACTGCTATGTGAGCTGACTATGGTGTTTTACTGACCTGAGAAGTTAACTTATCGTATTTGCAATGCATTGCTATGTGAGCTGACTAGAGTGTTTTGCTGACCTGAGAAGTTAACTTATCGTATTTGCAATGCATTGCTATGTGAGCTGACTATGGTGTTTTGCTGACCTGAGAAGTTAACTTATCGTATTTGCAATGCATTGCTATGTGAGCTGACTATGGTGTTTTGCTGACCTAAGAAATTAACTTATCGTATTTGCAATGCATTGCTATGTGAGCTGACTACAGTGTTTTGCTGACCTGCGAAGTTAACTTATCATATTTGCAATGCATTGCTATGTGAGCTGACTAGGGTGTTTTGCTGACCTGAGAAGTTAACTTATCGTATTTGCAATGCATTGCTATGTGAGCTAATTAGGGTGTTTTGCTGACCTCAGAAGTTAACTTATCATATTTGCAATGCATTGCTATGTGAGCTGACTATGGTGTTTTGATGACCTGAGAAGTTAACTTATCATATTTGCAATGCATTGCTATGTGAGCTGACTATGGTGTTTTGCTGACCTGAGAGGTTATCTTATCGTATTTGCAATGCATTGCTATGTGAGCTGACTAGGGTGTTTTGCTGACCTGAGAAGTTAACTTATCGTATCTGCAATGCATTGCTATGTGAGCTGACTAGGGTGTTTTGCTGACTGAGAAGTTATCTTATCGTATCTGCAATGCATTGTTATGTGAGACGTGACTGAAGGTCTGATTGGTATTTTCATGTAGTTTGAGCTCCCGCGAGATGCTTTGCGTGGGATGTACTTAGCTTGTGGTGTGTGCGTGTGTTTGTATGTGTGTTCGTTTGCTTGTTATATTATATAAAAGGAAGAAATGAAAGTGGGATTTTATCATGTTGCAGAATTTGACCGAGAATATATATTTGCAAGTAAGTGAGGATTTGACCGAGGGTCTATATTTGCAAATAAGTGAGGGGGCAAGTAACCCCTATCTGAAAGATTGATCGTCAAGTCTTATTGGCTGCGAAGCAATATTTATTTATTTACGTGCATGTACTGTACTAGACAGTTACTAAAAGTGCTATATTCTGACATGTATTTACTAATTCAATCGATGTTCAATATGTATGTTATATATGGTTATGATCAGGGGATTAGAAACCTGTTTTTGGACATTTTCCACAGAGTCCTAGGTTGGAGGCCCACTTTAGCAAGTGGCGTGTACCAGTGATGATTCCAATTAGCTGAGACGTGTCTCACAAAATGCTGCCGGAGTCAGCACACAGGGGTCAAGTGGCCATACGATTAGGGTGACTGTAAAACTAGATGCTGACGTCATCGACAGGTTCACCGACTAATCTGTGGTAATGTGTACTTATTTCAGATACTGGAAGGGTGAAGTCAAGTTCAAGGTTTGCAGATATTTGTAGAAGAACAGAGCATATTGTTTTATTGTTTTCTAAAACATGACTGTTATTTTGCGCTGATAAACTGAAGAACATAAATTTGCATTACAGAACTGTTTGCAGGTATTGTGACCACCGTGTTCATTCTTTCCAAGCCTGAGTGGAGCTCAATGGGTAAACAATGGTAGAGAAAGAACAATTAGGGTTCGATCGAATTGTTTTGACTTTAAGGTTGGAATCTGTTGCAGAGTACTGTATTAACGAATGATTTAAGAACCTGATATGTTATAACTTATCAGGGCAGCTGTTCTGGATTTATATGTGCATTTCCATATTTATTTGATTATGCAGGACTCTTAGGTCAAGTGATGCTATCCATATGCTTATTTGTGTGTAATCAATTTGGATATTAAGGCATGCATGCTAGTAGTACAAGTGAGTTGTGATTTGCTGCACTAACTACTTCGGTCACATTATTGTCTGCGCCTGAAGTTCGATTTATGCGAACACAAGTAGCATTCAATCATATAGCCGGGTATGACGTGTATATGGGAGAGGGAGTTGTGTGAAGTTTTGTGAAGTTAACTCTTTGTGAACTGCTTGTTGGTATATTTACTGTGTGAGCTGACATTATTGTCAGGTATAGTTCACCTGTGACTATTTATAGGTGTGGGTGTTTGTTGGTATCACTGTATGTTTTTGTATATATTATTATTAGTATTATTGTATTGTTGCCAGTGCTGAGGATTATTGCAATATTATCCTAATCTTCACCTTTATTATTATTCCCATTGCAGGAAAGGAGAATATTCCTGTTCATTTATTAAACAGCACGAAGCATATCTTGCTTCCAAACTCTTCATTTGTTTTTTATCCAGTCTTTGGCAAAGAGGGGTTAACTCAGCTTCACAGCCACAGATCTCACCTTGTCACTTACTTGTTGTGGGGCACTTTGTGACAGCTTCTTTATTCATGGCAAGACAAACATTTTGATTGCTATTCATGTCAGGAATGTCAATATCATAACAAAACTAGAAATGTGAAGTTAGTAAGTCATAAGCCAACGTCAAACATATTGCAGCAAATGCACACTATACCTCACCATTAAGTGTGAACAATGCTCTTCACATATACTGATGATAATTTGTTTAAGCAAAATCATCATACCCATTTTAATTTAAGAGATACCACATATACGAATATTTTCATTGCTAAGCAAATAGGCTACTTATTATGCACACACAATCCCCCAATCATGCTGAACTGAACAGTATTAATGCCCTCTACCACAAAGCCAAATACATGTAGCATGTTATTATCTCAGGTTAAATATTTTGTATGCAAGTCCATTGTTATGCAAATAACCTACTTAATATGCACACTACACCTCACCAATGAGTGTATACACTGTTCTTCACGTATATGATCATTAGTGTCAAACAAAATCCCCACTCCCACTTTAATTTAAGAGATATCAGATACAAATATCTTCATTGTTATGCAAATAAGCTAATCAGTATGCACACACACAACCCCAAATCATGCTCATTTGAACAGTAACCATGTCCTTTACCCCTGTAACAAGTAACAAGTTATTATCTAAGGTTAAATATTTTATGCGAAGTCTATTGTTATGCAAATAACCGAAGTAATATGCACATTACACCTCACCATTAAGTGTAGACAACGGTCTTGACATATATGATCATTTGTGAAAACAAAATCCCCACTTCCACTTTAATTTAAGAGATATCATAGATACAAATATTTTCATTGTTATACAAAAAAGGTAATTAGTATGCACACACAACCCCCCAGTCATGCTTAATTGAAGAGTACCTATGTCCTCTACCCCTGTGCCAAGTTACATGAATGTACATGAATTTTAAACATTTTGTATGAAAGTCTATTATTATGCAAATAAGCTAATTAATATGCACATTTCACCTCAACATTAAGAAAAGACAATGCTCTTCACATAAATGATCATTTGTGCAAACAAAATCCCCATATCCACTTTAATTTAAGAGATATAATATATACATATATTTTCATTGTTATGCAAATAAGCTAATTAGTATGCACACACAACCCCCCCCCCTAATCATGATCATTTGAACACTACCCATGCCTCTACCCCTATGCCAAGTCATATGAACATACACCATTCATATGTTATGAAAACTTTAACCAAAAACTCTAATCAAAACTTTAACAAATCTTTTAACCTGACAAATATTTTCATTGTTATGCAAATAGCCTAATTAGTATGCACACACAAGCCTCCAATCATGCTCATTTGACCAGGACGCATGTCTTCTACCCCTATGCCAAGTCACATGAATGTACGCTCTTCATAACTTAAGTTATAAAAACTTTTAACCAAAGCTTTACCTGCCGCCAACGTTGACGCCTGGGGTAGTAAAATAGCTCTACTATTCTTTGAATAGTCAAGCTAAAAATTCATTGTTTACTGATGGATGTGGTGGCCAGTATAACAACAGAAAGCTTTCATTGTTTACTGATGGATGTGGTGGCCAGTATAACAACAGAAAGATTCATTGTTTACTGATGGATGTGGTGGCCAGTATAACAACAGAAAGCTTTCATTGTTTACTGATGGTGTGGTGGCCAGTATAACAACAGAAAGATTCATTGTTTACTGATGGATGTGGTGGCCAGTATAACAACAGAAAGATTCATTGTTTACTGATGGATGTGGTGGCCAGTATAACAACAGAAAGATTCATTGTTTACTGATGGATGTGGTGGCCAGTATAACAACAGAAAGCTTTCATTGTTTACTGATGGATGTGGTGGCCAGTATAACAACAGAAAGCTTTCATTGTTTACTGATGGATGTGATGGCCAGTATAACAACAGAAAGCAGCTATCACCAAGAATTTAGTTTGGATGCAGATCTGGATCTTTGTCACTACCTCACATGGAGAAAGTGCATGAGATGGCATTGGGGGCAGTTAAGAGACTCATTACCACAGAAAGTACAATGATCGAATTTCGGACACAGCAAGCATGTTCAAATTTTGCTCTGAGGAGGTTCCAGGCATCAAATGTCTGTTTTTTGATGTTAAAGAGATCAAGCAAGCTAAAACACAACTTTAGCGACATTTTCTTCAAGCAATGACAGTCAAAGTCACACAATGATTTCATCGTTTTGTTCACAAATCTGATGGATCCCTTCAAGTGCACAAAACTAGAATGGTACAGTAAATACTGTCATGGTTCGCATGTCCATGCAAATTGACACCCATATCATATGACCCGGCCAATAATAACTAGAACGGTAAATACCGTCATGGTTTGAATGCCCATGCAAATTGACACCCATATCATATGATCTGGCCAATTATAAAAATGGCATCTCACACTTGAGTCCCACATAGCATCCCATGTCCCACATGGCATCCCACCCCATGTCCCACATGGCATCCCACCCCATGTCCCACATGGCATCCCACCCCATGTCCCACATGGCATCCACCCCATGTCCCACATGGCATCCCACTCCATGTCCCACATGGCATCCCACTCCATGTCCCACATAGCATCCCGCCCCATGTCCCACATGGCATCCTATCCCATGTTCCACATGACATCCCATCCCATGTCCCACATAGCATTCCACCATATCTCCCACATGGCATCCCACCAAATGTCCCACATGACATCCCATGTCCCACATAGCATTCCATCATAAGTCCCACAGGGCATCCCATCCTATGACCCACATAGCATCCCACTCCATGTGCCACATGGCACCCCACCCCATGTCCCACATGGCATCCTATCCCATGTCCCACATGACATCCCATCCCATGTCCCACATGGCATTCCACCATATCTCCCACATGGCATCCCACCCTATGTCCCACATGACATCCCATGTCCCATATGGCATTCCATCATATGTCCCACAGGGCATTCCACCATATCTCCCACATGGCTTTCTACCATACAGTGTCTCACATGGCATATTCCACCATATGTCCCACATGACATTCCACCATATGTACCACATGGCATCCCATGCTATGACCCACATGGATCCCATCCTACATGTATGTCCCACATTAATCCCACCATATGTACCACTTCAACGTTTTGTAAGGAAATTCTAACCTTCCATAAGGATATCTGAAGAAACTTTAACTTTTTTTAAGGAACTTTGAAGAAACTTTAACATTTTCTGAGGAATTCTTAAAAAACTGTTAACATTTCTGAGAAAATCTCAGGAAAAAAACTGTGAACGGCCAGACTGACAGCCGGACAGACGTAATCGCCATTACATAGGTTCGCATTATGCTTCGCATGCGAACCAACAAGTGCACAAACTGACAAACCAGCAAGTGCACAAACTGACAAACCAACAAGTGCACAAACTGACAAACCAACAAGTGCACAAACTGACAAACCAAAGCAAGGGTATCCTGAGACACAGGAATCAAATAGAGGATCAAAAATCAACATTCATTTGTCAAAAACAATTTTGTGTTTTGGATTCAAATGGTAGATTGGAATGATTGAAGAAGTGTTGAAGGATTGTGAGGATTACATGTGCCTTGCAAACATTCACGTGGGCCAACAAGACAATTGGCCAGTACGTGAAGACAAATGCTCAATTTCACCAGAGGAGGACATACTGTGTGTTGCTGAAGCCCCTTTCTTGAGTTCTTCATCTTCCAGGAAATACAGCCTTTTAACATGATGAGGACATATGGTTTGAGTCTCTGGACATATGAACTACAGTATAAATGTTTTCTGGCTTTGAACAACTGCTAGAGTGCAAAATTATGGACATCAAAGCATTTTGCCTTTCATTATATGCAATTTTGTCAATAAATTATGTGCTGGCATGTAACTTTATGCAAAAAGTAGAAAATTACCCAATATTGACAGTTTCAAATGCATATTTGAAACAAATAAGGAAAAAAAGATATAAATTTCAAGGTGATATATTACAGATTTAAGAAACCAACAATTTTCAGAGAAAAAAACTGTTCCACAAGGTCATTCTCAAGGTCAAAGAAAGGGTAAAAAATCATTGAGTTTTAAATACCTGCTATCTTAAAACTGATTGCAAATTCTGATTGCTTGTTGAACTCCCTTTGAAATGACACCCATTTCATCAAAATTGGACTTGTACTTTCTCAGTTATGACTCTTTAGAAATCATTGACCACGCCCATTTTAGCAACTTTCTGCTATTTTTAGAGGGCCGTAATGTTTAAACAGAAGGTCCGATTAGGCTGAAATTGGATATTTTTCCATTTCCCAAAATAGCAATTACGCACACCAACTTTCATCAAAATCCAAGACAGTGTGTTTAATTGAAAATTTGTTGCTTTTTTTTTTTTTTTTTTTTTTTAACTGCAAATCTATATTAGCTGTCATGTCATTGTATGTATCATGACATATTTGATCCAAGATGTTTATTTATAATTTATGATCATGCAGATCAATAAAAATGTTGACAACATTAGCATTTGCACAATAATTATTTACCAACATTTTCATAGCAAGTATGATGCAAAAACTCATTTATCCTGTTTCAAGAATTTTTCAGTAAGCCCAGCCTACTCATTAATATTCATGACATCACTACCACAACATAAGTACATATGTACAGACCATGACCCAACTGTCTATGACGTACGACATCAGATACTGTACAGTACGGTGTTTACATCCTTTAGATTTTCACATTAAGCTATGCCCACCACCATGCATATTAATGACAAATGTTGATAACATAAGCATGTACACAATAACCAACAGTATTATTATGCCCAATATGATGCAAAACGTGCTCATTTATCACTTTTTTCAAAACGTTCACTTAAGTCCTGCCCACTTATTAATATCCATGACATCACCACCAAAAATATTACGGCATACTGTATGTGTACGTGACATGAATCCACTTCATAGTTTTTGCGATATCGTGTTTTTTACAAGCTTTTTGTTTACAAAATCATACAAGCCTCACCAGCTACGCATATTAATGAGAAAGTAAACATTTGTATACAATGAACACATACATACTAGCTAACGTTAATAATAATTCAACAAAACAAACATGTGATTGTCAAAATAAAGAGCATTTCAAGAATTTCATATTAAGCCCTGCACACTCATTAATATACATGACATCACCACCAAAAACAATAGGGCACAGCTACAGGCCATGAGCTATTCTTATACCACACATGACATGAAACCAATTT
Source organism: Chiridota heheva (assembly GCA_020152595.1). Lineage (NCBI taxonomy): Eukaryota > Metazoa > Echinodermata > Holothuroidea > Apodida > Chiridotidae > Chiridota > Chiridota heheva. Next base: position 246,581 of record JAIGNY010004524.1, read on the forward strand.
ATAGTTTTTGAGATATCGTACAAGATTTGTGTTTACAAATCATATTACACCCCACCCACTATGCATATAAATGAAAGTCAACCATTTTATACAATGTACACACTAGTCAGTTTTATAACAAATATGAAACAAAACAGATGTATGTGATTGTCAAAATAAGACCATTTCAAGATTTTTATATTAAGCCCTGCCTACTCATTAAATGCTATCACCATTAAAATCAATAAAGCACACAAGACCTACAGACCATAGACAATCTGTGTACCAAATATGACATGAATCCAGTTTACCGTTCTTGAGATACCATGTTTACTTGTAAGCTTTTCAGTAAAATCATATCAAGCCCCGCCAACTATGCATACTAATAAAATTCAACATTTTTACATCATGAACATGTACACACCAGCTAACATCATAATTATACCAAATATGGAATAAAACAGACATGCTGTTGTTAAAATATGAAAATTTCAAGACTTTTACATTAAGCCCTGCCTACTCATTAATATGCATAACATCACCATCAAAAACAATAAGGGACATCTACGAACCATGGGCTATCTGTATACCACATATGACTCCAGTGTATTGTTCTTGGGAGATATCGCATTTACAAGTTGGGCGTCATATGTATACACACCTACACACACACATACACACGCACACACCGTTATGACTGCATAGGCTCCTTAGCTATCTCATCGGAACGATCGTATGTGTTAAAAATCCCTTCACTTTCTTCATACAATATGTTTTAATTTCAGGTTATGTGACATTTTATAAATAGTTGCTTTATTTACATGAATTTTTTGTAAAATGTATTGCCAGAGCCGCACCCTAGCGTCCAGGTCATTTTTTATTTTGTTTTGAAATGGGAACAATAAAGATTTTTTTTTTTTTTTTAAGCCGGCCAGTTGAAATCTGAACCTGTACAATTAAAATAATAAGTCTGATGAATCAAAAAACATTACCTGAGAAATTCCTTTATGCTGTCAGCATTCAATTCATTAATGATCATTTGAGTCACATCGTCATCTGCTTCTCCCAGGGCTGCTGACCATGGAACATTCCCGTCACCTTTAGAAAACCAACCAATAATCACGCCAAGTCCAATGCCTACAGCTGCAGCAACAATTAACAGCACAATAAGAAGGACACGCTTATCATCCGTGGAAGCCATTTTGCCTGTATAATGCTCATGACCTGCAAACCGCAACTGAAAACTACTTTCTGTCCAGTGTTTTCCCAAGTTAACTTCAGGCTCATCATATAAGTTCATCTCACCATTGATGTCACTTGAGCTTTGAACTTCTCTTGTAAACTCACAAACTTGACTATCTTGTTCAGTTTGTTTGTCTAATCCATGTGGCTGTTTATCACCTGTGAAAAGTAATCATCAGTAGAAGTCAATTTAATCATAAGCAACAAATAAAATCTTTAGAATCAGAATGTGTAGGCCAATTCTGCTATATAGGTCAAACAGTTAAATATATACAAGGCAACTTCAGCTAAAAGATTTTCAGCTGATCTAATCTTAAACAAGAACTGCAGTATTGGAAGGACAGTATGCTTGACTATGCTAGTATAGAGAATGGGCTTATTGAGAGAAGTATATACAGAAATAGGGTAGCAGGGGCAGATGATTTCAAATTACTTGAGATTTGATAGATGCACTTACACTTTCATTTGCTTTAGTAATTTTCAAACATTTTGCTACAAGCTTCAAAATATCTTTTGAGTTTTTCCAAATATTTAAAGACAAAAAAAGTTCAAGGTTACCTCACCCAGTAACAAAACATGTGAAAGCTAGCAGTCTTTATAACTATAACACCTCTTTTACTTTTATCAATTGAACAACAAAGAAAGGAGAGGCCGTGACTTGCCGATGTCAATGACAAAATGTCATTAAGCCCCCTTTCCAACATGTACCCTCCCCCAACCCCTACACATTCCCGAAACTACATCCTGAATTGTAATACAACTTCCAATTTAAGAAAATATGTGTGTCAAGCAAAGTCAAGCAGCATAAAAAATGTACACTAAAATTAAAGCAAAATTATGCAAAACAATATTGCTTTACGTATGACAAACTAGACATTAAAAACGATACAAATCCCCTCACCGCTAATAATGCATATTCCAGCCTGTCTCACATTCCATCCCAACCTGTCCCAAATCCCATGCTTATACTCCATGCAATCACATCTGAAAACCAGATACTGTGTGTCATTCCACCACTTGCATGACCCACATGCTAACACAACTGAAATCCAGATGACACCCCACCACATGCCATTCCACTCTGTCCCACCATGTCGGCCCACCCTGTTCTACATGCCAACCCACCCTGTTCTACATGCCAATGCATCCTGACCAACATTCCACCCCACCCTGCCCTACATACAAGGCCACCCTGTACCACATAAAAGCCCACCCTCATCCCAATTCCTTCTGCTACTTTATTATCATGTCAACTTCTACCCCACATTCCACTTATTGTTTACATTGCCCAAACCCCTGATTTAAAATTCATTAGAAGCAATGAAACTTTTATTTGCTTCTTTATTAATGGCAGGACACACATTTGTATTATTATTCAGGTCAGGAATCTCAATATCATAACAAAACTAGAAATGTGAAGTTAGTAAGTCTCGCTTACCATTTATTTTTAATCTCAGGTCGAATATTTTGTAGGAAAGTCTATTATGCAAATAAACTAATTAATATGCAAACAATACCTCACCATTAAGTATAGACTTTTTTCACATATACTGTATGATCATTTATTTCAGCAAAATCACCACACCCACTTTAATTCCAGAGATACAGATACAAATATTTTCATTGCATGCAAATAAGCTAATTAGTATCATAGTATGCAAACACAACCCCCCAATCATGCTCAACTGAACAGTACCAATGCCCTCTACCACTGTACCAAGTACCAAGATATTATCTTAGGTTAAATATTTTGTACAAAAGTCTATTGTTATGCAAATAACCTAATTAATATGCATACTTCATCTTACCATTAAGTGTAGACAATGCTCTTCACATATATGATCATTTGTGCAAACAAAATCTCCACATCCACTTTATTTGAGGAGATATCAATAATCTAATTAGTATACACACACATCCCCCAATCATGCTCATTTGAACAGTACCCGTGTCTTCTACCCCTATGCCAAGTTACATAAATGAACACCATTCATAACTTAGGTTATGCGCTCATGTTAAACATTTTGTATGAGTCTATTCTTATGCAAATGTTGGGGGGAGCCAATAAGGAGGTGGGATTGAGTGAGGTGGGTGTGACCTATGCTAAGACAGGTAATATGAATGTTGTCGACACGAGAGAGGTTGTTGATGGTGGGTTTAATCGGAATGGTGGGGCGGTTGACGTGGAGTTTGGTTATCAATTTGGGAGTCCCATGAGATTTGCCAGCGGTCACGAACAAGGGAAGCGATAAGCGGTTTGATGTCAGAGAGGGTTTTGGGAAATGGGGTAGGGGGAGGTTGAGGGCAAGCTTAGCAGCTGCATCAGCCCTGTCATTGCCAGGGATGCCAGCATGGCTGGGTATCCAGAAGAAAAGAATATTTTTCCTGCAGAGGGTGGGCGAAAGGAGGTTCCGGAGGAGGCAGTGGGATGTGAAGTTATCCCATTTAAGATTGGGTAAAGAAGTAAGAACAGCCTTGGAGTCGGAGAAGATAACAAAGTGGCTGAGCGGAGAGTACTCAACGAAGTTGAGGGCGAGGAGGATGGCCTTTGCCTCGGCTGAAAAGATGGACGAGTAGTAAGTAGGGAAGTCTGCTACCGAGGGTGATGTCTGGATGACGGCAGCAACAGCTGTCTTGTCACCTTCCTTGGAGCCATCAGTATAGATGGAGGTGTAGTTTGAGAGTTGGTCTTTGATTTGGTTGTGGAGATTGATGAAGAGGTTAGGGTGGGTTTGGGTTTTGTGATGAGCGGAGAGGCCCAGGTGGATAAAAGGGAGGGGGTGGCCCAAGGAGGAAAAGTGGGCCAGAAGAAGGTGCCAAGAGTGGCGGAGCTGATGCCGAGATGGAGGAGGTCTGATTTAATGTGTAAGCTAAAGGAAGGGAATAGGGTTTTTGTCCTATCAAAGGTGGAGAAATTGGGGTACCAAATGAGGTTGTAAACAGGGTTCTGGGTAAGGACTCTAAAAGTGTAGGAAATGCTACGCTTTCTACACCCAAGTAGAAAGGGGAGTTCGTTGGCTTAAACATAAAGGCTAGTGATTGGGGACGTCCTGTAGGCACCCAGACATTACCTGAGGGCTTCATTTTGGATGGTGTTGATGTGGTTGAAGTATGAGTTGTGAGCGACACAGTAGACAATATTGCCGTAGTCAAGCTTGGCACAAATGGTGAGTCTGAAGATTTTGAGGAGAGCATGGCGGTTCCGCCCCAAGTGGTCTTGGAGACAGCGTTCGACAAATCGCCTGTCCGGACGCTCGGGGCAACCAAAACTCATGTCCGGGCAAGTGGATTGTCAAAGTGACCTGCCCGCCGGGCAACTACTTTTTCACCTAGAAGTGACCCTTTGAAATTTAAATATGATGCAAACTATGGTACTTTTTTAAACGTCACACTGTCCTAAAAAGTGATTGTCAAAAGCGAGACAAACCAAGGTGAAAAATCTAGAAATATTACTGTCACATTTCTCAGCGATACAACAACCTTCGTAGTTCATACATGTTATTGTATCACACACGTTTTCAATCTTTCACGCATTGCATAACGTTTGTTCAGTACGGAATGCTAATGTCCCGCGGTACAATACGGTATATACATTACATGCAACAGCTGGCTGTACAACAGTGCACTGAACGCACGTGTTGTAACTTGTTTTTACTGGCCAGCAGACTATTTGCATAAATACATAAACATTTTGCTAGAGTTTTTCGGAACGGTTGACATGATTGGTTTATTCCGGGAGTTGGGAATCTTTCAATGTGGGTACACACGTGTGTCTGATATTAAATCTGATTTTCATGTTAGAATTCTGTTCCCCGTATATGTAACTAAAATTATGTGTATGTGTGACACAAGTGAAAGAAACATAGATGCTATGGTAAGGGTTCCCATTTTCTTTTTTCTGTTGCAAAGATTATTTAACAATTTCGAACAATATTGTACATGTACATTAAGACACAAACAGTTGTTTAATACATGACAATTCACTCAAATAGTTCATATATCATTCCATTCGTGATAAGTAACCGTTTATAAAAAATGCCTGGCATTAACGTTAAGGTGCTATTACAATAAACTTGTGCTTCGGGCAAGTTGATTTGACGCCCGGGCAACCAAACTTTAGCAACTAACTGCCCGACGGGCAAGTAGAATTTTGATCGATTTGTCGAACACTGCTTGGAGAGGAGGCGGAGAAGGTTGAAGGAGCTGTTGAATTTCTATTTCAGGTGAAAATGTGTTGCTTGTAGGAGAGCTTGGGGTCTAGGATTAAACCCAGGAACTTTGTGTGTTCAACTTTAGGGATGCGATTGCCATTAAGCACGTGGCTCGGGTTGGGGTGGAGCTTGTTGAAATGATAGAAGTGCATGCAGACTGTCTTGTCTTTGGAGAATTTAAAACCGTTATTGTTGCACCAGACTTGCAGCTGGTTGAGGCTGAGTTGAAGTCTATTTTCGACAAGATGAAAGCCAGGGGAGGAGTAGAAGATGGTGAAGTCGTCCATGTAGAGAGTACATTTGATGTTGGGGCCAAGGTTGTCCGCAATGTCATTAATGCTCAGGTTGAAGAGAGTGGGGGAGAGGATGCTGACCTGGGGGACGCCCTCTTCTTGGAGGTAGGGGTTGGAGAGGGTGTGTCCAATACAAACTTGGAACTGCCTGGGTGAGAGGAATTTTTTAATAAAGATGGGGAGGTGGGCTCTGAGGTTGATGGTGTAAAGTTTGCGGATAATACCGTATTTTTAAGTAGTGTCAAAAGCTTTCTCGAGGTCAAAAAAAATGGCAATGAGGTGTTCCTTTTTTGCAAAGGATTCCCAGATAGCGGTGTTAAGTGTAATAAACTGGTCTAGGGTATTGCGACGTTTCCTGAAGCCGCTTTGGTGAGGGGAGAGGATTCTGTTGGTCTCAAGGAACCAGTTTAGTCTCTGGTTAATGATCCTTTCCATAATTTTACAGAGACAGCAGGTGAGGGCAATGGGGTGGTAGCTGAAGGGGTTGGTACTGTTCTTCCCCAGTTAGTTTAGGGATGGGGGTGACAAAAGCTGAAATCCAGATAGGGGAAAGGAGTGTGAGGACCAAATGTGGTTGAGGATGGTGAGTAGGGTAGTGGTGGCCTTGATGGGAAGGTGTTTCAGGAACTAGTAGGGGATGTTATCTAAGCCCTTGGAGGAGCAGCCAGCGTCGTGGATGGCTTGGTTTAATTCAGAAAAGGTGAGAGGGGTGTTGTAGCTCTCAGAGTTGTTGGAGGGAAAGGTACTACTCCGGGTTTCATCGCCAGCTTTTTTGGTTTTGAAAGCATTGGGGTAGTTGGCTGAGGACGAAATGTTGCTGAAAGAGGCGGCGAGGTGGTTAACGATGTCACTTTTCGCGGTGAGAAGGTTACCATTCCAAGAGAGATGGAAGATGAGAGACTTGCCCACCCTGCCGTGGAAGCTGTTAACCATTCTCCAAATCTTCTAAGTGGGGGTGTTGGTGGTGAGAGAAGAGATGAAGTTGTTCCAAGAGTTGGTTTTACTGTCCTTGATAGTGCTCCTGTCCTTGGCATGGCTGATGTGAAAGAGGTTAAGGTTGTGGGTGGTCAGGTTAGTTTTGAAGTTCCTGAGGGCCCTTTTCCTGTTCTTGGCAGTTCAGGGAGGGGGACGTGATTAGGGGTTTGTGGGAAAAGCAGGTGGCAATGTTGATAAGGATGTTACTGAAGTTTGACATGGGATCATTACCCTCGAGGTGTGAGTCACAGAGGGTTTCTATAGGAGCAACCTTTGTGCAAGGCGCCTAGGCTACAGGCGCAACCTTTGTTCAAGGCGTCTAGGCTATAGGCGCGACCTTTGTGCAAGGCGCCTAGGCTATAGGTGCGACTTTTGTGCAAGGCGCCTAGGCTATGGGCGTGACCTTTGTGCAAGGCACCTAGGCTATAGGCGCGACCTTAATGCAAGGCCCCTAGGCTATAGGCGCGACCTTTGGACAAGGCGCCTAGGCTATAGGCGCGACCTTTGTGCAAGGCGCCTAGGCTATAAGAGCGACCTTTATGCAAGGCGCCTGGGCTATAGAGGCGACCTTTGTGCAAGGCGCCTAGGCTATAGGTGCGAGCTTTGTGCAAAGCGCATAGGCTATAGGCATGACTTATATGCGAGGGGCCTAGCCCAGGCTAGTATAGGCGCGACCTTTGTGCAAGGCGTCTAGGCTAGTTATAGGCGCGACCTTTGTGCAAGGCACCTAGGCTAGTAATACTAATATATAGGCGCCACCTTTGTGCAAGGCACCTAGGCTAGTAGTACTAGTATAAGCGCGACCTTTGTGCAAGGCACCTAGGCCTAGATTATACCATTTCCGCGAAAATAAGTAGGCTATGTTTTTTCCCTAATGCCGCTCGGGAGCTTGGTAATTTAGTGCTGATATCTTATTTTATTATGAGCTTTGAACATTGTATTTCCTCACCTTCTAGTTTTGAGTAGATCTCTAAAGAATTTGGTTTTCTCGGCATTCTTTTTTTTTTTTTTTTTCCGACTGATGTGGTGACAATCACAGGTGTTCCTAACGTTGGCAACCTATATGCTTACACTATATATATATATATATATATAAAGATAAATATAGTGTAAGCATATGGGCCTATGTTGCCATAACGTTAGGAATACCTGTAATGACAATGTTGTAATACTGAGCCGACAGAATCTTTCACCTGGTATCTTTTTATGACGTCAAAGCAGAGTAGCCTGAGCTCACTAAATTAGACTCTGACTGTGAAATTATCTGGACCAAATTCCAATTTCCTAAGGAAAAGAGCATGTATATAGGAACATTTTACAGACCCAGTCACAATGATCTCACTAGCCTACTTGAGTTGAAAAAATCCCTCCAAAAGCTTGGTAAAAATGCTGACAAAAACAATGTTATTCTTGCTGGTGATTTCAACCAACCTAATATTGACTGGAGTCAAAACATTATTTCAGGAACTAACGCTTCCTCCGAAGCAGCCAAAATTCTTCTTGAAGTGACCAATTCATTCAATCTCACTCAAATGGTGCAGTCACCCACCAGAGATAACAACATCCTTGATCTTGTTTTTACTAACAATTCACCAGCTGTTACCTCAGCTAATGTCATTCCCAGTATAAGTGACCATGATATTGTTGAATTGACCTAAATATCTCCCCTCCTCGTAAAAAGTTACCTAAACGTAAAATCTATTTAAAGAAAAAAGCTAACATAAAACGAATAAAAGAAGACCTGACCAAATTTAAACTGCAATATTATACTCAATTTAATTCCTCCATTGATGTTGATGAAAAATGGAATTTCTTTGAACAAGAAATTAAATTGATTATTGATAAAAAACACGCCTCACAAATTCACCTCAACCAAACTAAATCTGCCCTGGTTTACCGTATCCAACGCCGTCTCTGCAGGAAAAAACATAAACTGTTTTAAAAAGCTAAGACTAATCAACAAGCCAATGACTGGACTACCTATAAAAGCTTTAGAAAGGCTGTCCATAAAAACCTCAAAGAAGCTAGAAACACCTTCATCTGTGATAAACTTAAAAACTCACTTAACGAAAACCCAAAGGCATTTTGGTCCTATATCAAAAGATTAAGAAGTAACTCTGTAGGTGTGTCTGATCTACTAAATAACGGTAAACTCTGCAGTGACAGTAAAACTAAAGCTAACATTCTAAATGACCAGTTTTTCAGTGCTTTCACAGTAGAAAACACCTCCCAAATTCCTGTAACTAAACCACTTACCAACAGCAAAATAAACCAACTTATAATTACCCCAGAAGGTGTCAAAAGCAACTGCATAACCTAGACCCCAACAAAGCCTCAGGTCCTGACCAAATACCACCATGGTTTCTAAAAGCACATGCTGATGACCTCTATGAAATTCTAACTGATCTCTTTCAAACCTCTGTCGATAATGGTACTATCCCTAACAAGTGGAAAGAAGCAAACATATGTAGTGTTTTTAAAAAGGTGATAAACAAAACCCAGCTAATTATAGACCTATTTCCCTCACCTGCGTTTGTAGTAAAATCCTTGAGCATATAATCCACTCACATGTGATGAAATTCCTTGATGAGCATAATATCTTAACTGATTTACAACATGGCTTCCGTGCAAAAAGATCGACTGAAACACAACTCCTCTTAACAATAAATGATATCTCTAAACAAATTGACCAAAACAGTAACGTCTCTATGGCTATTCTTGACTTCTCAAAAGCCTTTGATAAAGTCCCCACCAGCGCTTGTTATCCAAACTTTCTGCCTATGGCATTGATGGAAATCTTCTGGCCTGGTTTGCATCATTCCTCAACAACCGCATCCAGCGTGTTGTTTGCGATGGTGAAATCTCTGATTCTAAACAGGTTTTATCCGGTGTACCACAAGGTACTGTCTTGGGTCCTTTACTTTTCCTCTTATATATAAATGACATCCCTGATAATATAAACAGCACAGTCAGACTGTTTGCTGATGACTGCCTTGTGTACAGAACAATTGATAACCCCTCTGACCAACAAATCCTCCAAGATGATCTTAACAAACTTGAACAATGGCAAAACAAATGGCAAATGAATTTCAACCCCTCCAAATGCTACATCTTGTCAATTTCCTCTAAGAAATGCTTTAAATCACCTGTTTATACCTTATGCAACCAGCCACTAAAACATGTCAACTCCCACCCATACCTAGGTGTTGAAATTGATAATAAACTTAGATGGGATAAACATATACATAACATAACCAAGAAAGCTAACTCTATACTTGGCCTTTTAAAACGTAACCTCTCAAACTGTCCCACCGACGTTAAATCCACTGCTTATAAAGCTCTAGTCAGGCCAGTACTTGAGTACGCATCTGCAGTCTGGGACCCCCATCACCAGTGCGATGTGGATAAACTTGAATCTATTCAAAGGAGAGCAGCCAGGTTCTGTATGGCAGACTACTCTTATAAATCTAGTGTAAAAAACATGCTTTATAAATTAGATTGGCCCCTGCTTAAAACAAGACGATACAACACCCGGCTACATATGCTATATAAAATCAATAACAATCTTGTCGCCATCAATAAAGATGAACTTATCCCCACCGTTAGAACTAATACAAGAAATAATCATGACCTTAATTTCCAGGTTCCCTATGCTAAAAAGAATGTATATAAACACTCTTTCTTCCCTCACACACTAAAGGATTGGAATGCTTTACCGTCAGACATTGTTCATGCACTAAGTCTCAATTGTTTCAAAGCTAAACTTACTAACACCTGTATTGCTAACTAGTTTTTTTTATATTATTTTTTACTCATACTTTTTACGCTCGGTTGGCGTTCATGTCCTCTTGAAGGATTTTTGCCGACTTAACCGTTTCAGATTCAGATAGCCGCTTTTAGATTAATGACGTAATTTTTTTTGTATTCTTTTAATACTCAACAATGACAGAATGAACACTCGCGCGGCCTTGTAACACACGTGGGTCTGTGGTCAGTGCGAGACGACTACAGGAGGTGAATTGGGATAAAACGGAACTAATTATTCTTAATATTGAAAGCTATGATGAAAGAGTCAAGTTCGGGGTCCTTTTTGTACCAGAATGATATAGAATTGGGATATTTTTTGATGTTTTCCAAAAAGTACTATCTAATATCTCTCGGATGAGAGTACTTTCGATAGAGTGTCACCAGAGGTTTTGGCCCTTTTTTTTTGACCAAGGTGAATAGGTGTTGTACACCCTTACCAAATCACTCAAATTCTGGTATGGGTCCATGGTAAAATAGTTCCCTACGAAACTGTTTCTGAAGCAGATCTCGCCAAGCTGTCAAGTTTGGATATAAATAGTCGAGACCTATCTATTCTTTAGTATTCCTCAGTGAAATTTGCAATTTCCCAGCTTCCTGCCCCGTGAAATGGGACCTCTCGAAAATATTTGTATTAGCCTTTTCTCTTGGCTAAACTCGCAGACTTATATGGAAGCATATGCCGATCAAATTTTCGGAATTACGTCGCGTCGTGATTGGAATTACGTCGCGTCGTAATTATATTTACTACGCGACCCAAATATTTACCGGCGTCTACCAACTGTGGTGTAGCGGTTATCATACCTGTCTACAGACCACGAGGCCCTGGGTTCAAAGCCTGGGTTGGGTAGACACGCCACTGAGTGCACCACAGCTGGGTTATCAAAGGCCGTGGACATTGACTTGGTTGTCGATGTTATGTCTGTCCGTACGTCGTACATGTGTTCTCGTCCAGGTCGTATTAAGCGTTTCGTGATAGCATTGTTACTATCATAACCGAATACGCAGGCGACGACCCCGTCATTGTAATTGTGTGTTCACTCGTCGTCGTCGATATTTACCGGCATAGGCCTATGCTTCCATACAGACTTAAAGTTGAACTTGATGTTGAAGTAACCGTGCCATGCTGACATGTGAGGCATATTTCAAGGATTTTTTTTCTAAAAGCATTTATTTCCCGAAGAAACAGTGACAAATGCAAAGAAGATTGATTGGATTATATCCAGACTTTCACATTGTAACTTTTGAATTAAATTTATTCTACATAATTTGGTCTCACCAATGTTTGGGAGCAATTTGAAAAGTATATTCTTGTTAACATGTCAGTGGCCCAGCCTTAGCCTAAAGTGACCTTTGCTGTCTCTTATACTTTAAGTTAGTCCTACGCCCTAAGTTTAACAACCGTTGCCACTTTCTCACTAACCTACAACGATTAAAGACACAGTAGGCCTACTGGGGATTGTTTTCGGACCTACAACCTTGGACAAAATTCGTTGAAACACTTTGTGATAATATGTGATGTTTTTCATGAAGCTAATTTTCTATTGTAAATTATCCACATTTATAAATCAAAAATGATGTAAATTTTTTATGTTGCTTCTTCAATCTCTACTCTTTCAATTGTAATTGATATTTTAGAATTATAAGGACATTAATAATAAATAAAATTAATAATTGTATTGACGCCGCCAGTATCCCCTCCCCTACCTCATTATGATAATTTCCCCCCCTCCCCTTCTCCCATTCAATGTTGGCCATTGTTACTGTTTTCCTGGAAATGAAGTTAAGAAAAGGAATAAATCTAACATTGAAAAAAGGGTAGGGGTTACAATTCTCGGAAAAATATTACAAAAACATAACCCTATAACATATGAAGTTCTCAAAAAGCTGAAGTGTTCCAGCAGTTTTGTCCAAGATTGTAAACCTAGGCCTACTCCCAATAATAATATATCCCATAACATTTTCTTTAATTTAAGATGATCTGCAAGGATCTAAACTTCAGTCACAAATGCTCAATTAACTCTGTTCACCTAAGAATAGGTTAACGTTAGACCTCAGATAGTCCTTGAGCCTACTTTTCAACAACTTAAAAGTTTCAAGCCCTTGTATGACACTATAACCTTGATTTTTGATGAAATCACTCCACCTATTCGGTGTTGTCATGCACAATTAATTATACCCTATCCATTTAATAGTACCTCAGACTCCATTGCAATCAGTGTAACAAACGCTATTTAGAACTAGCTATCAGTATCAGTTACAGTTGTATAGTTAGCTAGTTGCCTATGCATACAACTAACTAACGAACGTAGTGTTGAAGCATTTTACGTGCGTGGGATCCGGGCAACAAACATTCAGACATTAACAAAGTCAAGAGTTTGAGGTTTTCCCGCGTAAAATTTTAAGAAATTTTAGTCAGGTGATGTTTCACACGAGGTGTACGCAGAATCATAGTGGTGTCATTGTCATGTGACGAGCCATTTACGACTTCAGTATGACATCATTATGTGTAAGTTGCCATAACGAGAAAGAAAGCCATGACGAGAAATGACGTCATAAAAAGACCCCGGTTGAAGATTCTTAAACCGGGTGTCCTTTGTATGACATCATACCTCTAACCTAAACCTAACCTAACCTAAACCTATACCTAGCTTAGCCCAACCTAATGACGTAGAATTTACGTCATAAAAAGACACCACCCGGTTGGAGATCCTGTCAAACGCTGTCAGTACTAAGCTTCAATTTTCAATGCTCAGATTTCTGATTCAATCAACTGTAGACTGTAAAGGCAGATAACGTGACGTCATTCGCCCTATACTAGGTATAGGCCAAAGGCCTTCGGCCTATACGTAGCATAGGGTGAATGACGTCACGCTTTCTGGTAAAGGGCTGTAGACTGTAAAAGGAAGTAGAGAGCAACCTTTATATTTCTATAACATCATCGGCTCCGTCTGTCGCTCCGAAGACAATGAACTGATGAAGTGTGTGTGCCTGTGGTTGGTCGTGAAAATGAGGGTTTAGCAGCGACGGCTTTGACTGTAAAGTCCAATTCTGGAATGACAGTCTACATAACATAACATAACATAACAAGATTACGGGCTAAGAAGGGTAAGTCACCCCATAAAAAGCCCAATTTAACACCACCACAAAAAAAAAACATCAAAGACGCCCAGAATTAGTTAAGAACTTATCAATGTTGACTTTGAAATTGTGAACAGAATTGGAGCTAACTACCCACTCAGGCAAACCATTCCACTCATTAACAACAATTTGCGAAAAGCTAAAACGCCGAATATCTATCCGTGGGAACTCTTTGGTTAACTTCAAACTGTTACCACGTGTCACATGAGGACTAGCTGAAACATGCAAGAAATAACAGGAAGTCAAAGCATCACTACCAGATAGGAATTTAAAACCTGAACCATATCGTCACGTACTCTTCTCAACTCAAGCGTGGTCAAACCAAGAATTTACAAACTAGATTCATAAGAGACATTCCTTACTTCGGGAATAAGTCTAGTGGCTCTTCGCTGAACCTGCACCAAAATGAACTTATCCATATCATAAAAGGGACTCCAAGCTTGAATAGCATACTCAAGGTGTGGTCTGACTAACTGCTTATATACAAATTAAGAACAACCTCTCTACCAAGAAAACACAAATTTCTTCTAACCAAGCCAAGCACCAAGCTTTCTATTTGCCCTTGCAGCTGCTAAAGCACACTGATTAGAAGGCTTCAGATTGCTAGTAATGACAACACCTGGATCCCTTTCTTGATCAGCACAACTAAGATTTGAACCATTCATGCAGTAATCAAAAGCCAAATTCATCTGACCAAAATGAATAACTTTGAATTTATCAACATTGAATGACATCTGCCATGTTTTGGACAAGGAAACTAACAAATCAGTTTACAAAAGTAAAATATCCCTAACATCATCACAATCCTCTACTGCTTAGTGACATCAGCAAATTTACAAATCCTGGAGCCAAGGGAAACATCAATACCATTAATGAAAATTAAGAAAAGAAGCGGACCCAATACATAACCCTAAGGCACACCACTTATAACCTTCTTCCATGGAGATACTTCACCATTAACAACAACTCTTTGTGACCTGTCAACAAACCAAAAATATATCCAACTGGCACACTTTCCCTCCACTCCAAGCGCTCTTGTTTTCATCATGAGCCTGCCCATTGGAACCTTATCAAATGCTTATCGGAAATCTAATTAGATAGCATCCACACTTTGACCAGAATCAACTAGTTTAGTAACATCATCAAGAAACTCCAATAAATTAGAAACACAAGACCACTTAGGTAAGAACCCATGCTAGGACAAATTCAATACAAATTGACTAGTAAATGATCTAGTACAACATCCTTAACAATGGACTCCATGACCTTGCACACAACACTAGTAAGACTCACTGGCCTAAAGTTACTTAGGCGAACTGTGGTCACCCTTTTTAAAAATAGGAGTGACATTAGCAATTCTCCAATCACTAAGAACAACACCAACATCAAAGCACTTTGAACAGATAATACTCAGGGGAACAGAAAGAACATCAGAACACTCACGTAAGACAACAGAATGTATACCATCTGGACCAGGTGCTTTATTTGAGTTCAAACACTTCAACTTCTTAGACACAACATCAACATTCTTAATGGATACTGGAGAGTGCACACCAAGATAATCCACAACATCATTAGCAGGGGACTCCTTAGTGAAAACTGACACAAAGTAGTTATTAAAAGCCTCAGCCATATCCTTACCACTATTAATAGTAACACCATCATTAACCTAAAAGAGACCAACAACCTCCTTGGGTTTTTTTTTTTTGCTTTGAGCGAACATAAGAATGAAACGACTTAGAATTAATCTTAACCTCTTTCGACAAACGTTTTTCAAAAAGCACTTCAGTATCTCTTATCAAACCCTTTGTGAACTTTTCATGATCCTTGTACCTAGCAAACTCCGCAAGACACCCATTGTGTTTATAACAACGCCACAACTTCTCCTTTTTTCGAACAGCCTGCAAAACCTTCCGAGACATCTACATTGGCCGATTACGCCCACAGACTTTCTCTAATGGGACAAGCCTATTTACACGCTCCAAAACTATAGTTCGGAAAACATCCCATGCTTTAGAAGGATCTAAGTCACGGAGCAAAGAAGTCCAATTGAATGCCATATTTACCTGAAGTGCAGCAAAGTCAGCATTCTCAAAATCTAAAACCAGTTTATTAGCTGGTGAAGCCTTTGTGAAACAATACAGATGAAAACTAATGAGGTCATGATCACTACACCCTACCTTACCGCCACTTCGCACATTTCTAACCATACTTTCTTCACTACTGAATATCAAATCAAAACAATTACTACCACGCGTGGGAAACAACACATGCTGAGTGAAAAAGCAGTCAGATACAGCTTCCAGAAAATCTTTACCATGTGGACCACTAGTACAAAGATTCAAATCAATGCCTGGAAAATTAAAGTTCCCAAAAACAATAACCCTCCTTGCAACAACTTTCCTGAAGCAGTCAAACAATTTCGTATTGTTCTCAGGACTAGCATTTGGTGATCTATACACAACACCAACAGCCACTGAACTACCAACATCCGCGATTTTAGAAACCAAAAGAAAACTGAGCAGTCCTATCTATGCAATTAAAACTGTCTTTCACAAACAATAAGCACCTCCTCTTCTACCATTGAGAGTATCTAATCTGTCTTGCCTGAAAACTGAGTAACCTCGATATATATATACCTCTGAATCACTAATTTAACTATTCAACTCTCGGTAATACAAATTATATCAGGTCTACTAATTGAAACTTCAGCCAGAAGTTCATCACGCTTATTAAAAATGCTACGAACATTTGAAAACATAACCTTAAAACTACCACTAGAACAATCCCTATCTTCAGAAACATGCCTGACAGGTGGGTTTAAACTCTCACTCTCGTGACTAGTTTAAAGGACTCAGATCCTTAATTGCCCTATTGACACCCCTAGCAAGAACACGCGCACCTTTCCTAGTTAAATGCAAACCATCTCTCATGAACCAATCAACCCGAGATTCAAACTTATGCCACAAATTTACAAAACCGAACTCAAACAGACGTCAAATACTCTCTAGCCGACTATTGATTAACAACATTTTATCTATCATGAAGAAACTACCCCTACGTGGCAACAGACCAACAACTAGAACCCTACAACCTGCGTCCTTCAACTTGAATAAAAAATCCATGAAACTACACTTAACAGAATCAACATTCTTCTTGAAATATCATTTGTACCAAATGGAACTATGATGGTATCTTCACCCTTACATAAAGTCTCAAGACACGAGAACTAACATAAGCAACCCTAGCCCCCTTAAAGACACACCCTAATCCTTCTACTACGGGCCACAAAACTATGTGAAGCAATTGCTGCACTTGAAGGCTGTAGGCAGTGGAGCTGTTGGGGTAGCTCTCGTTTTCCTACGATCCCTCTTCTGCCCCCACAGCTCTTCTCTCTTAGTCTCTGCCCTCTTTATTCCTGTCGGGACTGTGCGTCTCCACTTTGCACGGCCAAAGGCAACTGCTTCCCAGTTATCCGTGTCAATGTCGACTGACTTCATATATCTTTTGCAGACATCCTTGAAGCGTAGCACTGGTCACCCAAACAGTTTGGAGCCTGAAGAGAGCTTGCTATACCTTTGGGATGTGTCCATCTTCCACGACGAACGTTAACGTGGCCAGGCCAGCGTTGCCGTCTCTGGGACAACAGAGCGAATATACTGGGTAATCTCCAGTGATGTGTTTAATGGGGGTACCGTAGCGCCCCCCTCAAATAACATCAACAATAACAACAGCAACAACAGCAGCAACAGCAACAACAAAAACAACAGCAACAGCAGCAACAGCAACAGTAGCAACAGCAACAGCAGCAACAGCAACAACAGCAATAGCAACAGCAACAACAAAACGACGACGATGACGACGACGACGACGACGATGACGATGACGATGACGATGACGATGATGATGGTGATAATGATAATAACAATAATAATAATAATGATGATAATAGTAATTTTTACATCTCCATCTATTTCCGAATTATTGCTTCAACAAATATATGTACTTGAGGCATCTTTAACATAAGCATCAAAACAGAAAGCGATATACGCTAATAACAATGTCACATTGGAATGTAAAAGGAACAAAATATGTAATAATAATGTTAATAATAATAACAATTTTGAAAAGATTTTCGGCAAATAGCAAAAGCAATCAACAACAATTCTATGTACAAAATAGTTATATTTCGTAGATATCCAAACAAAAATGTACAGAAGTATAGATATTGAATTAATTGTACAAACAAACAAATAAGCAACTACTAATGGAAAAGCAGCCTCGGACTCATAATACAATATTCACAATGAAATATAACTTATCATATTATCTGCAGAATCACTTAAAAGATTCATAATAACCATCTTAGATATCAAGAGAAAAAGCATCAAAATATGAATAAAATAGCAAAAATTTGACGTACACCGGAACATTGTTGAAATGATTGTAAAATACAACCAAAATGACCAATTTATGAAAACAGCATCGGGCACGTGGCAAAAGCACTACACTAAATCAAAACTTATCTTATTACTAAAATCTTTCGAATCAAATAAGTATTTTTTTAACTTTCACCCTAAACTTATTGCAATTTAACACACCTTTTGTTACCCGCTTGTTATAAATATAATATTTCAAATGAAAAATAAGAATACTATAATAATGGCTCTTAAGGAGTTTGTAACCAAAAAGAATATCAGAACGTGAAAACACAAACTATTCACTTAGAATTGCAAGTTCCACGTCTAGTACAAAATTAGAAGTAAGTGGGCCATCCCAAAACAAATGTATAAGTCTCCTCTTCAGCCTCACAAAAGGTACAGAGGGGATTATCAACCACCTTCATTTTATCAAATAAAAAATTTGTACCTAAAATACGGTGAAGGCACCTGTACTGGAAGTATTGTACCTTTTGTCTCGCTGACAATACAAACGGGGCAGTCAAAATTGTCATTGTTCGTCATTCAAATTAAAGTCATTATTCCAACATTGTATGCAAGACAGGGGAGAGACAATGGACATCATTAAACTGCGATATATTGGGCGAGAAGGTTTGTTGTTTAAAACGGTATGGGGTTCACAATAATTAACAGTAGGAGTAACAGCATGGCGTAAACTAGTTTGTCAGTGAGTCGGGATAGCATTTATAATACCAAAATAAACAGTAAAAGGACAATAATTAATATCATATTTACGTTTAAAAACATTGTAAGGCAAAAAAATGATTATTACAGTCCAAGATATATTTAACCAAAGAACACCTTTGGAGCAAAGGAACGTATAATACAAAATGTTATTATTGACTTTAATCACAGAATTATTCCAAATTATTTCATTTATGACAATGTCCGTGGGAACACGGTAAGCAAAAGGTGACAACGCAATACATATATTTTGAATAAAATCATTATTGACGTAAACATCTTTAGCATTAAAATTACAACGATTCAGTAAAGAGCCACCATAATTCTTCAGATACAAGTCAAAAAATAATTTCTATGGAGCCTTATCCTCACAGATAAATCTTTTAACCCAAGTATATTTTAAACTTTTGATAAAACTAGAGAGAGCTGAACACACAATTACAATGACGGGGTCGTCGCCTGCGTATTCGGTTATGATAGTACAAACGCTATCACGAAACGTTCAATACGACACGGACGAGAACACAGGTACGACGTCCGGACAGACATAACATCGACAACCAAGTCAATGTCCACGGCCTTTGATAACCAGTTGTGGTGCACTGGCGTGTCTACCCACCCCAGGCTTGAACCCGGGGCCTCGTGGTCTGTAGACAGGTATGATAACCGCTACTCCACAGTATAAAACTATTAAGGTGCATGGCTTTTAAGCCACCTCTCGAGACCGTATTATATAAAGTGATATGTTTAATTTTGTCTTGTTTCCCGTCCCAGATAAAATTATAGATGGTAGAATCCAAATCATTAAGAAAAGAAACCGGGGGATTAGCTGATTAGTTGATTAGGGAGAATCTGAAAAAAGAAAACCAATTGGGATAAACCTAAAGTTTTAACAATGGTAATACGACCAATAGGGCATGTAGGGGTAAGGTCTCTTTGAGACCATAAATGAAGTAGGAGTTTAAGCCTTAAAAGATTTGGAGGAAATTTAGGTTGAAAAGGTTACAATTATCATGATTAAAAGTGATCCCTAGTAAGTTAATGGGACCCAGTGTCCGCATAAAACCATGAATATTATTCAAACAAGGTGTTGTACTCTTGAGATTACCAAGTGGGAAAATGTATGATTGATCTTTATTAACCTTTAAACTCGAGCTGGCTTCAAAATCATCAAAAATACGACAAATTTTATTACAGGTCCCCTAATTGCCATCCACAAAAATAGTCGTGTCATCGGCGTAATGTAAAACTTTGGTCTCAACATTATTAATAGTAATACCTTTAATATGACGATTGTTGATAATAAGAAGTGATAAAACCTCTGCACAGATGATTAACAAATATGGGCTAAAGGGACACCCTTGTCGTACCACTTTCGAGATAGGAAAATCATTTACACGTATAACCATTATTAAATGACTCTACCTAAACAGTTATTATAAATGGTCTTAATCCATTTAATAGACTTGGGACCAAAATTGAAAAAATTGAGACACTTAAAGATGAAGTTCCACTCTATCGAAAGCTTGTTCAAAATCCACAAATAATAAAAGCCCCTTTAAACCCGTTATTAGGACAATAATTGATAACATCGAGAACAAAGCGAATATTTTCCCAAATAGAATGATCTTTAATGAAGCCAGTTTGGAAAGGACTTGTTATATTAATTAAAACCTGTTTCAACTTAATAGCCAATGCCTTTGTACACAGTTTATAGTTGTTATTTAAAAGTGAGATTGCGATAATTTGTAATACAGTTTACATCTTTGCCTAGCTTTGGAAACAGGGTAATACGATTTTGTTCAACGGATAGAGAACCATGATCGAATGAATAATTTAAAGCATCAGTGACTACTGAGCCAATCAGCGAACAAAAACACTTCGGCATGGAATGTAAAGCGTGCTTTAAATAATCAAAAGTAAAGGTAGCCTTCACTAAGAATGGCATTATCGGGGCTCAGCTTCTTAGCTGAAGATGAATCAAAAGAAGTAAAAATACGATCACAATCAAGATTGTCACTTTTATTCAGGGTAGAATGAAAAATATACAAGTCATTCAAAATGCATTTACCATCAACAACAGTATCCCCATTATCGTTGATAAGTGAATTAATAGCGTTAAAATATCTGTTGCGTTTTTCAAGATTGAGACAGTATTTGGGAGTCTTCTCAACCTTCTCGACCCAGCGTGCCTTGAATCGTGTCATAATACCCTCTAATTTGTAATTGTACAGGTTCTGAAGCTCCACTCAGCCCTAGATCGTGTCATAATACCCTCTAATTTGTAATTGTACAGGTTCTGAAGCTCCACTCAGCCCTGGATCGTGTCATAATACCCTCTAATTTGTAATTGTACAGGTTCTGAAGCTCCACTCAGCCCTAGATCGTGTCATAATACCCTCTAATTTGTAATTGTACAGGTTCTCAAGCTCCACTCAGCCCTGGATTGTGTCATAATACCCTCTAATTTGTAATTGTACAGGTTCTGAAGCTCCACTCAGCCCTGGATCGTGTCATAATACCCTCTAATTTGTAATTGTACAGGTTCTGAAGCTCCACTCAGCCCTGGATCGTGTCATAATACCCTCTAATTTGTAATTGTACAGGTTCTGAAGCTCCACTCAGCCCTGGATCGTGTCATGACACCCTCTAATTTGTAATTGTACAGGTTTGAAGCTCCACTCAGCCCTGGATCGTGTCATAATACCCTCTAATTTGTAATTGTACAGGTTCTCAAGCTCCACTCAGCCCTGGATCGTGTCATAATACCCTCTAATTTGTAATTGTACAGGTTCTGAAGCTCCACTCAGCCCTAGATCGTGTCATAATACCCTCTAATTTATAATTGTACAGGTTCTCAAGCTCCACTCAGCCCTGGATCGTGTCATAATACCCTCTAATTTGTAATTGTACAGGTTTTGAAGCTCCACTCAGCCCTGGATCGTGTCATAATACCCTCTAATTTGTCATAGGTTCTGAAGCTCCACTCAGCCCTACCCTCTAATTTGTAATTGTACAGGTTCTGAAGCTCCACTCAGCCCTAGATCGTGTCATAATACCCTCTAATTTGTAATTGTACAGGTTCTCAAGCTCCACTCAGCCCTGGATCGTGTCATAATACCCTCTAATTTGTAATTGTACAGGTTCTGAAGCTCAACTCAGCCCTGGATCGTGTCATAATACCCTCTAATTTGTAATTGTACAGGTTTTGAAGCTCCACTCAGCCCTAGATCAGTAGATCGTGTCATAATACCCTCTAATTTGTAATTGTACAGGTTCTGAAGCTCCACTCAGCCCTGGATTGTGTCATAATAGCCTCTAATTTGTAATTGTACAGGTTCTGAAGCTTCACTCAGCCCTGGATCGTGTCATAATACCCTCTAATTTGTAATTGTACAGGTTCTCAAGCTCCACTCAGCCCTGGATCGTGTCATAATACCCTCTAATTTGTAATTGTACAGGTTCTGAAGCTCCACTCAGCCCTGGATCGTGTCATAATACCCTCTAATTTGTAATTGTACAGGTTCTGAAGCTCCACTCAAGCTCCACTGAAGCTCCACTCAGCCCTGGATCTAATTTGTAATTGTATCAGGTTCATAATACCCTCTAATTTGTAATTGTACAGGTTCTGAAGCTCCACTCAGCCCCTAATTTGGTACAGGTTCTCAAGCTCCACTCAGCCCTGGATTGTGTCATAATACCCTCTAATTTGTAATTGTACAGGTTCTGAAGCTCCACTCAGCCCTCTAATTTGTAATTGTACAGGTTCTGAAGCTCCACTCAGCCCTGGATCGTGTCATGACACCCTCTAATTTGTAATTGTATCAGGTTCTGAAGCTCCACTCAGCCCTGGATCGTGTCATAATACCCTCTAATTTATAATTGTACAGGTTCTGAAGCTCCACTCAGCCCTGGATCGTGTCATGACACCCTCTAATTTGTAATTGTACAGGTTCTGAAGCTCCACTCAGCCCTGGATCGTGTCATAATACCCTCTAATTTGTAATTGTACAGGTTCTCAAGCTCCACTCAGCCCTGGATTGTGTCATAATACCCTCTAATTTATAATTGTACAGGTTCTCAAGCTCCACTCTAGCAACATAAAGTAAACTCATGTTGTCAGGGGAGGGGGTCATAAAATATGAGTATTCTAAATCAGTTAAACGTCTTAACAGCTCACGCTCCTGCGTCCGCATCCGTCTAGCCTTACTTTTAGAATAAGTAATTGTATCGTATCTGATTTAAAATTTAAGTAACTCCCAGTTTGTAGACGATGAATCCATATCATTAAATTTGCAAATAACATCCTGAATCCTGAATAGTATTGGTGATCATATTTAGGCCTGGTGTAAAATTACAATTAACCTTGGGGTTACAGAGATGCTTAGAAATAAGAAAAAATCAAGTCTACAAAAAATACCGGGAGTAATATTCGACTTCCAAGTGTAAAAATGATCACGAGGGTTTTTATCTCTCCAAACGTCAACAATATTATACCTATCCATTAAATTAAGACAATGACGCCTGGCTTTAAAATTCGTACGTGGGTTACCACCTTTTATATCCTGATTTATATTGAAAACGAAGTTGAAGTCCCCTCCCATAACATTATGATCGCAAGTAAAACGGTTAAGATTATTAGAAATGTTATCAAACAAAAGACGGTGTATCTAAATTGGGGGCGTGAATGTTAACAATAGTAATCGGATCACCAGAAAGCCTAATGTCAAGTAAAATATATCTACCTTTGGGGTCACAATTGGAAGACAATACTGAAAAATCCAAACGGATTAAACAGAATAGCGACGCCCCTACTAGTTGTTGTCCTGTGGGCAAAATACACTTTACGGCCCCACTCATTTGATTAGAAAGCTTCATTATGAACAATTGTATGGGTTTCTTGCAATAAGTAGATATCCTGCTTAAGATTATGTAAAAATGCAACAACTTTAGGACGCTTATTACTTTGCTTTAAACCACGAGCGTTGTAAGTACAAACTTTAAGATCAGCCATAAACATTGAAAATAATGGTTGAAATACAACACTGTAAGAATGCTTAGAAGTATAATAAGGTAAAACAAAGCAACCAACACATTTTATTAACTGGTTAAAATGGGGGATGGTTGATGAAAAAATAGGCAAAAAATAAAAACAAAAGGAAAAATATTCAAACAAGGAGCATTACACATCACTCCTTGAACACAATCCACTATTCAAAAACAAGTGGAAAAGAGGAGTACCTAAACAATAGGCGACTACGGCGGCATGGAAAATAAGATACGGTATAACACAAGTGGACACCAATGCATTGAACTACAAGTCAAAAGCATCGTGAAACCAGGGAGTTGCCATCTAATGGCAACTCCCTGGTGAAACCCTCAGAATAAACGGAATGCTACATGTTGCTAGGCAATTGTAGAAGCCTAGGCGATTAGATGCCTAGTGTGGACATTAAACAGCATGCGACTACTGTAAAAAATGCCAAGCTTATGTAAATGACGGTGAAATATACAGTATAAACAAAACACAAACAAAGTATAACCCATATAAAGCCATGGGGAAAAATAAACATGCAAATCAGCGAGGGAAAAAGCACACATAATAATGAAATAATGCATATACAAAACACAGTAAAATGGTGACCGATACCGAGCACTGTGTTGTACAACACAGTAAAATAGTGATAGTTTATGATAATGACATATTGCATATTCACAACTAACAAATACCGATACCGAGCACTGTGTTGTGCAACACAGTAAAATGGTGACCGATACCGAGCACTGTGTTGTACAACACAGTAAACTGGTGACAGTTCATGATAATGAAATATTGCATATATACAATGACAAACATGCACCGATACCGAGCACTGTGTTGTATAACACAGTAAAATGGTGACCGATACCGAGCACTGTGTTGTACAACCTAGTAAAATGGTGACCGATACTGAGCACTGTGTTGTGCAACACAGTAAAATGGTAACCGATACCGAGCACTGTGTAGTACAACACAGTAAAATGGTGACCGATACCGAGCACTGTGTTGTACAACCTAGTAAAATGGTGACCGATATTGAGCACTGTGTTGTGCAACACAGTAAAATGGTGACCGATACCGAGCACTGTGTTGTACAACACAGTAAAATGGTGACCGATACCGAGCACTGTGTTGTACAACACAGTAAAATGGTGACCGATACCGAGCACTGTGTTGTACAACACAGTAAAATGGTGACCGATACACACTGTGCTGTAAAACACAGTAAAATGGTGACCGATACCGAGCACTGTGCTGTACAACACAGTAAAATGGTGACAGTTTATGATAATGAAATAATGCATATATACAATAACAAACATGCACCGATACCGAGCACTGTGTTGTATAACACAGTAAAATGGTGGCGGATACCGAGCACTGTGTTGTATAACACAGTAAAATGGTGACACTTCAATTCATTACTACATCCAGCTTCCCAAAGTCTGGATGTCCTCACCAAATGAGCTAATAATAAAATGTTGACAGTCAGTAATCTTCGATTTCGGGTGTCTCGCGGGGTTAATTAATGCACATTAATATATACAGGTTACCAGGAAGAAGGATATAGATTGACTGTGTAATATTCCCACCACGTGAAATTAAAAAGGTAGCGATAGACCAGAAGCCTGGTTGCCGGTGTGATAGTGAATTTTCCCCCCCGTAAATTTGGCCCCCGGTCCTTGTTTTTTAAGAAATGTCTAGTGAATTTAGTTTTATCTTTCTCACAGAAATTAATCCATAGATAAAATTCGGCAACCCCACGCAAAGAGGTCAGCAGCAAAGACTGGATACTAATCACAATAGAAACCTGATAACCCATGCTGCGTAATTAAGCACACTCTCATAAGATCAAATCTGAATTGTTAAGGTATGACAATACTGACACAACTCTCATAAAGCTTTCTTTGTTTTTCTCACCTCGAGCAAATGTAGACAATTCAAACTGAAGCTTTTAAAAATCTGTTTTGTGTTTGTTTTCAAAACACCTTGCATTATCGTCGGTCATCAAAGTTGTAGCTTATAAAATTACATCCTGTATTAATGAGCGCGGACTGTTTCTATGATGGAGGACCAAACTTACTGGATGGCTACGGCTTTATAGTCTGGGGGACCGGCTTTATAGTCTGGGGGACCGGCTTTATAGTCTGGGGGACCGGCTTTATAGTCTGGGGGACCGGCTTTATAGTCTGGGGACCGGCTTTATAGTCTGGGGACCGGCTTTATAGTCTGGGGGACCGGCTTCAGAGCCTGGGGACCGGCTTAATAGTCTTGGGGGCCAGCTTTATAGTCTGGGGACCGGCTTTATAGTCTGGGGGACCGGCTTTAGAGCCTGGGGACCGGCTTAATAGTCTGGGGGACCGGATTTATAGTCTGGGGACGGATTTATAGTCTGGGGGACCGGATTTATAGTCTGGGGGACCGGCTCTAGAGCCTAGGGGACCAAATTTCCTAGAAAAGAAGGACCGTGGGCCAAATTTACTAGTTGGCTACGGCTTAATTGTATGGGGGGCAAATTTCCTAGGAAATTTGGGGAGGGGGAATTTACTGGGGGGGGAATTTACTTTTACCTCGGCAGTAACGTTACCGTGAAAACTCCACACCACCATCACATTGACTGGTTACACAGAGTCAGTCATGGGATGAGGGGGTTAAGCAATATCCTTAGGTTTCGGTTGTCCCGGAGGGTGGGAAATCATATGGCCTTCCTGTATTCGTTCTCCACTTCCAGGCTGTAAATTTAAGTTTGATGCCCCTTTGATAAAGCGCTTGGACATCTTTGGCCCACTTTTGTCTTTCTCGGAGGTCTGGGAGGGGAGGGTCATCAAAGATGGCGAAATCAGAGCCACTACTCATTGTTCCAGCCCCTTATAGAATGTAGATTTTGTCTTTATATGATAAGAGTCCCACCAAAATGTTCCGGAGATTCACATCACGCCTTCGCCCGTCCCGGTGCGCCCTGTCAATGGTTATCATAAGGGGGAGGGGGGGGGGGGTAACTAGTTTATCCAATATCTTTTGTTTGAATCAATCCTCACAATATTCACCTTCTCTTTGTGGTATTCCAACGATTCGAAGATTATTCCTTCTTGACATTCTCTCCTGTACATTGAGTTTATGGCCGTTGTCGGCAGTTGTTTTTTCCAATGTTTGTATCTCAGCCGATAGCGTGTCAATGATGGAGTCCCTTTCCGCTATATTTTTCTATAGGTCATCAATGCGGCCAGGTTGGTATTCTATGGCGGCCCCTCAATCTTTTTCGAGGCCTAACAGGCTGGATTTGAAGTTCAATACCGTTGAATCAATAACAGCATGGAAACTTTGAATTGCCTCATGCCATGATGATTCACCCACCGAACCGGGCTATCACCGTATCTGAGCCGACGTTGGGTGTGGCCGCAGATTGGTCCTTTGGCGGCCTACAAGAACCACGTTTTTTAGCTAGTTCCGACATATTAATACAAAATAGTCAAAAATGAGCCAGATTACAGGAAAAACAAAAGATGTCACAAAAAAAGTCACAAAATGTCACTGTGAGCTGCAAGAAGTAAAATTCACGGCGCCGCGTAAATAATGCGTGTTAAACCTCCGCCACGTTTATGGTAGTGGTGGTGGTGGTGGTGGCGGTGGAGGCGGTGGAGGCGGAGGCGGAGGCGGCGGCGGCGGCGGCGGTGGAGGTGGCGATGGTGATGCGATGGCGATAATGATGATGATGGCAGAGCCATAAATATAAGTAACTGAAATATCAAATTAACCACACAGAAAACAAATAATGGCAAGTTTTTAATCGTATTGACTGAATTATTGTTAATTTTGGACCAAGTATCCTCAATTTTGGTCCAAATATCTTTAATTTTGACCCCAAAATCTTCAATTGTGGATTAAAAATCTTGAATTTTGGACCAAAAATCTTTCATTTTAAAACAAAAATCTTCAAATTTGGACCTGAATTTACAACACAAAACTAAAAGCCTTCAGATAGATAAGTAGGTCTTGATAAATAGTCGATTCCCCAAAAAAAAAAAAAAATCGCACATAATTTGCACTTCAAACTTTATAACTAAAGGGTCTCTACATATTTTGTTCCATTTCAAACGGTATTGAGAACTTAAATTCATTATCTATCGTTTGAGACCAATTTCATTTAATTATTCTGAAGAAAAAGTACATTACTTTGTAAACTATGAAATGTGTTGTTTTTTTTCTTGTTTTTTAATGAGAGCGCAAGCAAAACTACAAGGTTATTGCCGCTTTGACCTTTGTAACATGTAAATGAAAGTTTTTCGGAGTCCATTTCACACGGCCTGACAATAAACATATAACTATTTTCCATATATATTTATATATATATATATATATATATATATATATATATATATATATATATATATATATATATATATATATATATATATATATATATATATATATATATATATATATATATATATATATATATATATATATATATATATATATATATATATATATATATATATATATATATATATATATATATATATATATATATATATATATATATATATATATATATATATATATATATATATATATATATATATATATATTTATATATATATACATATATATATATATATATATATATAAATATAAATATATATATATATATATATATATATATATATATATATATATATATATATATATATATATATATATATATATAGATATATATACATTTATATTTATATACATATACATATATATATATATATATATATATATATATATTTATATATATATATATATATATATATATATATATATATATATACATATATGTATATATATATATATATATATATATATATATATATATATATATATATATATATATATATATATATATATATATATATATATATATATATATATATATATATATATATATATATATATATATATATATATATATATATATATATATATATATATATATATATATATATGTATATATATATATATATATATATATATATATATATATATATATATATATATATATATATATATATATATATATATATATATATATATATATATATATATATATATATATATATGTTACCCCTCTTACACATTCATGCTGTCAGGATGGAAAAGAGGAGAAAACTAATATAAATGATTTGTCACAACTTGTTGTAATTCTTAGTTTCAAGTGTGTACACAATGTACATTACAATGACATAATAATGAATAACAAAGGAGACAGACAACAATCTAACATACTAACAATCAGACAAATAACAAACAACATTCATATCAATTCTACTACAATATCACATACAATCATTCATGGCGATATCACAGCATACCTATAAAGTCATATAACTGACCTACGTACTCAATCCCATTCAAGCACTTCAGCTTGACTCAATTGATACTGTACACACAGTACTTGTAAGAGCAATTACACGTGAACATGATCAGACTGCTTTAAAGTTCACCATATCCACACATTGCTTCCTCTACCATATCATCCCAAAACATATATAACTTACATGTTTCCCCTTACAATACCCTAATTAAAAACACTTCTACATCTTTTCTTCCATCATGGATAATACCTATCAATTGACCTTAACCCAAACTAAACCCAATCCTTCCACTTGATAGCATGAAACAAAATATATAAGCACTTTGTAACCCTTTTCCTCAATACCCATGTACGACAAAGTTACTAGATTCCTGAAACCATGGATACCAATTCCTCCATTGCATCACCAGTTATAGCCTGTTCTTCATTGTGTATCTCCCTAGGGAATTAACCAGTACCTGTCGCACCCAATCTCCCACACAACATGTGTAACAGGGTACTCTCTGTCCTACACAGAAAGTTTAAGGGAATAACCAAAGTAGGGACAGAAATAATGAATATTTGGCTAAACTACTTAACTATTCCAAATACAAAATATATCATGGTGCTCTGTAGAATACAATGCAATGTTATGTACGAAAATACAATGGAAACAACATACCTGTCAGGATGGAAAAGAGGAGAAAACTAATATAAATGATTTGTCACAACTTGTTGTAATTCTCAGTTTCAAGTGTGACTCACACATATTCCTTGCTGGCCTCCTTCATCCAGACTGGTCCATTATTGTCTGCAGGGGTACATCTTATATAATTAAAGAGATATGACTATTGTACATTGAAAAGATAATCAATTTATGGTGGGGGTCTGTAAACCCATGGTCACACACTCCCCCTCAAAAAAAGTCGTCCTCGACTGACAAAATAAATGCTAAGACCCAGCGACATAAGCATATAATAACTCCATACGGTCCTAGTAATGACTTTACACCCAGATCAGTAAATATTTCTAAAGTAGTTCCCGTAAATACCTACTTTAGGTGGCATACTGAATAGTTCTTTAACTGTATATAACATAGCAATAGTATGAGAATGTTAAATCGTGGTACATGTCTATCCATACAGGACTGGTCCGTTGTATATGGTAGAGTAACTAAGGAATGGCCATTTCCTCTGTACTCAAGTACAATGTAAATACAAAATACACACACACTAACCACTAGAATTTAGAATTCTCAAACATTCACAGTATCAAACAGTCCTATTATTTGGTTCACAAACGTTACTATAGTTCACTGTCTCACTATCATCATCTTCGAACCCATCATCATCGGACAATCTCTCATTAGTGAGGTAAATCCATGTTAACTAATTTACTCATTGCTTTGCTAGCTGTATGACCACTTGTACAAGTCATTTTCTCGACTAAATAGTAGGCATCTGGTTGTAGGGTAGTGGGTGGTCTGTCGTCGGAAACTGTGTCCATGGGAGCCATGTTGGTCCAGCAGGGTGCATCCGGCTAGGAATTGATGAAGGGGGATACATATGATGATACTGCTGAGTCATCATGGAGGGTGGGAACCACACTGGATGCTGGAAAGGCGGCAGTTGCTGTTGCATCTGAAGTCTTTCTTCACCCCTCTGTCTTTGTTCACCTCCTGGGTACACAGAGTTAACTCCGTATTGGTACTGTGGCTCACCCGGTCTGTCATATGTAAGCGTTACTGGAGGATTTCGTGCAGGACGAGGATATCGGGAACTGCCTGGCTCTTCATGGTCTGGTTCCGAGGGTACTTGTACCGGATCTTCATTTGGTACATGTTCAAGTAGTTGAACACCATTATCACCGTGTAATGCTTTGTGTTGATTGTCTATCAAGTGAATAGGTGGCTGTGGTAACCTTTGTCCATCGGGGAGAGGGGAACCTCCTCGTGACTCATCTGAGCTGCTGTCAACTTCCTGGTTTTCCACTGGATTTTCAAGTCTGGATGTAGGGTAACGTTCCCACACTTCAAGCATCTCATCCTCAGAATCGGTGTCTGATCTATTTTCATTGACTTTGGTGGTAGGTTGTTGGCTCTGCATGGTCTTTCGTTTTGCTTTAGTATCAGGTCGGGTTACGTTTGTTTCCTCACTAGACTGCAAGTACTCACAAGGGAAGATCATGTTTCGATGCAGTGTCTTTGTTCTGCCTGAGCCCACCTCTGGCTTTACTTCATAGACAGGTAAAGTTGGTGCACATCGTTTCACTACAACGTAAATTTGTTCCTCCCAGTGAGTTTTGAGTTTGCTTGGACCTTGAGTTTGAGTAACATTGCGAACAAGTACTCTATCTCCGGGCTCCAATGGAGTTGGTTGTTGAGTTTTATCATGATACTTTTTACCTTTCTTTGCATTCTTTTGAGATGCCTTCTTTGCCACTTCGTAGGCTGCAGTCATTTCCTCTTTCCAATGTTGTACATAGGAAGCATGGTCTGATGAATTAGTAGTTGTGTTGAGCCCAAATGCCAAATCAATGGGTAGTCTTGGAGGTCGGCCAAACATCAGAAAGGCTGGGGCAAATCCGGTGGCATCGTTGCGCGTAGCGTTGTACGCATGTACTACCTTGTTGAGATGATCAGCCCAACGATGTTTTTCATTTCCTGTCAAGGTGCGTAGCATACTCAGCAGAGTCCGGCTGAACCTTTCCGCTTTCCCATTGCCTTCTGGATGATACGGTGTTGTCCTGGAATTTCGGACTCCGGACAATTCTTGAAGTCTATGAAAGAGCTTGTTTTCGAATTCCCCACCTTGATCATGCAGTATTCGACGTGGAAAACCGAAGCGAAGCACGAAATCATTAAATATCTTTTCCGCAGCCGTTTTCCCAGCCTTGTTCCTTGTAGGGTACGCTTGCGCAAATCTAGTGAAATGGTCCACCACGACAAGGATATACTCATATCCCCCTTTACTCTTTTCCAGATGGAGGAAATCAATGGAGATGAGTTCCAGTGGCTCTGTAGTCAATATCGGCACAAGTGGAGCTCTTAGCGGTTGTGATGGTTTCTTCTGTATAAGACATTGGCATTTATTTCTGATAAAGTGTTCCACGTCTTGTTGAAGGTTTGGCCAATAGAATCGCTGCCGAGCAAGATCAACCACACGTTCAGCACCCAAATGTCCCATGTCCACATGAAGGTCTTTCATGACTCTGTCGTGGTAGATGGTAGGCAAGACTAACTGATCTCTGTTTTTGGTATGTCTACACAGTACTCCATCTGGATTTACATACAATCTTGACCATTCCCTCAACAGTGATTTCACTTTTGCTGATTTAGTTCTCCACATATCTTTTGGCGGTTTTTAGTCACTTGACTTTAATCTCAATACCTCTTTGATATGTGTGTCAGTTTTCTGGGCTTGAAGGATGTCACTAGACGAAAATTCACTGGCATGTGTAGGCTGAACCACAATTTCGTCCACTGAGCTGACATTCCCTGTAATGGCTGTAATCCATGGCATTTGCTCATTTTGAAGTAGAACAGCACGGATGGTAGCGGACAAAATATCCTGCGGTACTTCGATTGAACACTCTTCTATGTACCTATCCATATCCATGGGTACTCTTGACAGGGTATCAGCATCACCATTTGCATGACCCGGTCGATAGTTGATGGTAAAGTTGAAATCTGCCAGCTCAGCAACCCATCTCTGTCCTGTAGCATTAAGCTTGGCTGATGACAAAACATAGGTCAGCGGGTTGTTGTCGGTGTAAACTACGAAGCTAGACGCATAAAACAAGCAGTCACGAAATTTCTCTGTAACGGACCACTTGAGAGCTAAGAATTCCAGTTTTCCAGAGTGGAGGTTATAATTCTTTTCTGCCGGTGTCAAAGATCGGGAAGCATAACCAATGACTCGTAGTTTGCTTTCCTGACGCTGATAGAGAATGGCTCCCAGACCATCTTGTGAGGCGTCGGTATGTAACACGAAAGGTTGTGAAAAGTCTGGAAACGCCATCACTGGTGGGTGTGCTAACTTTGTAAGCAAACTTTCCACAATCGTTTGATGATGTTCTGTCCATACGACTGGTGTCCTAGAGGACGCTTGACCCTCCTTCTTTTTGCCTTTACAGAGGCTTTGGGCAGGAGATAACAAGTCGTACAGTGGTTTTGCAACTCTGGAAAAATTCTGCAGGTACCGTCTGTAATATCCCAGGAAACCCATCAGTTTCCTTACGTCACCAACTGTTTAGGGTGTCTTTTTTTGGAGGGCGTTCAATGCCTTGGTGTCATCGGGATTAATTCTGTGTCCATCAGCTGACACTATCCTGCCTAAGTACTTTACTTCCGGCTTAAATAGGTGGCACTTGTCAGCTCTCAACTTCATCCCATTTCTTTTTACTGCCTGTAACACTCGTCGTAAATGAGACACATGCTTGTCTAAGGTGTTACTGTACACCAAGATGTCGTCTAAGTACGTTATACATATTTCATGATTGAGTTCCTCTAGGCAGGTCTCCATACATCTCTGAAATGCAGCTGGGGCATTTTTCAGGCCAAAAGGGATTCGCACCCACTCGTATAATCCCCAGGGTGTCACAAATGCTGTGAGGTGACGACTTTCTTCAGCCATGAATCCTTGATGGTATGCTTTCCCTTGATCTAATGTCGAAAACCATCTATTGCCTCCCAACGAATCCAAAATATCCTGCACTCTTGGTATTGGTTGTCGATCTGTAATGGTTTTAAGATTTAATCGTCGATAATCGATACATAGACGCAGCGTGTCATCCTTCTTACGTACGCACACTATTGGAAAAGAATACGATGACTGGGACTTCCTTATCCATCCACGGCTTATGAGGTCTTTCAGGTATTCCTTCACCTCTTTGTACAAAGGAGGCGGCACAGCTAAGTAGGTCTGTTGGACTGGCGTTTCATCAGTAAGTTGAATTTGCATTTCCAAAGATGGGATAGTGCCCAAGTCGTGGTCGTGTTTTGCGAATGCCTCACATTCCTGCATCAGCATCTGCTCAGCAATATACTTGTGTGATTCTGGCAGGTTTGACAAATCAACATTTGGAAGCCATTTTCCTTCAGTTTCACCAACTGATTGTGATGCTTGCCTAACGTCCGTCCCAATCACATTGATGTCAAAGGTACTGTCTTGCGATAACTGGCTGAGGAACTCACCTGGAAGAATAGGACGGACAGTGCAAATTCTTCCCAGATGGAATCTCCCTGGAAAAACGATGGTCCTATTGCTGGTGTTCATAATGGGTATAGTGACACTGCATGAATTTCCTCTCGGTATTTTGAATGTGGTTGGGTATAAGATGATCCCCTCTGGTAATCCTGCATTTGGTCTGGCTCAAAAATAACATCAGTAGGTTATGTTGCTTTGGTATGTAACCTGCACCTCAACAATTTTGTTTCCTCTGGTGGTATTTGTACTAACTTTCTAGCTGTTCTCAGCTTAGCAATTTCGTCTGAATCAGTTGGCTCAAGGAGTGTTACCAGGTGGTTGAGCTGTGCCTTTGACATTTCTGGCAATAATGGATGGAGTAGTTTTGACTTTCTATTGTAGGATTTGTTTGCGCCATCTGTTCTATGACATTATATCCAATTATAGGGTAATCCAGCAGTTCCTCCGTCACAAGCATGGGGACACGTAAGCTACTCTGTGAAGACTCATTACCTGGTATCTGGAAGAGGAACTCAACCCACCCCCTGAATGGAATCGTCGAACCAGTTGTTGTACTTAGTTGAAGGTTCTGTCCTTCCAGTAGTTCCTGCACTGGTCTAATCTTCACATGTGGTGCAAACTTTGTCAACCATTCTGATGATAGGAGGGACACTTGGGCTCCTGTGTCCCATAAAGCCAATGTTTGTATTTTATCCAGAGAACAATGAACAACACACTTTCTTCCCAGCAACTTCGTTAGTTTTTGTTTCCGTTTGTCATATTCTGATGTTGTGTTTCTTTCCGCAGTTCCGAATGAGACGGGATGAGACTGGTGTGTTTGAGACCTTACATTGCAGGCTGCCACTCGGTGTCCCTTATGAGTGACCCCCTTTCGTTTCCCTGGTTGAAACGCTGGCGACAACCCCTTATGAAATGATCTCCACTGCCACAACGAAAACAATGGCGACATTCATGTCCCTTTCCTTCCTTTCTACACCGTTCACAACCCCAATCTCGTCTTGCTCTCTGTCTTCTATCTCCGTTGGTGTTAGTTGAGAACTGTTGTTGGCCATCTGTGTTATTCGAGAACTGCTGTTGTATAGCAGTTATTTCTCCGCGTACTATATTCTTAATTTCGGTCTGCATCTCCTCCCAGTTGATGCCATTATGCATGACCTTAGTACTTCCTGGTTTTGAAGCTTCTGTTGCTTTAGCTTCCGCTTTGGGCTCCTGTGTCTGTTCAGCTGTAGTAACTTGATTTACCTTAACAGACTTCTGGTGCTTTAAATGTCGCTCATTCTCGTGACTAACAGCTATTGTCAGTGCTTCCAAGAGAGACTCATCTGATGTGTTGATATCTTTCAGTAATAAGTGTAGCTCCTGACGTACATGTTCACTCTGTAGCCCAGTTGAAATAGCATGGAGGAACATTTGTTGTACCTGAGTGTTACTGTAGATAAGACCTGCTCCTGCTTCCTTGGATGCAAACAATACCTTTTGTCGGAGATCCATAGCTCTCAGGACAAATGCATGGCCCGATTCCTTTGGGCTCTGAACTGCCGTTGAAAGCTCTTGGAAAATGGCTGTCGCCTCCTTTTCTTGAAAGTGGGCCCTGGAATTCGACGCAGAGCAGGAAGGTCAAGATCCGGTCTTCCTTCAAGATAATCCCTTAAGCGCGATCCAGGGACCACAGCCCGTATAACTGCTTCCACTATTTCTTCAGAGTTATACTTCCGCTTAACTGCGCTTTCAATTTGGCGAGCTAAACTAGGGAAACTGAGCTTGTCCTTCTGCCCTGACTCACCAATCTGACCCACTATTTTTAGATCTTTCTTCCATGCGATAGGTCTTACAGGAAATGAAGCTTGGAAGGTTGATGTTGTCTCATCATTGATCAAACCTGGTTTTCTTGTCTCTTTGGTTACTTCATCTATATCCTCTACATGTTTCTCCTCTGGAAGACTAACCACTTTGTGTATCTTGCTGTTCATCCTTTCTAGCTGCTCCTTCCCTTTATCTAAGTCATCTTGGATTTCCTCACTACTCAGTACTCTATTAATTGCCCTTCGTAGACCAGAGGTACCCTTTTCTTTCGCTTTTTCCATCTCCTCCTCTGAGAGATTGGTTTCAGCAATCAAAGTCTCTAAGTCTTCCTGGCCACATTTCTGAATGTGAGCTTGAACTTCCTCAATAAGCTTATCTACTTCTTCCTGGGATGCAGACATTTTTCTTTCTTTGTCTTACAGTATCATACACAAAATCGCTATTCCTCTGTAGGTCATTTACCAAGTCCTGGTTCCATTTGTTCCTCTTTTATGGCAATTGTTCAGTCTATGATGTAGATTCTACATGTTGACTGTCAACTATCCGGGCGGTGTCTCCAAAATGTTACCCCTCTTACACATTCATGCTGTCAGGATGGAAAAGAGGAGAAAACTAATATAAATGATTTGTCACAACTTGTTGTAATTCTCAGTTTCAAGTGTGTACACAATGTACATTACAATGACATAATAATGAATAACAAAGGAGACAGACAACAATCTAACATACTAACAATCGGACAAATAACAAACAACATTCATATCAATTCTACTACAATATCACATACAATCATTCATGGCGATATCACATTATACCCATAAAGTCATATAACTGACCTACGTACTCAATCCCATTCAAGCACTTCAGCTTGACTCAATTGATACTGTACACACAGTACTTGTAAGAGCAATTACACATGTACACGATCAGACTGCTTTAAAGTTCACCATATCTACACATTGCTTCCTCTACCATATCATCCCAAAACATATATAACTTATATGTTTCCCCTTACAATGCCCTAATTAAAAACACTTCTACATCTTTTCTTCCATCATTAATAATACCTATCAATTGACCTTAACCCAAACTAAACCCAATCCTTCCACTTGATAGCTTGAAACAAAATATATAAGCACTTTGTAACCCTTTTCCTCAATACCCATGTGCAACAAAGTTACTAGATTCCTGAAACCATGGATACCAATTCCTCCATTGCATCGCCAGTTCTAGCCTGTTGTTCGTTGTGTATCTTCCTAGGGAATTAAGCAGTACCTGTTGCACCCAATCTCCCACACAACATGTGCAACAGGGTACTCTCTGTCCTACACAGAAAGTTTAAGG
This sequence comes from Chiridota heheva, assembly GCA_020152595.1. Classification (NCBI taxonomy): domain Eukaryota; kingdom Metazoa; phylum Echinodermata; class Holothuroidea; order Apodida; family Chiridotidae; genus Chiridota; species Chiridota heheva. The sequence continues at coordinate 284,103 of JAIGNY010004524.1, forward strand.
GAGTAACCATAAGTAGGGACAGAAATAACGAATATTTGGCTAACCTACTTAACTATTCCAAATACAAAATATATCATGGTGCTCTGTAGAATACAATGCAATGTTATGTTCAAAAATACAATGGAAATAATAACATACCTGTCAGGATGGAAAAGAGGAGAAAACTAATATAAATGATTTGTCACAACTTGTTGTAATTTTCAGTTTCAAGTGTGACTCACACATATTCCTTGCTGGCCTCCTTCATCCAGACTGGTCCATTATTGTCTGCAGGGGTACATCTTATATAATTAAAGAGATATCACTATTGTACATGAAAAAGATAATCAATTTATGGTGGGGGTCTGTGAACCCATGGTCACATATATATATATATACATTTCGCGTCCGCTTATGTATCCCTTCATTTCAATTCTGGCGTAATCTTAAAACGCCCAAGCCGCGTGGACTGTACTATTGTGTGCAGAGGGTTTGCTGTTGTTTGTTTATTGTAAACATGCTGTGAAGAGGCGAATAAGTGTTTTCCAATGTCGGATTTGGGATCATTTTTTCCATTTCTAACAGTTTTCTTGTATATTTTGTTACAATGAGATACATTTCTTATTATATTACTGTATTCATCAATAATTAAAACATTATTTGGCTGAAATATTATCGAAAACAACCAGGAATGAAGAAGTGCAAGAGCGAGGAATAACGACAACGTTAGGGTGCATGAATATGATACCAAAAATTAACAACTATGCTATTTATTAAACTTTTTGTATGAATTAATATATGTTTATTATATCCTTTGAATATACTTTCAAGACTTCGTTCTTAAAACTAGCCCGCATAATAATGGTACAAGCCAAGTCCTCCCAAATTTATTTATACTTTACACATCACAGCTACTTCCGCGAATTGTTTCCTTATGCGCGTTTTAAGGTAAAACATTTCCATAAGAAACCATTTGGGGGAGAGGGGATACCCCCAACTTCCTACACCTCTGTTCCGGTCCCCCAATCTTAAACCTGTGTCAGGGGCCCTGAATATTGTAACGAACCTAGCCGGGCTAGGCCTAAAAATAAAGCACAGAACATTAAGAGGGATATTTAAGTCTCAGATTTATGTCGTTTCAGAACAACTCCAACAATAAATCCAACAGTGCATACATACTTACTCTCCCATGCTTTTTTCCACAACTATCTGACTATGGGAGAGTAATTCTGGTATTGCTCACACTAAAACCTAAAACTGAACTGGTGAGAGCTGACTTATTTCTCTTGGTGTTTGGTTGTGCAAGCTGGCAGCTGAGAATCCATCGCCTCAGTTAGCCAAGCCTATTCTAATAGAGTGTAACGAAAAATACATCCCCTAAATCCCAGCCCTCTATATACACCGAGGATGTAACATGCCTCTGGCCTGATGACCATAAGTAGTTCCTAGGTATCATTCTTTTTTGAGGCATATTATCCCTCGCCTCGTGTGTGCGAGTCTCTTGTCTTTTAATGACGATTGCGTCAACACCGTTGAGATTACATTAAACTCTTTAATAAGTCGAAGCATTTTAATAGTTATATTTACAAGTGAATTTAGGTTAATTTGTGGATTCTGAGTGATTTATACGTTGGAAGGACCTGCGGATATATCAATTTTATAAGCGTGAGTATAATTGTTTGTTTGGGAAATACCCAGAATTGACGGGGTAAAACCGACCCAAAAAAATGACCCCATTGTCATTGAACGTGACGGTCGGGAGAATTGGTAATAATCACTTGAAATAATTGCTTTAAACTGACCAAATTGGGTATCCGAGAGTCCGTCGGTTGGTTTGTTTATGTCCGGCGGTATATGCGAGTAAAAAGCCAAAATTTATACCAATACGAGTTCCACGAGAGACAGGGTCCATATAAAGTAAATCAAGAGTTCCATACATGGAATACAGAGTCTCCATATATGGAATGCAGAATCCATAGGTTAACAGATATATTCCATATATGGATCAGTCATATTTCCATGGAGTAGCCATATCTCCGAACATCTATGGGTCAGTAGTATCCATATGTGCCTATATATAAATTTTCATTAATATGTCTTGATTGAGTTTCATATGTCGAGAATATACCAGTGAAGGACCAACACCAATTAACGTGTCATATTTATATACTAGATAGTCACCACCTAGCGCATCTATTAGAGGCACCATAACCCCCCCATCAATCTCGACCCCAGTACTCGGTCGGGGTTACACGTGGTGGCAGCGGTGGGAAAATATAGGCCTTGTTTATTCGATCCTAAATGTTATTGTCGTGTTTCGTCATGGAAGTTAAAATCATTTTTGAAAAGGGAAATGGGGATGGATAGTGAAGTTTCCACGCAGTCGACGGGAGTGAGCAGCCAGCATACGTCAGGGTGCCCCTAATAAATTCGCTAGGTGGTGACTATCTAGTATATAAATATGACACGTTAATTGGTGTTGGTCCTTCAAGACGAGGCTGAAGTTTCTACAGTACAGAGTCAGGAAAGAGATACCGGTCGTATTGATGTCAGGTCAGTGCAGGCTACGTTTGAGAGTCCAAGCGAGATTCCAGAGCATTTGCATAACCTACTGGAAGAAAGTTCAGTAGGGCTTGACACAAGTCAGCGGAAAGTTGTCCTCAAGTTGCTGTCGAGATACCAGTCTGCATTCGCTTAGAATGGAAACGATCTTGGGAAAACCACAGTAGTCGAACATGAAATTCACACAGGTGGAGCAATGCCGATCAAACAAGCAGCTAGGAGGCTGTCCATGCACTTAAGGGATTAAGAAGGGAACATTGTGGGAGAGATGCTTGATAGCGGAATTATTGAACCATCGTCAGGTCCGTGGTCGTCTCCAATTGTTCTGGTGAAGAAAAAGAATGGTTCGTTGAGGTTCTGTGTCGATTACCAGAAACTCAATGCGGTCACAATCAATAATTCTTACCTCTTCCCTCGAATCTCTGATTCCTTGGACGCCATGTCGGGCGCAAGACATTTTAGTACTTTGGACCTCGCCAGTGGATATTGGCAAGTGGATATGTCGGAACAGGACAAGGTTAAGACCGCGTTTGCGACCAGCGCAGGGCTCTTCCAATTCAAAGTCATGCCGTTTGGGCTTTGTAATGCGCCGGCAACCTTTGAACGATTAATGGATCGTGTGCTATTCGGATTACACTGGCAGACATGTCTCGTCTATTTGGACGATGTTATTGTGTATGGATCGACATTCGAGAAAGCTGCGCAAAGGTTAGCTCAAGATTTCGACAGGTTGCAGAATGCTGATTCGAAGTCAAGTCCAAAGAAGTGCCACCCCTTCAGGGAAAGTGTTGCTTACTTGGAACACGTTGTATCCCGTTATGGAATCGGAACAGATCCCGAGAAGGTCAAAGCTGTCGTGGAGTGGCCTCAACCCCAGAAACTCACAGATGTCAGAAGTTGTATCGGTTTATGTGCTTACTATAGAAGATTTAAAAGGGGATTTTCTGACATCGCAGCCCCTTTGTTTAAATTGATGGAGAAGTACCAGAAGTTTGACTGGAATCAAGACTGCACGATGGCGTTTGAGAAACTCAAGACAGCAATGACGACCGCACCAGTTTTATCTTACCCAAGGACTAACCATGACTTCATACTTGATACTGATGCCAGTGATTACGGGATTGGTGCGGTATTGTCACAAACTCAAGACGGAGAGGAGAATGTTATTGGTTCTTATAGCAAACGTATGTCGAAAGCTGAGCGACGGTACTGCATAACCAGGAAAGAACTGCTAGCATGTATTCAAGGAGTAAAGCATTTCCACCACTACCTGTGCAGAAGAAAGTTTGAACCAACCATGCAGCGCTAAAATGGTTGATGCAGTTCAAAAACCCAGAAGAAGAGATCTCTAGATGGCTGGAATTACTGGGCACATACGATTTCGAAATTTATCATCGCCCTGGTAAACAACACGCCAATGCAGATGGGTTATCAAGGAAAGCATGTCACGAATTATGCAGACATTGTGAAAGGGCGGAAATAGCTGAGCAAGATCGATTTAGTACAGAGGTCTTGACGTCAAGGAAGAAAGCACCGGATGGAGATCGGCCTGGTCTTGCATCGAGGGAGATTTAGCCTAGTGTTTGTATGGGAACTGCACAGGACACAAATCAGGAAGAGGAAAATCCTGACCCTCAGGTTGAGTGGTGTTCAAGCTATAGTGATATAGTGGAAGGAGAAATCACCGACAAGACCTCCATGGGAAGAAATTTCCAGAGAGAGTAAGGAACTTGAAATACTATGGGCCCAATGGGACCGTCTCGAAGCACGTCGTGGGTTGCTTCAGAGGAAATGGGAGAGTGTTGAGGGTGATAAGATTTCCTGGCACTTGTTGGTACCGAGATCAATGCAGAAAAAGGTGATGGAACTGCTGCACGACCACCCTACAGCTGGACATTTTGGGATTAAGAAGATTATGTATCGCGTTCAATCTCGATTTTATTAAATAGGCTGGAGGCGATTTGTGGAGAGATGGTGTAATTCGTGTGAACTTTGCGGCTCTTAAAGAACACAGAAAAGAAGGGCAAAGCTAAATCTGAGAAATCCGGCGTAACTATGAAGAGGATAGCCAAGGATATCCTAGGTCCTCTGCCTGTTACCAACGATGGCAATTGGTACGTCTTGGTTGTTTTCGATTATTATACCAAGTGGTCTAAGGCCTACGCCCTACCTAATCAGGAAGCTGAAACCGTCTAGACAACTATTATGTCGATTTGGATAACCAAAAAGAATACACACGGATCAAGGCAGGAATTTTGAATCTAAGGTTTTTCAGGAAGTGTGCCCATTGTTCGAGGTGGAAAAGACAAGAACTACTGCTCTTCACCCACAGAGCGACGGTATGGTCGAAAGACTAAATAGGACCTTAGCAGCCATATTGTCGAAGTTGTTAATAAAGATCAGCGTAATTGGGACAAGTGTTTGGATTTTGCAATAATGGCCTACCGGTCGGCACTCCACGAGTCGTCGAAAACTACCCCCAACGAAATGATGCTAGGCCGCGACATCGTCTTGCCTGCCGACCTGGTAATGGACCAAAGAGACGGAACATCGCGGAAACATCTCACAAAGGAAACGGTGTACGCTATTGATTTAAGGGATAAGCTGCGCACAATACATCAGATCGCGAGGGAGAATTTGAAATTTGCTGCGGAGAGGCAGAAGACATATTATGACAGGAGGGCAGAAGAGTGTTCGTTCAAAGAAGGCGACGTGGTACTCCTATGTAACCTACAGAGGAAGAAAGGACTTAGTTGGAAACTTCGTCTGCCGTGGCAGGGTCCCTTTGTCGTCACTAAACGATTGAGTGATGTAACGTTCCGTATACAGAAATTTTCAAAAATAAGGCCCCAAGTCGTACACCACGATTGTTTGAAATACTACTTAGGCGAAAACTCACCTACTTGGTTTAGGGAAACTCCCCCACGCCCCCGTCTCCTGAAACCTCGAGTACCCGAAGTGAAGGACGTAATACAAGAAAGAGGAGTGCGATAGAGTGAATGGCGAGTGCGGTAAAAGCTATATAATTACCCCTCTGTTGTTCTTTTTTCTGTTTTGCAGCTACACTCAACAATAACCATGGCAAGCTCAGGAAAATATATTATGGACCTCAATGAGGAAGATCTAGAAAAGGCGTGCCGAAAGTACCGTTGCCGGGTATGCAAAACTAGAGTCGAAAGCGTGACGGCATTGAAAGAACATCTTAAAGAGGAGCACAATCAATGGCGCTATGCATGCAAATATACGGCAAGCCTCCGAACGGACCTCGAGCGCCACGTCGCAGCAAAACGTAAATCAAGGAATACACGGAGAAGTCATACTAGTGCTTCCAACTATGCCCCATCTTTAGATCAACTACTGTCGCCAACCACAGGCAGCTTTTCCAACCCCCCTGCCCCTGGAAGGAACTGGAGCCCACGTGGTGAAAAAGCCCTTTCAACTTCAAAGACACCTCAAGACTTGGACATATTATTCGTAGAGATTCCGGCCCCAACCACACACTCTAACCAACTGTTTCATCATTCCACTGTTCCGGTACCCAATACAAAGACGAAAAAAGTAATAGCGAATATCCGCGCAGCATCAAAATTACTTCCGGCGGCACAAACCTCCTCCGATCGTAAAGTCCAGGCCCTCCTTTCAGGAAAAATGTTCATCGTACTGACAGAGACAGCAATACATAATGATGGAACGTACTACCGTGCTGTTAGAGAGGAATACGTGTAACTGTTAAAACTCATCTATTATGATCATGTTTTTATTCATGTTTCTAACAAAATTGGCTAAATTTACAGAGAAAGACACACTTACAAGTTACAATTCAATCCTTTAAACATCAATTATTTTTACCTTTTTAGGTGAACGTTATCAAGTTGTGTTTCGTTTTTCTTATTGAATCCGACATATTCGTAGTATATTACTGATTGTTCACGTATAACAAGGTTGAATTATGCCAATTTTGCTAGTCCATTTTTATTATTTTCTGTTAACTTTGTTTCGTAAATACTAAGGTGTGTTTCTTGCACTCAAAGACTACAGTTTGTTTAAAAAAATATATATATATTTCCAAAATTTGTCTTTTTACACTATAGTCTAACAGTCAGCGTTTGTCTATGTTTTACCAATTGGTAATCAAGTATGAAAGAGTCATTGTTGTTGGTTATCAAAAGTGTGATTAACCAGGTAGTGAAATTACTGTTAGCGGGTGGGTGATATGAAGTCAGGCACGATGGGTGTATGATTTAATTTCCGTTATTTGTGGGATTGTTCAGAGGGATAATTCTTGTCTTGATGTTAGATAAGTTGATGTTATGTGAAAGCACACATTTGATTCTGGGGACTTTGTAAATAGGTATTTTGTTTGTTTAGTGGAAACTTGTATTTTTAGCTCCACCCATACACAGAGTGTATGAGTGGAGATTATGAAATCGTACGTGACCTCTCATATGTGCCTGTACTAAGTTTTGTTTAAAAATGCATCTCCTTCTAGGTTTTTACAGTTTTGCTCTTGAGATTCTGGCTCAAGCGAGATTTTTGTATCAGTGATAAAACTTGTATTTTGTTAAGAGATATTCCATTTTTTTTTTTTTAGTTCAAGCTCTCGAAAGGTTTAAACAAAGTATCAGATTTCATGCGTAATCTCGCTAAAAATAGCTCTTTTAGCTGTAGACAATAATCCTATTCGCGTTTCGTACCGGTACCGCTCCGGGCTATGATATCGGTCAGTTGGTATGGCGTGTCCCCCATACACGCATGTCTATTAGTTACATGTATGGACATTCATGTTAAATCATATCGCAGTGTTTTCCAATCAGAATTCGGACATTCTGCTATGAATATGCAAATTCTCGTAATCTTATTTAGGTCACGCTGTATCGGATTGGATTACCGAGTTGTTTGATAGGTTATGACATAGCCTAGAAGATAACGTGTGAAGTTGTTGTTTGATCATTTTCGCTTGTCGTACAGTAAGTCTCAAGTGTCAGTAAGTTTTGTGCTACATTTCATCGCGGGGCTAGAGCGTTATACTTAAATCCACTAACGTTAAGGATAAAGTTTTGTTGGGTTGGTGAACGCAGCGGCATTGCGTAAGCCGTAATTTGCCGTATGGGCAGCAGATTGCCAGAAATAAAAGTTTGTATCCAAACCTATAAGTTTTTGTGGACACGTGGAAGAATCATCGCTGAGTACGGTAGTATTCAATGGGACATCCCAGAGCTGCTAGTAAGGTTGTGACATTTAACCGTTTGGGAAATCATGCTACGTGTAAACGAATGTAAATTCAATTTTTATGTTTGCTTTTTCAAGTTTGCATAAATTCACGAAACCATCTAACCAACCTTATCATTTTAAACTTTACCCACTATGTCATTGCCTTCACATTTTTCACCCGGTGCCATATGCATAACACTAAACATTTTCACGGTACTTGGGATGGGATGCATGGAATGTAGCTAGCTTGTGCTCATGAGGAAGGCGCTAGGCCAAGGCTAGCACTCATTAACATAACCCGTCAAATACACAAGAAATTTTCGCCCATATCCATTCATTATCAAATCACAATACATATCACCCAACCACTGATCGGTGTAAAAGTAAATTTTACCCCCCAGTAAATTTTGGCCCCCCGGCTCTTATTTCCTAGGAAATGTGGGCCCCCAGACAATTAAGCCGTAGCCATCTAGTAAATTTGTTCCCCCCCCCCCCCCCTCTCATAGTAAAACGGTCCGCTAGGAAATTTGGGCCCGTCCCTTCTTTCCTATTAAATATGAAAACAACAACTTAATTCTTTTCCAATCTACCTATTCCTAAAGTTGGCCCAGAAGAATTTGCGTTAAAGGTTAGAAACACACAAGTCATGAATCAAACCACGGTAGCGATGCAAAGAAATCAAGAAAATTCATACGCATCGATGTCCTTTGGCCTATCGTTGAAAGTATTGCAGCTTTTAAGAGTTCTAATGTGCAGTGAAAACATTGAAGAAATTCTCATTTCACATCAATTGTGATAAAATTACAGATTAATTCGTGTCTTTTAACATTTACTTCAAAGAGTAACAAATATTTCAAAACTAATAATTGTATTTACGGACGGATTAAATGTTTGCCTGAGTATTGTTATTGTTTTTACGACCGGGTTACCAGGGAGTTGTTACTTGGATTACGAATCACAAAATCAGCACGTGTTAACATGAATTAATGCGATAATAGCCTGCTCATGCTCAAAGCTTGGTAATATTCTTACGCCGTGTGATTTGTCATCCCCAGTTGCGGAACGACGACGACGAGTGGACACAATTACAATGACGGGGTCGTCACCTGCGTAATCGGTTATGATAGAAACAATGCTATCACAAAACGCTTAATACGACCCGGACGAGAACACAGGTACGACGCACGGACAGACATAACATCGACAACCAAGTCAATGTCCACGGCCTTTGATAACCAGTTGTGGTGCACTGGCGTGTCTACCCAACCCAGGCTTGAACCCAGCACTGGCGTAGCCAGAGGGGGGCCACGGGGCCATGCCCCCCCCCCCCATCCCATATTTACAAAAATCAAATTACACCTATACGCCTATGTATCATACAGGTGCGCATACATGAAATGTGAATCTCCCTGCATTTCCTGTAATGTAAATTCGTTGTATCCCTGTAAAACAAAACAAAAAATAATTGAAATTTTTAAATACAATTTTGACGCAATTCTTAATTTGTCAAGAGCCGTGAATTTGCCAAGCCTGTTCTTACTCGATGACGAGGGAAGATGGCGCCATTCTGCTACTGCTTTGCGATAAGAAAGTACTACATAGTGCCCCATCATTTGCTCAAAACTTTCCACAAATAGAAATCAATTTGTCTGAACTCTGAAGGCGATAATTAAGTTCGGTTGAACTTAAATTTTGAAAATGTCACTTTTCGCATATGGTTTTTCAAAAAGGAAAAGAAAAAACACGGATGAAGGTAATGTATGCCCAGTCCAGTAAATATATTAATGTTATGTATACATAAGTGACCATTTGTTGTTCTTCAATCGTCTTTAATATAGGCTTAGTTCCACAAATTTTATAAAACTATTTGTCATCGTCGGTGTGGGTGAAGCAAACACACATTTTTTAAATATGTTCACAGACCAGAAAAATAGGATGGCGGGAACAGAAAATGACAGAAATTTTAGGGTTACTTCGTTTTCGACTTCATAGTGGGGATTTACTTTTGAGGACCATATCAACACTTCCAATGCTAATGCAACCTACCTATCATCCTCGATTCAAAATGAACTTATTTGCGTTGCTGGTGACATGATTAGGGAAAATGTTGTTGCTAACATCAAAAAAGCACAGTTCTGGTCTATCATAGCTGATGAAACAATGGATCGCCAAAAAAGGGAACAACTGGCAATTGTTATAAGATATGTTTCACCTGGCAATTGTTATAAGATATGTTTCACCTAGCGATTCTGGAGTTTGGAGATTGCATGAGGACGCGGTAACGGTATTGGACTTGATTTCTGACATCAAATCTAATAACCCTGGTGAAAATGAGCATAATGAAACCAAGTTGAGTGGCAAAGCTATTGGAGAAACGTTGCTAAGAAAGATTTGTGAGCTCGGTTTGAATTTGTCTCTTTGTGTGGGACAAGGCTATGATGGGGCAGGAGCCATGGCCAGTGAACGGGTTGGTGCTTCAGCAACAGTAAAAAAGGCAGCTCCAATGGCCTTTTATTTTCATTGCGCCATGCACTGCCTAAATTTGAGTGCTTCCACTGCAATCAAGGTACCTTTTACTCGAAATGCAGAAAATGCTGTGCGAGAAATTTCATCGACTTTTTCGAGCAAGTGCAAAAAAACGGATCTGTTGAAGAGCCTCATAGAAAGTGACTCTGGTATTTCCATGACCAAGAAGCACCTAATTACGTTGTGCGAAACACGTTTTGTGGAACGACACACAGCAGTTGTAACATTTATGCAATTTTTGAAATATACACTAGATGCCTTATCGGAAATCAAATGCTGGGCATCACCTTGCGACAGAAACAAAGCAGAAAGCCTTGAAAAATCGGTGTGCAACTCAGAAATTGCAGTCGCTTCAGTCATTTTGGAGAAACTGTCAGGATTGATGCTACCGGTTTTCCCCGAGTCTTACAAACAGTGGGGGGCTATTTATCCCAAGCGTTAGCCTCAGTAAACAGTCTCCAGTCTGTTCTCAAAGAATTGCGAAGTGAAGGGGAGTTCCATGACCTGTATCAAAAGGCAGAATCAGTCGCACAAGATGTGATGGAGGTGGAACTGCGAAAACTACGCATTGCAGCTAGAAGCTCATACCGACCAAATGCTCAAACATCGGACAACACCACCGAAGGCTATTACAGAGTCAACTTTTTTCATCCAGCCATAGACTCCATTATTAGAAACCTCAAGCACAGATTTGGACCACATCAACAACAGATTATGAAACTTAACTACCTTGTACCAAATTGTATGGAATTCGCCAAACAAGCTGGAATGATTTGACTCCTGCTATTGAGGTGTATGCAAGTTTAATCAGAGATCCTTTTATGATTGTTAAGGGCAAATACATGTTATGGAGGAAGAAATGGGAAAATGTTCCTGTCAAGTCCCGACCATCTTCATCCGTCTGTGCCCTAAATCATTGCTCTGAAATGTTTCCTAACATATCACTGTCGCTCCAGTTGCTGGCAACTTTGCCAGTGACTTCTGCACAGGCCGAGAGAGTCTTTTCAAAAATGACAAGAACCCTTACAGCTATTCGGTCAACAATGACGGAAGCCCGACTGGGGGCACTTATTCTATTACAAATTCATAGGGCCTATTGCCCAGACGTGGAATCAGTCATCGACAGATTTGCCATAACATCAGCGCGGCGATTGAATTCAAAATTATGATTGGGTAAGTTTGATTGTCAAATCTTACTTCCAACCTTTCGACTCCAAGTAACAAGTAAGTACAATGCTACCTCACTCAACCCCTCATTTTTCAATATTCTGGAGTCAAAAATATTGGCCAGGTGTGCAAGTGTGATCAATGATCTTCTGTTTGCTTTACAAATATCTTCTTTTGACATGTACCACCCCCCTTAATTCCCCCATAAAAACTCTGGAGGCATCAACCCAAACTGCCCCTATATCGCTACGCAATAGAGTTTGAATAAATTGTACTTCGGCAAGTATGTGGCGGAAGCAGGTGGCACAGTTCCCCCAATTTTTTTGGCAACCAAGAATTCGGGCAAAATGTACAGCAAAATTCTGGCAAAATTGTGAACAATCAAAGAAAAACAGCCTCAAATTTGCAAGTTTTTGGCCTGGGAAGTGCCATTTCCGGCAATCTATAGGCAGCATTTATTGGAAAAATTTCTCTGAACGCTACGCGCCAACCCATGGTGGCGCTCCGCTTAGATACTGTCACGGGTCAAAATTCATACCAATGAGTACCCCCCCCCCCCGCCTCCCCCCTCCCCAAACATAAGTGGCGGAAGGTACACGTGGTCGCTATAGCGTTTCTCAACATGAGTAGTTACGGACAACAAACAATCATTCTTGGTTTGGGGGGAAAAACATTCAAACACTTCAATATTTATTGCTATATAACAGCCCCATTGGTGCTGATTTAGGTGAAAATACATTGGCTAAATCATTCAAAAATCTATTCCAAGTGCACTAAATTATACGGTGCAGCAAATAAGACCGCACTACTGCTCTAAACAGATTTGGGCAGTGACCCAGATTTTTCTCGTAGCAGTAGCGACATCGAAGGAATTACGTAATCCCGATAATTATCATTACATGGATAGGATGAATGTTAAATATAATATTTCAAGTGTTTCCTTAAGTTTGAACCAACAGAAAAACGGGAAGAACCAATTTTAATTTCATATTAAAGTGGCCATGCTAGTTACGCGAAACTTACTTTGTGCGTTCATATCAAGGTTTTTATTTAGGTCTTATTATCAATGATGACCTGCAATCGACAGAGGCGGCGGAGCTGTGAAGGGGGATGTGCGGGCTACAGCCCAATAATTTTAGGTGAACGTATCACATGTCACCTTATCTCATTAAATCCCCCAATATTTTGAACGCTCCGCCACCCCTGATAAGACAATTGAATTCTGAAATAGCATGGGGTGGATGAGATGCAGAAACGCATTTTCATACAATGAATCTTTGACACTTCAGGGCCGTTAATTCACATCTTTAACGTGAAGGAGCATGCTTGGCTTCTTATCCAAACTTGGGGTCATAAGATACAAATTGAAACTCAAACGAATCCCTCCCTCCCCACCCTTAATTGTGTACTATTTTTATGTTATTTTTTTATTCTATAGGCCTATACTTAAAAAGTAGGGGAATATGTATCCCGGGAATCACGGCAGTACGCTTTTTCCGTAGCGAAACTAAAACTAAACAAATTGGAAGTCCTATGCAGAAAAAATCAAACATGCAAACGTCATAGCCTAACACTTTTGTTTTAATACATGTAGATGGTCGCTAATGTTCGTAATTTTGTTTTTAAAATGTATTGTTCCAGAATATGCTGCACTCAAAGTGACCTTTGCTCTCCGATAACGTCGGTAATCGACCGTTACATAAACTCCATTAACTCCTACATTAAAATTAATACAAAACGGCTTACAACTTTTAATAGAAGCATATTTTTTCAACTGTCACTATTCTTAAATAAAAGAGGTAGTATGCTGCATATACCCGGCCCTAAGTTCGCGAATACCGAGGGCCATGAAATCAGGTGCGTTATTTTTTTTTTTAAAGAAGTATTAAGTATTTTCTCTCGTTTCGTTCTTTTTAGTGAGATAAGTATATTTTATCCTTGTATTATATATTTTATTTCTTTACTGTTAAGCATGCAACAGTAGTTTCTTATTTTTCATTTGCTTTATATTTACTTTAATGAGCTTCTTTTTTCGTTCTGCACGATTTAAAAAAAAAAAAGTTCTTGTTCCTCGCATTTCAGATACTGTCATGTCTGGCATAGGAATCAAAAAGATTTGTCTTCTATTCAAATTGTTTACTTAAATCAAAGGAGACATATTCTTGCTTGTATGACCCTGGGATTACCATTATCACACACTTAGGGCCGTAGTTATTGGAAAGTCTCCCCTGCCCCCTGGCTACGCACCACTATATACCCAATATTGAGATAAATGTGTTTTAAAAACATGTTAGCCTCAGATGTGTGTTAGGGTGTGGTGCGTTAAGCCTGTCCCCACTTTGTGAGTAAGAACTCCGACGTAGCATGATAATTTTAAAGTTTATGTTATACGTCCCAGAAAGAAGTTACACAATATCCTACAGCAGCAACAACTACAAACTGACAAAACGATATATAAATACAACATTTATAGGCCTACCCTCCGTGTTCCCCCCCCCCTCCGCCATTATAAGGGAATACTCCCACAATGGGGGTATTCCCCCTCTCCACACTATTTAACAATTTTCTTTGTCTCCTGTTGTATAATTAAAATTCGTTCTCCACACAACCATGGCACTTACACTTGTATTTAACTATTGATCCCATCCAATATTTTAGTCTATTTGCCTACTGGGGACAAGAAATACCAATAAAAAACGATATGTGGACGAATTTTACCATCCCATTCCCTGTAGCCACAACCGCCTCTGCCCAACGCTGTTCCTCCCCATCCCATACCCTCCCGCTCCACCGTCCCGCTCCACCGTCCCGCTCCACCCTCCCGATCCACCCTCCCGATCCACCCTCCCGATCCACCCTCCCGATCCACCCTCCCCTTCACCCTCCCCCACCCTCCCGCTCCACCTCCCCTCCACCCTCCCCCTCCACCCTACCCTCAACCCTCCACCTCCACCCTCCCCTCCACCATCCCCTACCCCCACCCTCCCGTTCCACCACACCGCTCCACCCTCCCCTCCACCCTACCGCTCCACCCTCCCCTCCACCTCCACCCTCCCCTCAACCCTCCCCTCCACCTCCCCTCCACCCTCTTCCTCCCCCACCTTCCGCCCTCCCCTCCACCTCCCCTCCACCTCTCCCTCCCCACATTCCACCCTCCCCTCCACCCTCTTTGAAAACTTATATGGAAAGTACTACCATGACTACTGAATATAATAGGACGTGATGTTTATACTTAATAAAGTACACATTCAACTGACTTTTTTATATTTTGTTTAATAATCTACGGACAAGTGTAAAGAACTATTTTGAAGAAAAAAATAACCAAAATTATGTACTTTTATGAAAGGAATTTGAGATATACTTACGAGTTTTCCACTTTCAATCCCATTGTACAATAAAACTTTCTTCTTCGCGGCTAGAAGTATGATAAAATGTGTGGTCTTGCGTATACCAGGTAGGTCGTTTTAAATAAATTATTTCCACATGGATGTTTGGAAATACGGAGATTTTTTGTTAAGTTCAAGGGGGAAAACAGTAATTTCTTCATCAATTATGGTAAAAAGTCAAATGAAACACAATTAGGGGAATAACTTTAAAACGAAATTCTTTCATATTTCATATGTATGTTTCTTTGAAGTCACAAACAAATTTGGCAGCATGATTTCTATGTTATGTTTCGTTCCTCATTAAACAAGATTTTTTAAGAGTATTTGACAAAGAAAGTACATGAAATATATGATTTTTGATCGGGATAATTATTTATTCATTTAAGAACTAATTATGTAAGAATAAAAACACCAGATATCAATATTTAAGAAACGATCGTACATGTCAACTTGACTTTCACACACTCATACGAGAAGCAGGAAGTGCATGTTTGCACATTCATAGTGAATATAACGGTAGCGTCTTTTAGGCGGTGGATTAGCATGGGTTGCTATGGAAGGTCTATTGTTAAGAACCGACGACGACGAATGAACACACAATTACAATGACGGGGTCGTCACCTGCGTAATCGCTTATGATAGTAACAATGCTATCACGATCCGGACGAGAACACAGGTACGACGTACGGACAGACATAACATCAGCAACCAAGTTAATGTCCACGGCCTTTGATAATCAGTTGTGGTGCACTGGCGTGTCTACCCGACCCAGGCTTTAACCCAGAACCTCGTGGTCTGTAGACATGTATGATAACCGCTACACCACAGTAGGTAGATAATTGTAAAGAAGCTGGCGAAGATCTCGCTTTATCAGTTTATACTTGCGTTAAAAGGGCGTCCACCTATGACAACTGGCCTTACGGTTAAACGTATATGGACCGTAATGGTGACAGCTGTAAATTTATGAAAAAATGTTAACTGTCACAACCTTAGCTGCTAGTTTGGCCGATTACCGGCTAAATATGACAAATTTGGCCGTTTTGAAACATGTTTGGTCAGTAATCTTTTTTCAGTACCGGCCAAATGAAATTAATTTAACATTTATGAAGATTAATGTGTAAATGTTACACATTTTGTTATGTTTACAAAATGTACTTTCTAAGTATATGTTGTGGTGGAATTTACCTATGACCTCGCCAACGTCAGTAATCAAGTAAGACATGATGGCACCATGCATTGAATGTCACATAGCTTTTGTTAGAAGCATATTTTTTTAGACATCGCTATAACATGAACCTCATTGCACCCACCGCAAAACTAAGTCAGTACTGAGAACCAATCTGACAGTCATTTACAACTAACCTCGTTTGGCACATATGACCTGACTGTTAAGGTGTCATTAAACCCAAACAAACAAACTGAATACAACTCATACGGGAAAGTTGAAACTCTTGAATTTTTAACATGATGAATAATTGCCCACAAATGGAATGCACCTTAAATCAAACTTTAAAAACATCATAAAAGTACATATGACAAAAATAAAATCAGTTAAAGCAATCAATTCTTCTTGCATTGTAATGGGTTAAGATATAACATCATTGATGTCTAGTTTTTTTCTTTAATAGGAATAAATCTTAAAGAGGTATGGGAGGGCAAAGTTAAAGGTGACATACCGTGGTCACTTAATGTTGTGAGAAGTATTTTTTTTTTTTATATTATTATTATAATGTATCTTAAGGTAAATGCGTGGGAGCATTTATTTTGTGTGGAGAAGGGGGTAGTGTAACAAAAAATACATCCCCTAAATCCCAGCCCTCTATATACACCGAGGATGTAACATGCCTCTGGCCCGATGACCATAAGTAATTCCTAGGTACATGTCTTTTTGAGGTATATTATCCCTCGCCTCATGTGTGCGAGTCTCTTGTTTTTTTGGTAACGATTGCATCAACATTGTTGAGATTACACTAAGCTGTTTAATAAGTCGAAGTATTTTAAAAGTTATATTTACAAGCGAATTTAAGTTAATTTGTGGATTTTGAGTGATTTATACGTTGGAAGGACCTGCGGATATATCAATTTTATACGCGTGAGTATAATTGTTTGTTTGGTTAAATACCCGGAATTGACGGGGTAAAACCGACCCAAAAAAATGACCCCATTGTCATTGAACGTAAAGGTCGGGAGAATTGGTAATAACCACTTGAAATAATTGCTTTAAGCTGACCAAATTGGGTATCCGAGAGTCCGTCGGTTGGTTTGTTTGTTTGTAAGTGCGGCGGTATATGCGAGTGAAAAGCCAAAATTCATGCCAATACGAGTTCCACGAGAGACAGGGTCCATATAAAGTAAATCAAGAGTTTCCATACATGAAATACAGAGTCTTCATTTATGGAACGCAGAATCCATAAGTTAACAGATATATTCCATATATGGATCAGTCATATTTCCATGAAGTAGCCATATCTCCAAACATCTATGGATCGGGAGTATCCATATGTGCCATGTATAAATTTTCATTAAGATGTCTTGATTGAGTTTCATATGTCGAGAATATACCAGTGAAGGGCCAACACCAATTAACGTGTCATATTTATATACTAGATAGTCACCACCTAGCGCATTAATTAGGGGCACCATTACCCCCATCAATTTCGACCCCCCAGTACTCGGTCGGCGTCATAAGATTTAGGCTGGCGAGGCTTCTGACTGGTCACTGCAGCTGTCAGCCCACACTCCCCAAGCACTGAAAAGAAACTGTGAATCTGGTGTGGAATGAAATACACTTAGTGTGAGGTTGTGCAGGCTGGCAGTTGAGATCCCATGCATTGCCTTAGCCAAGCCTAATAGGCTGGCTATAGGCCTCTGTTATGGTCAACACAGCTGTCAGTCTGAACTCCTCAATCTCTGAACTCCAAGTCCTGACTGTGTGCAATGAAATACTCTTACTGTGAGGTTGTGCTGGCTGGTAGCTCAGATCCCATCGCCTTAGCCAAGCCTAACAGTCTGGCTAGGCTTCTGTTATGGTCAATACTGCCAGTCTAAACTCCTCAAGCTCTGAACTTTTAAGTCCTCACTGTTAACCTTGCTAATTCTCAACTATAACTCACTGATTCCTAATCAACCACACGCTAGTGTCACATAATCAACTATGACCAATAGAATTTGCACAGTAGTGTGTGCTAAGCTCGTTTACATACCAGATGGCTGACTGTTAATGTCATTTGCATACTCGATCTCCAACAAGAATCCAAAAGAAATGCAAATTATAAATGTGACAACTAAGTCCCTCTTTGTAACCCCCCCCCCTCCCTCAAAATGCAAATGATTGTCTATGGTTCCTCTACGATCACCAGAGCCATAAATAAAAAACTTAATATACTTGGTTACATAACTCTATTACTGCCTTGAGATAACAAAAATAAATTTCAAGTGACCTAAAGAAGCCTGGGGAGATAATTTTGGGCAAAACTTGGGGGAAAAACAGGGTCATTACAATATGATTATACTAAGGCTTAAGCCCTCCTAAAAATAAAAAACTAGACTTGCCCTTGGTATTCTCGTCTGCACCAGGGCCTCCTTCTTGGTGATGTGGTCCTTCCAGGAGATGTCCAAAATGCGCCGGAGGCAGGGAGGCAACGGAGGTGAAATCTGTTAAGGCGACTCTCCTGTCTAGCGTAGGTTGTCCAGGACTCGCTGTCATGGAGTAAGGTGCTTAATACACAGGATCTGTGGACTGAATATTTAAGGTGAGCTTGTTGTTATCCCAGACTCTTTTGCATAGTCTTGCCCAGGCGGAAGCTGCTATTCCGATCCTCTTGTCGTGTTCTGAGTAGAGCTAGAGTTTGTTAAATATTGTTGAACCAATGTAGACGAAATCCTCGACGATCCTCAAGGTTTACACCTCCCAAGGCCCTCAATAAGTATGTAGGGGGCATTGCTGACATCCTGGCCTACCACTTGAGTTTTCTTCAGCCTGATGATGAGGACGTACTCTTTGTAAGATGACGCGAGGCGGATGATGTTGCGTTGTAGTCCTGCATCAGAGTGGGAAACTAAAGCAGTGTCACCAGCGAAGAGTATCTTACGTAGCAGGACACGCCGAACCTTAGTCTTTGTCCTGAGACGGGCAAGGTTGAGAAGCTTCCCATCGGATCTTGTTTGAAGGAAGCTTCACCTTCTTCTGAAGAGTCAAAGGCGTAAGACAACAGCATGGAGAAGAAGGTGCCAAAAGAGTTGGAAAGAGAGAGAGAGCTCGTCCATGCTCTACGCCATTTCTGATAGAGAATGGGTTTGAAGATAATCCATCAAATTGCACTGTTTCTTTCTTGTCATCATGGAATGACGCAATCAGGCGTAGGAGCTTTGGTGGACATCCTATTTTCTCAAGAAGCTTGAAGAGGCCATTTCTGCTGACCATGTCGACAGCCTTTGTCAGATCGATGAAGGCTATATAGAGGGGCTATTTCTGTTCGCAACATTTCTTCAGTAACTGCTTAAGTGAAAATATTATGTTGATTGTAGACCTCTCTGCTCTGACTATCTAAACCGGCAGTGTGACTCAGGTGTTGCGGCATTTTGTAATATAATAGCGCCATCCTTTTTACAGTCGAAAATCTCAAAGAATGATTAAGTCTGGACAAATAATGCTCTTAAGAAAGTAACAAGTTTTGCTTAATTTGAGAGAGTCGTGGTGGTCAAATAGTCGGTAAGTTGTAATCCTATTCATAATAGTTATCTTTCGTCGGTTAAGATTTACATGTGTCAGTTTTATGGTGTTTTATCAACAATTTAAAGTCATCGTTGATATTCGAGTCGTACTAACGTTATATGGGAATTGCAGTACAATGACCCGTAGGTAACTGACCCCTTTACGATCTATAATTCCTTGAATTCATGACAAATTCACCTTTCTAATCATCGTTAGATTATATATGATATTCATATTTCATGTTAAGCTGTTCATTTGGAACACGAGTTGTAATGGGGTGGTGAATTGGGTTCCGTTTGTGCGATTATTATGTAAGGTCATGAACGAGTGCTTGATGACTCGTTATGATTAGGTCAAGCCACGCCGTGAATTGGTGGCGCTATACAGAAAATGTGTATTTTGGTCTCCCCCCCCCCCCTGAAAATAAGACTCTGAATGAGGGCGACATTGCAGAATGTATTACGATGTTAGTAGCTTTGCGATTGGAATGAGGGAGACGTTTCAGAATATTTTCACCATTATTGTAGAGGGTAGCATTCATTTTAGATCAATGTTTATATTAATTTAGCATGCGTTACAGACAAGTATTTAAGAAGTGTATTCGTGTTTATATCTTCACAGTGAACCGTGTTGCACAGAACAGAAAAATAAAGAAACAAAGAAATGCAATAAGCTGTGTAAACGAGTTTTACTTTAAGACCCTCTGTAGTCAAAGAATCTACATCAGTTCACGACTCACTATGGACGGAGAAACATGGAAAACATTAGATGAAGCTTCTGGAACATCAGGAAAAGATGGAGATGCAAGTTCCATGGATACAAGAACATCCAGATTGAGTTCATCCAGCAGTAAACTTAAAGAAGCCAAAGTCAAACAAAGATTAGCTAAACTCAAAAAGGAACAAGCCCAAAGGGAGATGAAAATCAAAAAACAACAATTCGAATTGGACCAAAAATTACAAGCTATGCAATTAGACAATGAAATAGAACAAGCTAAAGAAGAAACTGAACTGTGGCAAACGGAGGTAGAAAATGAATCCACCTATCGGCGTCTGCATGCAAATCTTATAAAGCTGCCTGAAGAAGAAGCACCTCAAAGAACAGCGGACTGGTCTTTTACAGTTAAAGGTAAAGAGGCATCCCAAAATGATGTATCCCAGAATGACCCAGCCAAGAATGGTCTGTCAAGTAAAGGGAAAAATCGACCCTCAAACAATCCATTTGAACAACCAAAGAATACATCCCAGGAAAGATCTATTAACCGTCCGTATTCAAGTGACGCTTTACAAGAAAAAAACATTTACCAACCTCATCAGAACGATGTATTTCAAGGAAATATGCATCAATCTTATCAAAGGGACACATTCCAAGAGGGAAATATGTATCGACCACATATGCAGGATATGTACCAAAATGAAAATATAGACCAACCACAAGGATTCCAACTTAGTCCTCTGACCCAAAGCTTTGATCTGCTGTCTGTTGCAATGGGTTTACCAAAGCCTGAGATAGTAAAGTTTTCTGGCGACCCTGTAGAATATTGGAACTTTATCAATAGCTTTGAAGTAAATATCGCTAGCAAAATCTCAGACAACAGAACGAAGCTGTCATATTTGATTCAGTTCTGCACCGATAGAGCACATGAGGCAATAGAAAACTGCATTCTGTTGGACCCGGACATCGGTTATCAACGTGCACTTGATATACTCCATGAACAATTTGGTCGCAATTACGTGGTGGCACAAGCTCACCTTTTGAAAGTTTTGAACAGACCTGTTGTGAAAGCAAATGATAACCAAGCCTTGTGGAATCTAGCCAGAGATATGAGGAGATGCCAGATGACTTTGTCACAGATGAGGTATACTGCAGACATGAGCAGCACCGACACTTTATTGAAGGTTCAAAATCTGCTGCCCTTCCATATTCAGGGAAAGTGGGCTCGAACTGCGCATTCTTTAATGGAGTCAAACGTGATCCAGACCTTTTCTGATATAACCACATTTGTGGAAGAACAAGCTAAGATTGGAAGCAATGTTTTTGGACAAAATATTGGGAAGTCAGCAACCTATGCAAAGCCTAACAATAAGCAGCGAAATGGCTTCAAAAATATCAAGATATCATCCTTTGCAACTCACTATGAAGACTCGACAGGTGAAGTCAAGAGGTGCAAGTGCTGCTCAGGAACACATCCACTGGACTCATGCAGTACCTTTAAACAGAAAACAGTGGAAGAAAGGTTCGAATTCACAAAGAAAGCCGGCGTTTGTTTTAACTGTCTGGAAGATACACACACAGCAAGAGGGTGTCGATCAAAGCTCAGTTGCAGAGTGTGTAAGAGGAAACACAACACCTTGCTTCACATGGAGAGAAACCAGTTTGGAGGGAGAAGTCAACGAAATGGGGCCGAAACTTTTTTGGATAATAGCAGGGAAGCTGGTAAAGGTCGACAACATGAGAGTGTTCCAGAACAAAAACCCGAACGAGCGGAATGCCATGTAGTTGGAGCAAGGAGGGAGGTATGTTTGAGAGTTCTCCCTGTGAAGGCAAAGTATGGTCGAAGAGAGGTGACAACATGGGCCCTTCTTGACGAAGGAAGCAACATTTCACTATGTGCCAAAAGTTTAGCAACAGAATTGGGAGTGGAAGGTGACAGAAGAGTATTCTCCCTTACAACGGTCAATGATGCCAACACTCAACGTGAAGGAATGGAAGTAAGCTTCTCGGTACAGGGACTCGCAGAAGATGAAGAAATCGAGATCAGTAGAGCATGGACTGTTGACAAATTACCTGTATAACATCGCAGCATACCTGTGCAGGATGATACTGATCAATGGGCACACCTCCAAGGGATCAAGTTTCACAATCCCGAGAGAGCCAATGTGAGAATCCTGATTGGAAGCGACACACCAGAAGCCTTCTGGGTGTATGACCAACGAAGAGGACAAAGGAAGGAACCTTATGCAGTTCGATCACCGTTAGGATGGACACTTCTGGGACCTACCACAAGGCGAAAGGAGACTTGTAAGACTTCTGCAGAAATCTTCCATGTATCAGCTGACAGCCAACTAAATGAACAAGTTAAACGCTTCTGGGAGATGGACTTTGCATGTGGACATAAGCAAGGCTATTCTGTCGAAGACAAGAAAGCAAAATCGATCATGGAGAACACTATCAAGAAAGTGGAAGGCCATTATCAACTAGGTTTGCCATGGAGGCAATACCCACCAGCCTTGCCAAACAACAAGAAGTTAGCAGAAGTAAGACTTCAACACCTGAAGAAAAAGTTGAAGCGAGACCCGACACTCCACTCACAGTATAAAACTGCTGTCAAAGAGTACATAGAGAAAGGATATGCCGAGGAAGTAGAGAAAGAAATGGAGGAATCAAACTCTGGAACAGTTTGGTATCTACCCCACCACCCGGTGATACATCCAATGAAGCCAGGAAAGGTTCGAGTAGTGTTCGATTGTGCAGCAAAGTACCAAGGTGTGGCACTCAATGACCACTTACTTTAAGGGCCAGATCTCATGAATAAGCTTGTGGGTGTTTTGATGCGCTTCAGACAAGAGAGAGTCGCAATTGTTGCAGACATTGAAGGGATGTTTAATCAGGTGAGAGTGCCTCCATCTGATGCGAAGGCCTTGAGATTCCTGTGGTGGCCAGATGGAGATTTGGATAACAAACCACGAACATATGAAATGAGGGTTCATCTATTTGGCGCAACCTCTTCCCCCAGCTGCGCTTGCTTTGCACTGCAAAGGACAGTCGAAGAAAACAAGGAAGACTTTGAAGCTGATGTTGGGCGAATTGTACTAGAGAACTTTTATGTCGACGACTGTTTGAAGTCGGTTCCTACAGCAGAAGAAGCTCTGCGGTTGATTCCCCAACTATGTGAACTGCTAAAAAGAGGTGGATTTAGACTAACCAAGTGGGTGTGCAACGAAAAAACGGTGCTTCACGCCATTCCACCAGCAGAGAGAGCCTCATCTCTTGTTGACCTAGATTTGGAACAACTGCCAATTGAAAGAACTCTCGGAGTTTTGGGGGATGTCAACAAAGATAAATTCAGCTTCAGAGCAACTCATAAGAAGGTACAGCCAACAAGAAGAGGAATTCTTTCTGCTACAAGCTCCCTCTATGATCCTTTGGGGTTTGCGGCACCATTCATCTTACAAGCCATGATAAGATGTATGTGCTCAAGGGAAAGGATGGGATGAGCCTGTTGGCCAAGAGGAACTACAGAGATGGAATGACTGGCTTGACGATACTTCTGTGCTGACTTCGGTCGAAATTGACAGGTGCTACAAACCAACTGACTACAAAAAAGTCAGGCACGACCTTCACTTATTCAGTGATGCGTCAGAGAAGGCGTATGCAGCTTGTGCGTATTTAAGAACAACCAACGGGGATGGAAGAACCCACTGTGCTCTTGTCATGGGCAAAGCAAGACTGAGTCCTCTAAAGAGAATGACAATCCCAAGGTTGGAGTTGTCAGCTGCTGTTCTTGCCACGAAAGTTAGCAGTATCATCAAGGATGAATTAAGATTAAAAGTCCAAACCGTCACCTACTGGACAGACTCCACATCGGTTCTGAGGTATGTAAACAACGAAAGCAGGAGATTTCGCACCTTCGTGGCAAACAGAGTTGCAGAGATACATGAGGTCAGTGAGCCAAGTCAATGGAGATATGTAGACACTGGACGGAACCCTGCTGATGATGGCTCCCGGGGTGTCAAGGCTGAAAATTTGTTACGATGGATCAACGGCCCAGAATTTCTTCGTAAAGATGAACGTGAGTGGCCTGTCTCTCCGCTTACTGCTGAAAAAGATGGTGAAATTTTCCTGGAAGAGGAGAAAGTGGATCCAGAAAGCAAGAAAGCACAAGTCTTTGCTACATGTGTTGAAGACTCCATCGATGCACTTCTAACACAATACTCATCATGGAATCGCATGAGACGCGGGGTCGGGTGGATACTGAGATTCAAAGCGTTCCTGAAAGCCAAGGTAAAGGGATGCAACGACTTTCGAAGGGACGACCTCACAGCAAGTGAACTCCAGTTTGCAGAAAGAGAGATAATGAGATACGTCCAAAGAACATTGCTTCCAGGTTTAGACTGTACCAAAGTGGGGAAGAACACCTCAAACCCCGGATTGGAGAAACTATGTCCAGTCGAAACCAACGGACTATGGCGTGTCGGTGGGAGACTGAATAGGGCTCCAATACCAGAAGAAAAGAAACACCCTGTCATTTTGCCAAACAAACACCATGTGACTAAATTATTAATCACTCACTATCATCAAGTTGTAGGACACTCAGGAGCAGGGATGACATGGACAGCCCTTAGAGAAAATTATTGGATAATCAAGGGTGGAGCGGCTGTGCGTAAAGTTATAGGAAATTGCCTGCTTTGTAAGAGAAGGAATGCACGTCATGGTCAACAATTGATGGCTGATTTGCCTAATGAACGCGTAACGTCAGACAAACCTCCTTTTTACTTCACAGGGATTGATTACTTTGGGCCTTTCTACGTCAAACAGGGACGCAGTCAAGTCAAGAGATATGGATGCATATTCACGTGTATGGCAAGTAGAGCAGTGCACCTAGAACTGTCACATTCTTTAGATACAGATTCATTCATACATGCACTGAGGCGATTTATCAATAGGAGAGGATTCCCGGAGAAGATCTTTAGTGACAACGGATCAAACTTTAAGGAGCTTACAAGGAGCTGAAGGACAGTCTGTCTCAACTGAATTCAACCAAAGTACAACGTTTCCTTGCGCAAAGAGGCATTGAGTGGAGATTCAATCCACCTACAGCAAGCCACATGGGCGGAGTATGGGAGCGTATAATTCGTTCCGTTCGTAAGATCTTGGGCAGTCTACTACGTCAACAGACAGTAACGGATGAGTCGTTGACAACATTGATGACTGAAGTTGAGGCCATCTTGAATTCGAGACCGCTGACCCAGTTGAGTATGGACCCAAAGGACGATCAACCATTGACGCCAAATCATCTGCTCCTTCTCCGAAGCAATCCATGTTTACCCCCTGGAACATTTGTCAAAGAAGACAGCTACAACCACAGACGTTGGCGACAGGTTCAGTACTTAGCTGACCAATTTTGGAGAAGATGGGTTAAAGAGTACATGCCACTCTTACAAACCAGACAAAGGTGGACAAAACCTAAAAGAAATTTTGCTATCAATGACTTGGTACTCGTAATGGACGATAGCACGTCAAGTGGTCAGTGGCCATTGGGTCGCGTTGTGACCACATATCCCGACAGACAAGGATATGTCACAACCGTAGAAGTCAGAGTTGGTCTAAAGTTTTACAAGAGACCAATCTCGAAGCTTTGTTTGCTCGAGGCAGCTGAGAATGTAGTGAAGTCCTAGATTTGATTAGTTACAGTCTTCTCGTGAAGACATTGTGTACACAGTGTAGATAAGTTGTATCATTTAGGTTTATGGGTGTTCGGAGTTATACGAGAGTTGTGAAGTTAGCACTAAGATATCAGCGACGTTGTAGTTGTGCTGGTCATAGCCTAAGTTGTTTATGTCATTGGTATTGGGAAGGTAGATGCCGCCACTCTTTGGTAGTTGAAGAAATTAGTGCTTTAGGAGGACTAATTTGGGGCCGGTATGTTGCGGCATTTTGTAATATAATAGCGCCATCCTTTTTACAGTCGAAAATCTCAAAGAATGATTAAGTCTGGACAAATAATGCTCTTAAGAAAGTAACAAGTTTTGCTTAATTTGAGAGAGTCGTGGTGGTCAAATAGTCGGTAAGTTGTAATCCTATTCATAATAGTTATCTTTCGTCGGTTAAGATTTACATGTGTCAGTTTTATGGTGTTTTATCAACAATTTAAAGTCATCGTTGATATTCGAGTCGTACTAACGTTATATGGGAATTGCAGTACAATGACCCGTAGGTAACTGACCCCTTTACGATCTATAATTCCTTGAATTTATGACAAATTCACCTTTCTAATCATCGTTAAATTATATATGATATTCATATTTCATGTTAAGCTGTTCATTTGGAACACGAGTTGTAATGGGGTGGTGAATTGGGTTCCGTTTGTGCGATTATTATGTAAGGTCATGAACGAGTGCTTGATGACTCGTTATGATTAGGTCAAGCCACGCCGTGAATTGGTGGCGCTATACAGAAAATGTGTATTTTGGTCTCCCCAGCTGAAAATAAGACTCTGAATGAGGGCGACATTGCAGAATGTATTACGATGTTAGTAGCTTTGCGATTGGAATGAGGGAGACGTTTCAGAATATTTTCACCATTATCGTAGAGGGTACCATTCATTTTAGATCAATGTTTATATTAATTTAGCATGCGTTACAGACAAGTATTTAAGAAGTGTATTCGTGTTTATATCTTCACAGTGAACCGTGTTGCACAGAACAGAAAATAAAGAAACAAAGAAATGCAATAAGCTGTGTAAACGAGTTTTACTTTAAGACCCTCTGTAGTCAAAGAATCTACATCAGGGTATACGCGCTTTACAAGTAGCTGCAATCTCTTCAGGACTACTTTAGCAAATGCTTTTCCCACGAAACATAGGAGAGATATTCCTCGGTAGTTATTGCAGTCAGAGCGGTCCCCTTTGTTGTTGTAGAGGGTGACTATGTTGGCGTCACGCATGTCCTCGGGCACTGTCATCGGCACAGTTCCTTGCACCCAGCACTGACAAAGGATTTTGTGAAGTGGATTGAGTGTAGCTGGTTTGCCACACTGGAGCTGGGAGATCCTCCATGACCTGATGACTGGAAGGCTTGTTGTGTTACTGAGAACCTCGTCAATCACATTTCTTTCTCTAGGGTAGAGCTCTGCTCAGCCCATTGTTCCATATGTCGGCTGCGATCATTGATAATCTCACCTGTGGCTGACTTCAGTAATTGTTTTTATTGAGCTGGGTCTGAAGTCCTTCTTCATGCACACATACGTACCCCGTATGTTTCCTCAATCAGCCGAGCACTGAATTTTTTAACAAAGGTTTTACCAGTAGACATTTGCGCAACGTCTAGCAGTTCTGAGCGTTGTTTCTTGCTGTTTGCAGAGCTGCAAGAGACTTGGACAGTTGGATGTGGGTTCTCTCTTTTCCAGTTGGTCCGGGATTCCTGCTTTGCTTGGATTACAGGCTCAAACACATCAGATTTTCCTCAAACCAGTCTGGATTCTGTCGTTCTTTCTTCCCGAAGGCGGATAGTGCTGCGCCGTGGGTGGTGGCACGGAGAGATCCCCACATGTCTTCTGCTGAAGGCATTGAGAATAGGAAGTTAGCTAGAGAATTTCTGACAGTGTCTATAAACATTTCTCTTTGTTCTGGGTCTGAGGTTTTGTCTGTATTGATAATTTTTCTTAAAATCAAAATCAATTAGAGGCCAAGCCCTGGTGGGTCCAAGGTGCGAAGCCCCGGAAGCTTTGAAGATTCCTTGATCTAGATGCCGGAAATGACTTAAAATTATACCCAAATTTCAGTGAAGTACACTGTACACAGGTACATGCAGACATGAGGACACATACATTTACAACAGTTCGATTGCAATTAAAAAAATCAATCTTTTTATTTTAAAGTTAAATTCAATCAGGGGCGAAGCCCTGGTAGGGTCCAGGGGCGCAGCCCTAAAGATTCCGTTATTTTGATTCCCCAAATGGCTTAGAATATTATAAAAATTTCATTGCAGTTTACAAAAGGACCCATGCAGTTTCAAAAGTTCATTTGACTGTTTGATAAAAAGCATAAAAACAATAAAACGTTTTTTTTTAATAATTCTAGCACGTTTTAAAACGGAGCTGAACAGCTCTCTGCTCAATTTGAGGAAATCATCTAGAGAATAGAGAATGAGCTGTCTCAAGAAACGATTGTGTGAAGGAAAATTGAAATTATTATAGTCTGAAGTACAAAAAAAATTTTGCTCTTTTTTAGACGTGTTAGATTAGTGTCTTAACACGTTGTAGGGTTTCTGCGAGTGACACTTTGACAGTCTGAACACGGAACGCGAAACGTCGGCATCGGGATTAGGGGGTGAAGTTCATGAAAGCATTTGGACTAGTTCCCTTCTTTAAAGGATTTGGAGTTTAGTCTGGTTTTAGATTTTAGACAACAAAATGAGAAAATCAGACGCTTGATACTAAAAAACTATTTCTTAAAATTTAATTCTCGAAATTTATAAGAATCAATTTGTAGATGTATAAAACTAATGGTGTCAGTTCCAAATGTCAGAGCTGAGATATTGAACATCTAGGCTATTGTAAATCAAAACATGATAACAAAAAGAAAAAACAGACATATTGTTGACATTCCTTTTCGGAACTGCGGTCTGTAACATAATTATTGCCTATCCATGGACCTAGAAATTTTAATTGGCAGATTACGAAGCATGGAACACCTTTCATGCATAGGGCTTAGGGCCCTTTCTTGTGCGTGGTCAATGGGTTTAATGGGGTTGAGGTGCTTTTAGGCTTACAAAATTGGAAAACTGCACGCTCGATGCGAATTAGCAATTCATAATTATCTGATACAGTAATAGGCATAAACTGACCAGTGTGTGATAAACGAAGCCAGTGGCGTGGCGGGTCATGTTTCACTGGGGGCAAGAACATTTTGGCGCCCCCTTCCCCACCCCCCCCCCCCTTCCGAAATAAAAAATGCTCTTAAGTAAAACGAGCAAATAGATCTAAATTGGCACGCACCGTTTAAATGGCACCGTTTACGAAATTGCATTAAAACATTGTTTCAAATCTAGGGACAAAGAAAATTTCCCCAAAATGTCGAAATTAAAGGAAACTTCCGCAGAATAGAGGAAGATTCCCAAAACTGAAGAGAAACTAAATTTTGAAGAAAATATCACTAAAATGAAGGAAATTCCACACTCATTGATGAAAACTTCCTAAATATCGAAGAAAACATCCTGAAAATAATTGAATTTTTGTACAAAAATGAGCAAATTTTCCAAAAAATAAAGGAAATTTTCTAAGAATGAAGGAAAATTCCCGAAAATTGAAAAAAACTTACCAATTTCCGGAAAATGAAGGCAATTTCCGAAATTTGCAAACAAAAATTTAAAAACTTCCGCAGAATAAAGGAAATTTTCCAAAATTAGAAGAAAATTTCTTAAATATTAAAAAAATTATTCCGAAATTGAATGAAATCTCACGAAAATGGAGGCAAATTTTCCAGAAAATAAAACAAAAAATCCCCAAAATTGAAGAAAAGCTTTCTGAAAATTGAATACAATTTTTGCAGAATGAAGGAAATTTTCCGAAAATGTAACAAAATTTCTTAAATATTGAAGAAAATTTTTCGAAAATAAAGGAAATTTCACCCAAATTGAAGCGAATATTCCCAATAATGAAGGAAATTTTTCGAAAATGAAGGAAATTTTTCCAAAATTGAAGAAATACTTCCTACATATTGAAGAAAATATTCCTAAAATGAAGGAATTTTTCGAAAATTTGCTTAAAATTGTGTTAACTCTATCCAATAGGCATGATATAGGAGCGAAGGCCGCGAAGAACCGGTGGGGACCCAAGGATTATCAGTAAACCCGGGCCTACGTTTTTTTATTTTTTTTATTTTTGATGGCAGAACAGCAGGAAAGGGCTTTCAAATGTGTCATAACTATGCGGCGAAGCTGCAGGTAGGGGCGCTGGGGATAGCAGAACAATTTTGGCTTGAGCAGAAGATTGCTTAAAATCGTGTCAAATCTACACTAAGATTAGTTAAAAGGATTATATATTTTGGAACGAATGTTCAAATGTAGAATCTCATTGACCAGTTGACTACAATATGTGTCTAGGGATGGTTTTCATATTTTTGAAGTAAGAATAAAGCTTTGAGAGAAAACATTTACAGCATTGAGAATAACAATTTTATAAGAATATATTCTCAAGACAATTTTTGCGCCCCTGTGAGCATTCGGCGCCCTTTCGAAAAGCTTCTTCAAATTGCTGCCCTTCATGGGTAGATATTAAAGAGGCGAAATCGTCATATGTGCACAATATTTAGAATTCCTTTCAAATTTGTTGATATGTTGAAATTTTGCTGCGCGATTCGTTGTCTCGTATTGCAAGGTATATAGTTATTTAAAACGCTTTGAAAGTCAGCACACGAGATAGCCCAGATAAATTGCGGCGATCGCAAAGAACGTTGTTTTCAAATTATGTCGTGAGTTCAAGCCCCGGTAGAATCGTTTATCTTCTCTTATTTTTTCTCAGTAATTTTCATTTGGTGACTATCATTGTAGTATTATAATACTAAAATTTCACTTTCGCTTTCTGACAAAAAAGCATTGAAAAAAACAGATAAGTTTCTCGTCACAGTAACGTAATGCGCTGTGTATGTAATTCTGCACACAAAACGCACATGCTAGTGTCTGGCTGTACTGTGTGGTACAAACAGACAGAGAATCGGATCTTGCCTTCACAACCGGAAGTGACGTCAAAATATAGTATCCCCTATTTGTATCGTATTTTACTGAGACGAACCTCCCTCTTTAAATATTGCTGACCAGCTATCTCCATGCATCTTCTATTGTCCAGGTGCGAAATCCAGTTGCCAATGTTGCGTTTGGAGTAAAATCACCGAAAGTTTGGTCTTTTCTGTGAAAAATGTATGCGCTTTTGGACGACAAAAATGGAATATTACGTGCAAGTAGTATATAAGAAGAAGTTATTGATTAACTAAATTTTCCCAGTGCCTAAAAAGATATATTTTCGGGACGATTTTGACGCCCCCTTGAGCATTCGGCGCCCTCTTAAAAAGCTTCGCAGGGAAAGTTCCCCGGCTCCCCGTGCCACCACGCCACTGATACGAACCCGATTGACGTCGGTTCCAAAATAATCTTTTACGCTATATTATTTCTAACTTCAATAAGAAGATTTTAAATCGCTGCACAAAAGAACGCTATACTAGAGTAGTTTACTTTAGAGTCGGTCCAGAGCGAACTTGCTCCTGAATGCCTGAAGCCCTGCGATAAAAATTTCCAAATTTGGAGGTTTTTGCTTGTGTCTGCATTAGCCAAGTCTTTGTAAAAGATTGGTTTGACCGGATTAAGTTAATCGGATATAAGATTAAATTACTAAGATTAAAATTCATCAAGAGTAAAACAATCCACGCAAAAGGCGATATGAAATTTTCTATGTACAGACAGACAGACGTAATGATAGGATTTATCTAAGAATGGGACCATCAAACAGTTTGACAGTCAGACAGTATAGGCAAGGAGCTTCTACACAGAAGAAGCTCCTTGGTATAGGCCTACTGCTGAAGGAAGGATTTATGATGTTGCTTTGTCATGGCTTCCCATTCTGCCATTTTAGCAGTTCAGATTGCATACCGACAGATCCTTTAAAGAGACAAAGAAGTATGCAGAGCAACACAAAAGGTATATCAATATTATTTCGTTGCATGTCATTATATGTTGGCAATTTTGCATTCACCTTCTTCAAAATATGAAGGAGATTCCAACGTAATCTTATTATCAAATCAGCCCTTCCTTATGCCTTACCAGCAGACCAGTCACCTCCCATGCATTTTATCAAAATTGCAAGCAGACTTGAACCCATCATTGATGGCAGATATTACCCATTTTGGTGCTCTTTAACTCCGCACTAACAGACTAAGGCACTTTGCAAAAATTGAAAATATCTTAAATATGCTTTCCTCGGGCAAAGCGAATTGATAGGGTGATTGGGACGTACTAATTGATAAAGCGGGCATTAAGGAGTGCATCGCCGGTGGTATTCACTGCAAGTGTCAGTCGCAAATGGGGCCCAGCGTGGGAGCCGTCCGTTGACCAAGTGTAAAACAAAGCGTTACTGAATCGTGACTGTATTCTCTACATGGGTTGGGTAAATATTTTAAAACAGCAGAGTGAACGATTATTGTTAAATCCTCTCCGTTTTAATATAATCTCAGATTTCTCAAAGGAAAGATATTGCTAGTAACTAAAATGCGAACGGAAGAATATCAGGAAAAACTATGGACACGAATCCCTCATTCAGGATTACAATCAAACAATTTCTTTCTTAGTTTCTGACTGTCGGACTCTCATCAACCCTCATACATTCAAGAAAGGGTGTTAATGTCATATAAACAGTTGGCCTGCCTTTATCTCTCAATTTAAAGGATTATTTCATTGCAGTC
Source organism: Chiridota heheva (assembly GCA_020152595.1). Classification (NCBI taxonomy): domain Eukaryota; kingdom Metazoa; phylum Echinodermata; class Holothuroidea; order Apodida; family Chiridotidae; genus Chiridota; species Chiridota heheva. The sequence continues at coordinate 316,819 of JAIGNY010004524.1, forward strand.
AAGCAAGTTTAACTTATACGAAAGAAGACTTTAAACTGTTAAAAGAAACAAAATGGTGAAGAATCCGTTCAAAAATCTTTTTCCGTTAAGGAGATATTCAAGTTTAATCTGTCTTATACCTCTACTATGCAGACTATCATACGGTGGAACTGGGGGGAACAGGAGGTACGGGCACCCACTTTTCTCTCAAGTTTAAAAAGTGCCCTTTTACAGAGAAAAAAAAAAAAAAAAAAAAAAAAAAATATATATATATATATATATATATATATATATATATATATATATATATATATATATATATATATATATATATATATATATATATATATATATATATATATGTATTTTTATATATATATATATATATTTATATATATAAATATATATATATATATATATATATATATATTTTATATATATATATATATATATATATATATATATATATATATATATATATATATATATATATATATATATATATATATATATATATATATATATATATATATATATATATATATATATATATATATATATATATATATATATATATATATATATATATATATATATATATATATCTGATATATCCTCTCTTCTTTAAAGAAAGTAACACAAATATCGCCCTAAAAAGACTAAAATTGCGAAAGTTCACGTGCTTCGCGCGCATACACTATTCTCAAATTTACCTTAAGACAAAGTTGAGTCCCAACATATTAAACTTTCTTATACTTAACATCTGCCTACGTTTGTTTTCCCAGATTTTTTTTTTTTTTTTTAATAGGACCTTTCTAGAGTGTGTGAGCCACCCCAAATTTCAAGTTAGTGGGGCATCTTTGAAATGGGTCATACAGGCAGGCAGGGAAAAACTTGAATCCGGGCCTTTGCCATAGTGACGTGCCCTCCCCCATTTTCATTGTAAAGATTAAAAGGTGCCGGCCCCTTTATTGAGTCTTATTTAAAATATATTAAAGTTCCCTTATTCAAATATTATAATTTATCATAATTAGTTATTTATCATAGTTAATTAACATGATTGACAGATTAAAAGTAAGACAAAGATTAAGGAAAATACAACAAATTTCACTTGTAGAGCGCCTTTAATTTGGGGTTCTGCCATTGACTGGTTGACTCGCCGAAGACTAAGCGTGCATTCTGTCCATCTGGTCTAATATATACTGATATACCTAGTTACATTCATTCTCAGCAAGAAAATGATGGCCTTCTGAACTATTGAATAATAATCTAAGGACCACTTACTTACTTTTATATTATTTTAGACATTGAATCATATTCCGATTTATGACCGATTGAATGATCTATAAAAATCCTTCCGATTTCAAGATTAAAAGGGATCCAATTGTTTGTAGATTTTGGCAAAAATGTATTCTATTTTACCGAATTTTGGACTATAGTATCTTCAGATCTTGAATATTTAAAGCTGTAAATTCAAAAAAAGGGAAACATAATTTTGTTGGACTGATAAAAGTGTCGAGATTTTTCAGAAGGGAGGGGGGGAGAGGAGGGTTGACCCTATAAAGCTAAACTGCTGTGCTACATGCTATCAAAATATGACAGTTGGAGAGTGCCTTAAATCATGTGTCCCCCCCCCCCCCCTTCCAGATTCAAACATCTTCCGCCGCCTCTGCAGACTATGGAAGATTGGCACCCTTATCCTCACATTATTGACAACTGTGGGTTACCGGTAATGTATTTTATGGAAAATTTATTTAACTTTTATACTATATGAATTATTATTCCTCGAACTTTCTAGCCATACTAGATGCTGTTTTACTACATTCCTGTCATATCCAATGCTCTTTAAGCCACAAAATCGCAGGACAAAATATGATGGAATACATACAGACTGACAGACATAAAAAAATCAGTGAGGCTATGAGTATGACACTCACAACTAGTCTGATTTCAGTCGTTTTTACACAAAAAATATCAAACTTTATTTAAACTTAGATATCTCCTTAGCGGAATAAGGTGTTTAAATGCTTTCTTCACCATTTTGTTCTTTTTGAAGATGCACTTTCCTTACCCCTGAACTGATCCTTTAAGCGAAATTTGATTTCCGCCGACGACGAGTGAACACACATTTACAATGACGGGGTCGTCGCCTGCGTATTTGGTTATGATAGTAACAATGCTATCACGAAACGCTTAATACGACGCGGACGAGAACACAGGTACGACGTACGGACAGACATAACATCGACAATCAAGTCAATATCCACGGCCTTTGATAAGCAGTTGTGGTACACCGGTGTGTCTACCCACCCCAGGCTTGAAGCCAGGGCCACGTGGTCTGTAGACAGGTATGATAACCAGTTGTGGTACACTGGTGTGTCTACCCAGGGAGATAACCAGTTGTGGTACACTGGTGTGTCTACCCAGGGAGATAAGCAGTTGTGGTACACTGGCGTGTCTACCCAGGGAGATAAGCAGTTGTGGTACACTGGTGTGTCTACCCACCCCAGGGGTGTCTACCCAACCCAGGCATTTTGATTTCCCGATCAGCAGCAACATTTGATTGAAACAGAGGGAGTCTCGTCTCATGAAAGTTGCTTGACCCGTCAGCCCGTCACCAAAATATCTGATACATCAGTACAGTAACGTCACTTCCGCAGAGTTAATTAAATGGTTTGTAGGTGATTGCGTAATTAATTCGACCAATCAGAAACGATGAAGTGTATTGTATTCCCATCTATACCAGTCCAATTTTCTGCTTGTAAACGGAATTTGGGTAAAATGATTGAAATATATTTGGTAAACCTTAAAGATTTTTAAAAAGTTCCCGAAAATGAAAATTTTGAGATTTGCAGATTGAAAATTGAGCAATTGCAAATTAAACATTAATGGAAATTTGGGAGCTTCCATTACTTCCAATCCCGGCTTAAAGTTTGAACGTCTCCTTTCTCGCCATTCCACCGTCTGCCCGTTTTTCTTTTTTCGATACGATCGGTCGCTCTCACCGCCCCCTGTTGTGTAGGGGAATAACTGTTTAACAGGAATTATAGAAACTAGTATCAAATTATAAAAGACATCTGCGGAAGAAAGTCAAGAAAACTTGACCATTTGACGAATTGTTTGATTCCGCACTTCAGCACATTAGTATTGAAAACTTTTACGGTCCTCAGGTCTTACAATGTATGTTTACAATTTATATATTTTTAAAATATTTTTTAGCAATCATATAGTGTTGGAAATCATCGTATGGATATATCATTAATGATCACTTAATGGCTTACGTTTTCTTCTTTTTTCTCACAATTATCAAGATATTTCTAAAACAAATTTATTTGTTTCAATAGGTAAACAAATGTTGTCGTTAAAATTCCTATACTAAGCTGTGAAGCAAACAAAATGGATAAACACTGTATGTTTGCCACCTCATACCCTTGCAGTCACAGGCACTGTTGACAACAGAAAGAAATTATGCTACTGCCACAATGGCACGAATAATTTGAAGAAAAACGCTTGATTTTTAAAAAGATTGTTTGAATTTAGATGCACACTCAGACAGTTTAGATGCACACCCAGACAATTGAGATGCACACCCAGACAATTTAGATGCACACCCACACAATTTAGATGCACACCCAAACAATTTAGATGCACACCCAGACAATTAAGATGCACACCCAGACAATTTAGATGCACACCCAGACAATTAAGATGCACACTCAGACAGTTTAGATGCACACCCAGACAATTTAGATGCACACCCACACAATTTAGATGCACACCCAGACAATTGAGATGCACACCCAGACAATTTAGATGCACACCCAGACAATTTAGATGCACACCCACACAATTTAGATGCACACCCAAACAATTTAGATGCACACCCAGACAATTAAGATGCACACCCAGACAATTTAGATGCACACCCAGACAATTAAGATGCACACCCAGACAATTTAGATGCACACCCAAACAATTTAGATGCACACCCAGACAATTTAGATGCACACCCAGACAATTTAGATAAACACCCAGACAATTTAAATGCACACCCAGACAATTTAGATGCACACCCAGACAATTTAGATGCACACCCAAACAATTTAGATGCACACCCAGACAATTTAGATAAACACCCAGACAATTTAAATGCACACCCAGACAATTTAGTGGCACACCCAGACAATTAAGATGCACACCCAGACAATTTAGATGCAAACCCAGACAATTTAGATGCACATCCAGACAATTTAGATGCACACCCAGCTGCCCAGACAATTTGGGCCGAAAAAGTATGATTTTGGGAACTGAGGACTAGTCCACATTCATGGCATTGCAACCCTGAATTTGATGCTCTTTGCAATTGTGAGAAGCATGCATAAACTGCACTTTCTTTCAAGACTAAAAGGAGGGAAGGTTTTGTTTTTGCCTGAGTGCCTGAAATTGACTTCAAATCTGCAGTTCGCCGAATCGATGGATATTTTCAGTAAAAAATTTGTATTGGCTGACAGGATGTCAATTTTCTACGAAGCTTTAGAGAGGGCATGGTAAAAAATACTTTTAGTACGTACGTACGTGATGATAATACGTACGTACGTGATGATAATACGTACGTACGTGATGATAACACGTACGTACGTGATAATAATACGTACGTACGTACGTCCTCAGAGAGGACAAGTGCCTTTTTAGAGAGGGAATTTTCCCTTTAAAACATTGAAATCTTTTTCTTCAAAAATTTAAAATCTGATCTTTTATTAGAGAAAGTAACAAAAATATCGCCCTAACAGACTAAAAATGTTAAATTTCACGCGCTTTGTGCGCATACACTATTCTAATGTTTCCCCAGCACAAAGTTGGGGCCCAACAGCCCTATATATTGAGCTTTTTCATGTTAGTTAAAAAGCCTTCGGCTCTGCCTACCTTTGTTTTCCCAGTTTATATTTTGTAAAAACTCTTTAAAATTAGGCCTTTCTAGAGGTTGGGAGCCACCCCAATTTTCTTTAGTGGGGCATCTTTGAAATGGGCCGTGCAGGGCAAAACTTACTATTTGGACCCAGGCCATTGTCACATAAACTAACGTCCCTTCCTCCATCTTCTTTGTAAAGTTCAATAGGTGTACCTTTATAAAAATAAAAATAGATTAAAGGTGTAATTTAAAATATATTTAAATTCCCTTCTTATACAGTGAGTGCTCTTTTTTATTGACAGGGTGAAGAAAGTACAACAAACATCAAGCAATTACCCAAATTGTACTTTAATTTGGGTTCTGGAAATGAAACATACCATTGCCACTGACTCGCTGAAGACTGGGTGTGAATGTGGGTCATCTGGTCCGACTGATATACTGCGTTACATTTATTGAAAATGTTGGCCTCCTGAAAAATTCTGAGGACTGAAGGACCCCTTTCTGTATTTGCTTTTCACATCATTTTAGACATTAGATATATTCCTATTCATGACCAACACAATTGGCTAATCATGATCTATAAGTCTAAATCCTTCCGATTTCGATACTTATGATCTATTAATGTTCCATTTTTTTTTTGTGGATATAAAATTGTCATTTTTACCGAATTTTGGACCAAAATATCTTGAATTTTTGAAGCTGTAGATTAAAAAGAGAGAGAGAGAGAAAATGGGTCACCAGTAATTTTCGAACCTAAAAATGTTCCAGTGGGGGTGGAGGGGAAGGTTCTACCATACTGTTGTGCTACATTCTTTGAAAATACGACTGTTGGAAAGTGCCTCCCCCTCTCAGATCCTTCCCCTCTTCTCCTTCTCTTAGATCCTGCCCCCCTCCCCACCCCACCCCCTTAGATTCAAATCATTTCTGACGCCTCTGTTTGGCTGCAAAACATCGGATAATCAGATAATAGCCATAGACATCTGAAACGAATTATGAAGAAACTTTCTTCAGTACTTTGTCTGTTTGTATATCGCTTGAGGCGTATATCATTTTGTGCTACTCTCAGCACTGGCGAAGCCACGATTTTTATTTTTGGGGAGGGGGGACAACCATGAGCGTCGAGAAGTATTTTTGATTGGGTGTAACCGAAAGCATTATGGCGACATTGCTTTGCGTGTATCGCAAAGCCCCACGGCGTGGGTACAGGGGCCCGCCTAAGGGCCCTTGGTGGGATCCAGAGCTTTGAGAAATTACGCATTTTAGAAATATGAATCGCGTTAAACTAAAAGCCAAATCGCGTGGTGTGTTTTCAAAGGGCGAAGTTCCAGAAAGCTACGGAACATAAAGGGAATTAGGCACTGGCGTAAGCCAGGATTTTTATTTATTCTTTTTAAACATTTTTTTTTTGTGGGGAGGGGGTAACTGTCTGTGTGATATGTCACACAGTCTGAAGGTGTGCATTGTATATAGAGTTTGTAAAGGCTCTTGGGTTTTATTTGCTGAATTGCTCATTAAAATTTGTCAGCAACTGTAGTAGAACCCCAGTCAGGCATAGTGACGGTACGTGTAATGGGTCTAGTAAGTTAATGGGATAACGGCTTCTACTAACAACACTCTTTCAAATTAAAAATTATTTGTATTACACATTATACACAAAAACACACATGGCGATTAACTTTTCAGTAAAACTAATATATTTTTGATGTGTAATCATTTTTGTTGGTGTGGGATTGGGATTGGGTATTGCCCCTTGCCCCCGCCCCAACCCCCACCACCCCCAGGCTACGTCAATGACAATCAGTTCAGTAGCCATGCATTTCGAGTGCATCCAACGATATGTAACTGCGAAGATGTTCGTAATTTGTCCAAGATAAAAATGGCCACATCCACATTGTCTGAATGTTTCCGTCGATACAAAGAAAATTTCTTCATAATTAGTTTCATATGACTAAGGCTTACATTTATCCGATGTTTTGCAACCAAGTAATACAGGATTTCTTTTTGACTAAACCCTAAATCAAAGAGGGGCGTAGGCTGGTCTGTACCTGGAGAGGGAGGGGGGCGGTGGGGTGCGATTTTCAGGAAAGTGGATTACTCATAATGCGATTTTCAGGAAAGTGGATTACTCATTTTTGGTAGGCGAGCGCACGCGTAAGGTGGACGACAGGGGCGGCGCGACATTTTTTTTTATTAAAGAGGGGGAGGGGGAGGGGAATTGTTGATGGTTATCATCACATACAGACATATAGATAATTGATGTGACGCCTTGGCGGCACTGCGCATGTACATCATGCGCCCAAGCGTGGGGTCTAGATGCCCAACTTGGGCCCTGGTGGGGTCCAGGGGCGAAGCTCCGGCAGTGATCCAGGGTACGAAGCCCCCGGAAGCTCCTGGATTTGCAGTTCGGTAGATTATCCTCTTATTGAGAAAATTATTTTCCGGAAAATCTCAGACGCCATTTTGAAGATAACCCATGATGCCTCTAACGAAACAGCATAACGCCATGGCACAGAACTTGTATGGGTTATAGAAATTTTATAACCAAGTAGGTCAATTTCATTTTTGCATTTTCAAAATCTATACTTATTAATCTACAAATCATCCAGTTCCCAAATGGACATCCACCAGTCCAATACGCCGTTTCAGAGATATTTAATGACAAACTTACAAATTCTTGCCTGTTTTCGCTGGAAATTATCAAAGTTAACGCAGACACCATCCACTACCAAACAAGAAAGAGAATGTCCATTGCACAAACAGGTATGCACACAAGGCAGCCTGGTCACTTCGCACATACAATGACCGCATAGGTCAAAGCACTTGTTAATGGAAATCCGGAAGTTACATAATTTACATAGGTTTTCCCCTCTTTGGGGGAAAATAATTTTTTTCCTAAAGAGGAGAATCTTTTGAATTGATTTGAGGAATTTAAAAGTCCAAAAACCTGCTTAAATTCGATGGAAATTTGGAACGTTTGGGTAGAAATATTGTACATTTTTATTCATGAAACTTGACTGCTTGATATGAATCGGCTAGAGAATCGCCCGTAAGTCTATGACCAAAAGAAAACTAAAGGGCGTATCCTTCACGTGATCCATCAGTTTTATTTTTTGAGAGAAAGTTTAAAAAGTATATTTGAAGTCTTTTTTATGTTTAGAATATGAATTATTTTCAAACACAATTTCATAAAATTAAATAATCAGTCACTCATGCTACAAGAACGTGTATATTTCCTAACAATCACATGAGATGAACAAAAGAAAAACACAATTTCAAAGATTTATTTACACCGCATTTTGGTTAAGAAATGTGAACAAATCTAGGAGCGCAGATTTAGGGGTGCAAGAATTCGCAAATCTAGAAATAACTTTTTTTGTTTCAAAATGTTGTCGAATTCTTTATTTTCCTACTGTATATATATAAATATTTTTTACTTTGCAGAAATTAGGGGTAAATACCTCCCTCACCCCCGGTCGCGCCGCCCCTGGACGATGGGTGTCTTGAAATGTTAATCCTGGCCGGTATTGGTTATTTATGCCATTTGACAGTTTCTTGCACTTTATAACGCAATTTTTGATGTAAATGTATTGTTATGTCAGATGTATTTTTGGAAGCTAATGACCCATTTTGTTTCCACTCATCTATTCTTAATTATCTTCTGGGTGAGTGCCAAATTGCAATATGAATACCAAAGTCTTACTATCACATTGGCCTTATGGCTTCATTAACTCCAGCCTGTGTGGAACGCTGGGGGTGGGGTAGGTCAGCACCCCCAGTCTACCATCCTATCCATCTCGGGAATGTATGTATCATGTAGACTCGTAGACGTGGACTTGTCACGTAGACTCGCTTACGTTACACATGTGTTTAGTACGTACGCAATAATTTTACGTAATATTATTACGTACGTACGTGATATTATTACGTACGTACGTATTATGATTATCACGTACGTGAGTAATACAATTATTTTTTACCATGTCCCCTCTAGAGCTTCGTAATTTTCGTACCAAACTCATACATATCAGCCAAAATTTCGCCCAGACAACTGTGGTTCAGTTTGCCAGAGACGTAGCCAAAACATTGAAAAGTGGTCGGGGAGAAGGGGGGAGGGGGGACGGGGGAAGGGGGGAGGTGAGCGACCTCTGTGGAAAAATGTTTTGCACCGGACCCAACTGCCCAATGAGATTATTTAATTATGGGTTTACGGAACAAATCTATACCGAGGGAGGATCTGAACTCTCTCCCCCAACCCCCCAATTCCCCCCTTCCAAAAAAAAACTTTCTATGTTTATTCTTAAATTGTTGGGTCTGACATCTTTTGTTTTCTTAAGGGAATTTTTTTGGAAATTTGGCCTGAATTTTTTGGAAAATTTAGCTGAATGTTTTGGAAAATTAACCAATTTTTCAGATAATTAGCAATAAAAGAAGCTCAGAAGCCCATACATCAGTCGATGACATAATTAAACTCTTACAGTTATTCATTAAGTCACCCGAAGGGGTGGGGGAAGGGAGAGGGCGACTGCTCCCACTGCTTCCCCTGGCTACGTCCTTGTCGTTATAGATTAGTTGGGCAAATGCAAATTTTCGTGGGGTAAATTTGCAACTAGTTATTATGTTTCCATCAAAAGCTGCTGATCTGCAAATTTCAATCATTTCCGGGCATTTAAAATTCCTTTACAGAAATTTAAACTTTAATATCTCCATAACGGAATATGATTTTTGAATGCTTTCTTCGCCATTTTGTTTCTTTTGAAACCTATTTGACTCTGCACTAATCCTTTAAGGCGTAACTTAGTTGCAGTGCTCCAAGATTTGTTGAGCAACTGCATGATGAGGAGGAGCCCTATAACTTTATTGCATAAACAGCGTTCCAGATGAGTGAACTGCAACTTGGATCGATCCGTCACAGGTTATGATAATGAGGAAGCAAAATTCCTTGAAGTGAGCCACCCTTTTTTGTACCTCAGAAATCCCTGCTCAAAATAGATGTGTTTATTTGGTGTTTAACAGTTTAAGTGAGCAATTTATGAAGGACAGGCGATAAAAACAGGGACTGAATTACAATGATCTTCCAGTGAAAATTATATTTGAATTGTGTGTCATCTCGGAGTAGGTGTGAGTGTTTTAGTCTTCAGTGCCCATCTACCCACGCTGTTAGTAATTGATCTCGATTTATGTGAGTGGCTCCCTATACGGGGGTTATAAATCACTCTGATAGGTTCAATCCATACCGCAAGCATTATAAAACTGTTTCAGAATGACAAAAAGTTAATCTGAAGGATTTGTATAATTCGACCTAAAACATTTTCACGTCTTTTATGTGTAACAGGTTAGTAATAGGTGAAATTAGGAGCAAATACCAAATTAGAGGTATGATTCAAACTTAGTCACCCGAAGATGTTGACATTCTTTATTTTTTTATTTACATTTTTCTGGTTTTCTGCATTCTTTTTGACCAAGGGAATCACCGTCTGACACTTCATCTATTAAAAGGAGTGATCAAGCTGAAAGGTCTGGTTACGGGCAAGCCGTCAAAAACAAATATGATCCTATATTGTTGCCGTGGCAAACTTAGATTCAATGAAAAACAGTTGAAAGGACAGAACTATAAATGTAAAATATAAAAAAATTGAATGTTTGTTAGTAAAGATAAGACATCAATTTCACGCCTGCAACAGCTGTCATCAACTCCCAGCCTGGCAGGCCTGGAAGTGCACACGCGCAAGACCGAATCTGGTAATGATAAAACATGACTGACTTATGCCATGATATATATATATATATATATATATATATATATATATATATATATATATATATATATATATATATATATATATATATATATATATATATATATATATATATATATATATATATATATATATATATATATATATATATATATATATATATATATATATATATATATATATATATATATATATATATATATATATATATATATATATATATATATATATATATATATATATATATATATATATATATATATATATATATATATATATATATATATATATATATATATATATATATATATATATATATATATATATATATATATATATATATATATATATATATATATATATATATATATATATATATATATATATATATATATATATATATATATATATATATATATATATATATATATATTTGGATGTGGGCATAGGAAAAATTTGTGAAGTACGAATGGGACGAGAGGTCAAAAATGTTTGTCAAATTAATTATTAAGGTCATCAGGTAATTGTAAAGATGAGAATGCTAACTTTGCAAGTTGTGCAGTTAGGTTTTAAAGAGCGTTATCTTTGTAAATTAGACTGTGGCATCCCTTTTTGCCACAGTGTGATTTAGAGCGAGTGAAATTTTGAATTGGGTAACTTCAACAAAAAAATAAACATATTTACGGTTCCTTCATCATATGTCAAGAAATATTCTGAGTTATCTTCTTTAATTAGCTATATAGTCGTGGGAATTACATAAAGGTATTTTTTAGTTTCCGGGCCGACACTCGCATTTGGATGGGGAGTAAATGACGGTGAACCACATGATGACGGATCAACCGTGCGGTAACATGAATTGTTAAAAAAAAAAAAAAAACCTACAATTTAAAACTTGCAAACTTGCATCAATTTGTTATACATTCTCAAAGCGGGCGAAGTTTATCCTCCTGAATCATTTTATTAAAGTTTGTATACGTTTCAAAATGCACTAGTTCAGGACTTCAGGCGGAAGAGTATCGTCGAAGGTTGTCGACGCAGTAATGGAGGGGGAGGGGGAGACTAAACACTCATGCGTATAGCGTGAGAGGGGAAGGGGGAGACTAAACACTCATGCGTATAGCGTGAGAGGGGAAGGGGGAGACTAAACACCCATGCGTATAGCGTGAGAGGGGGAGGGGGAGACTAAACACCCATGCGTATAGCGTGAGAAGCGGAGGCTGAGATACAAGTTTTAAAGAGAAAACATTTAATTACTTTCTGAATATCATTTATGATGATATCTTATAACACAAATATGACAGAACTTGAAGAAATGAACTTGGACACAATTTATTAAATTAGCAAAGTTTTCAGAGAAATACATTAAAACAAAAAATACACAAGACAGTGGTACAGTATATGACTCAGTTAATACCAAACGCCGCATAAAATGGCAGCCACTCGGTACTAGCTGTATATGTCAATCTGTAACGAAACAGCTTCATTAAACAATCTGGGGAAAATTAAGTATATCATTCAATGAAACATGAAATTATATGGTGTAATGCATGTATAATCATGACTCCCGGGTGCGTCACTCACCGTTTCTCATAGACGTTTAATCTGATTATAGTTCTCTTATGCATGAGCCACATACAACTTGCTCAAACCGTTGCCTGCTGGTGAAAATGCTGCATTACGGTGTGGACATCCTGGCCTATATGATATACATGCATCTTCACCTTTGAACAGATTACTGAATTGTGTCTTTATAAACAGAGTGAAAAGCTATGTAAATATTATTTTCCGCCTTCAACTCACTTTACTGCTGTACTGCAGAACTGTCACTATATTTGTAACAAGAATTGCCTTCGCATCCGTTTCTTTCTTTCTTCCTTTTCAAAGTATATGAAATGTAAACACCTTGGCCTTCCATTATTCAATCGACCCCCGAAATGAGCCATAATACTGAGCCATAATACTGTAAACAGGAAGATTAAATATAAACAGTGAACAGGCAAAATGATAATGAAAACATAAAAAATCACTATTCGGAAATCGACCATTAATTCTTATCTGCAGTTAATAATGTTTGAGGTAGTAATTACGACACCATTCTTGTTGCATTTACTTTCATTTTCCAACCACTTCAATATATAAGGTGGGATTTGAGGGGGGCAAGGTGGCACTTTTTCCGAATTTGTATCTTTTGGATGGTGAATTTTTGCATCTAAGCGTGATTTTGTGACCCCCCACACACTTTTGACCCCCCCCCCTCCCCCGACACACACACACTTTCGGTAGGCAAAATGTATAGGCCTAAGCCTGATGACCAAATCTTCTGTGAAGTATGTAATTATTATGCATGAATTGCATGTACATCTCAAAAATCATGCTCAGTCAGTCACAAAGACAATAGTCAGGTAGTACATGTAAGAGTGCATGTTGGCTGAAAATGTAAGTAGAACATCAATGATGTAGTAGCTCAAGATATATTTGGGGGATGGGAAGAAACCATGTTTTTGTGAGTAATGGCTGAATGTCTGGAAGGGTGCATGGTAAACCTTACAGGCCCTGGGCAAAGTCGATTTCGGTTTATCCCCGAATTATGCAGTGCAATATATTCGGGGGCCCAAAGCGCCATATTCCGCACGGGCCCCCAGGACTCTACAGTTGCCCCACTGCCAGTACTACCCACTGTGTATTAGCGCTTTTATATCGTTTGAATATGTGATGTTGAGTGTAGGATCTTTGATTATGGGAATGCTTTAAGAATGCACTGCAGTGTGCTTTTTTTTTTCTTTTCTTTTTTTGCAGATATTTAAGTTGCTGAGAAATGTCTTCTTATAAGTTTTCCATTATTAGCAGTGGAAAGTCACGGGGGTGAGAGTTTAAACCCACCTGTCAGGCATGTCTCTGGGGATAGGGATTGTTCAATAGTGGTAGATTGAAGGTTATGTTTTTAAATCTTCGTAGCATTTTGAATAGGCGTGATGAGCTTCTGGCTGAATTTCAATTAGTAGACCTGATATAATTGGTATTACTGAGAGTTGGATTTATAGTGAAATTAGTGATTCAGAGGTAGCCTACATATTCCAGCTTATTCAGTTTTCAGGCAAGACAGATTAGATACTCTCAATGGTAAAGGAGGTGGCGTTTTATTGTTTGTAAAAGACAGTTTTGATTGTATAGATAAGACTGCTCAGTTTTCTTTTGGTTTTTCAAATTGCGTATGGTGTGAGCTTATTGTTGATGGCGATGTTGGTAGTTCAGTGCTTGTTGGTGTTGTGTATAGATAACCAAATTCTAGTCCTGAGAACAATCAGAAATTGTTTGACTGCTTCAGAAAATTGCTTCTAGGAGGGTTATTGTTTTGGGGGACTTTAATTTTCCAGACATTGATTGGAATCTTTGTACTAGTAGTGGTTCACATGGTAAAGATTTTCTGGCAGCTGTATCTGACTGCTTTTTAATCCAGCATGTGCTGTTTCCCACGCGTGGTAGTAATTGTCTTAATTTGATATTCAGTAGTGAAGATAGTATGGTTAGAAATGTGCTAAGTAGCGGTAAGGTAGGGTGTAGTGATCATGATCTCATTAGTTTTGATCTGTATTGTTTCACAAATGCTTCACCAGCTAATATACTGGTTTCAGATTTTAAGAATGCTGACTTTGCTGCACTTCAGGATAATTTGTCATTCGATTGGACTTCTTTGCTATATGACTTAGATCCTCTAAAGCATGGGATGTTTTCCAAACTATAGTTTTGGAGGGTGTAAATAGGTTTGTCCCATTAAAAAAAGTCTGTAGGCGTAATCGGCCAGTGTGGATGTCTCGGTGGGTTTTGCAGGCTGTTCGGAAAAAGAAGAAGTTGTGGCGTTGTTATAAACACAGTAGGTGTTCTGCGGAGCTTGCTAGGTATAAGGATCATGAAAAGTTCACACAGGGTTTGATAAGAGATACCAAAGTGCTTTTTGACAAACGTTTGTCCAAAGAGGTTAAGATTAATTTTAGGTCGTTTCATTCCTATGTTTGCTCAAAGCGAAAAACTAAGCAGGCTGCTGGTCCCCTTCAGGGTAATGATGGTGTTACTATCAATAGTGGTAAGGATATAGCCTAGGTATTGAACGACTACTTTGTGTCTGTTTTTACTAAGGAGTCCCCTGCTGATGATGTTGTGGATTATCTTAGTGTGCACTCTCCAGTATCCATTAAGAATGTTGATTTTTCAGTTGATGTTGTGTCTAAAAAGTTGAAGGGTTTGAACTCAAATAAAGCATCCGGTCCAAATGGAATACATCCTGCTGTCTTACGTGAGTGTTCTGACGTTCTTTCTGTTCCCCTGAGTATTGTCTTTTCAAAAATGCTTTGATGTTGGTGTTTCTTCCTAGTGATTGGATAATTGCTAGTGTCACTCCTATTTTTAAAAAGGGTGACCACAGTTTGCCATGTAACTATAGGCCAGTGAGTCTTACCAGTGTTGTGTGCAAGGTCATGGAGTCCATTGTTAAGAATGTTGTACTAGATCATTTACTGGTCAATAGTTTGTTGAATTTGTAGCAGCATGTTTTTACTGGTCAATAGTTTGTTGAATTTGTACCAGCATGGGTTTTTACCTAAGAGATCTTGTGTTTCTAATTTATTGGAGTTTCCTGATGATGTTACTAAACTAGTTGATTTTGGTCATAATGTGGATGTTATTCATTTAGATTCCCAAAAAAGCAATTGGTTCCATTGGGCAGGCTCATAATGAAAACAAGAGCGTTTGGTGTGGAGGGAAGCGTGCCAGTTGGATATATTCTTGATTAGTTGACAGGTCACAAAGAGTTGTTGTTAATGGTGAAGTATCTCCATGGAAGAAGGTTACAAGTGGTGTTCCTCAGGGTTCTATATTGGGTTTGCTTCTTTTCTTAATCTTCATTAATGATACTGATGTTTCCCTTGGCTCCAGGATTCGTCAATTTGCTGATGACGCTAAGCTGTTCAGGATTGTTGATGATGCTAGGGATTCTTCACTTTTGCAAACTGATCTGGATAAGTTAGTTTCTTGGTCCCAAACATGGCAGATGTCATTCAATGTTGATAAATGCAGAGTTATTCATTTTGGCCAGAGGAATTTGGCTTTTGATCACTGCATGAATGGTTTAAATCTTTGGTTGTGCTGATCAAGAAAGGGATCTAGGTGTTGTCATTACTAGCAATATGAAATCTTCTAAACAGTGTACCTAAGAAGCTGCAAGGGCAAATATAATGCTTGGTTTGATTAGAATTTTTTTTTGTTATCTTGGTAGAGAGGTTGTTCTTAATTTGTATAAGCAGTTAGTCAGGCCTCACCTTAAGTATGCTATTCAGGCTTGGAGTCCCTTTTATGAGAACGAAATACTTCATTTTGGAGCAAGTTCAGCGAAGAGCCACTAGACTTATTCCTGAAGTAAGGAATCGCTCTTATGAATCTAGGTTGCGAATTCTTGATTTGACAACGCTTGAGTTGAGAAGAGTACGTGGCGATATGATTCAGGTTTTTAAATTCCTTCCTATTTGGTATTAATGCTTTGACTTTCTGTTATTTCTTGCATGTTTTAGCTAATCCTCATGTAAGACGTGGTAACAGTTTGAAGTTGACCAAATAGTTCTCACGGATAGGTATTCGGTGTTTTAGCTTTTCGCAAAGAGTTGTTAATGAGTGGAATGGTTTGCCTGAGTGGGTAGTTAGCTCCAATTCTGTTCACAATTTCAAAGTCAACATTGATGAGTTCTTTACTAACTCTGGGCGTCTTTGATCAGTTGATGAGGTTTTTTTTGTGGTGGTGTTAGTTTGGGCTTTTTATGGGGTGGCTAACCCTTCTTAGCCCGTATTTTTGTTATGTTATGTTTTGCTATGTTATGTTATGTTATGTTCAGTACGTCTAGCTTTGGTATCGATATGCAAAAAACGAAATAGAACAAAGTAATATCTAGTTCCATGTGGTTTATTAAACAAAGCGTAATACTACAGATATGTATATACAATAACATATAATTAAAGATTAAAAAATGTATAAAAAGTACAAAAGATCAAATCTCTTTTTGAATAAACCTTTGATGTTAAGGAAGACGAATTAAGGTTGATAATGACGGCATTAAAAGGAATTATGGGTTTTCAACTAAATAAGACTTAATAAATATTGCGCAAATATGAAATCTATTCAGAAAAGCCCCCAAGAAAAAAAAAAAAATGAAAATGTGAATGATTTGTTTTTCTTATTAAACAGTTAAATGCATGTTTCTTTAAAACCATAAACAGTTCAGTCCACAAAGCCGATCGGGAGATCTCCTGATTGGGAAATCGAGACATGCGCAGTGACCATAATTTAAGCTGTTTAAGATTTCAGCCGTTAATATTTATTTTGCTTTTTGAATTCTGTTATTCTAAAGTTGTATACTTTAACAATGATATTGAAATTGATATTTCTCGAACTTTTTTGTACAATTTGAGCTTTTTCTGGTGACTAAAATGTTCAAATCTGCTCTTCAGAAACTGTTAAAATCAATTTTTAAAGATTACTCTAAAAATTTACTGGTGAAAATCAAATTTGCGCTGTTGAAAATGGAGAAAATAATTGTATCGTTCTGTTGAACCAATAAAAATTATGATATTTCGCTTGCATTCTTTTCATTTAAACCTGTTTTTACCGTTATGTATTTCTTTAAAGAGATTTGAATTTAAAAAGATGCATTGTAGGTTATAATTATTATTAATATTTTCTTATGATATTTTTTCATATTAATACTATTATTATCATTATTATTAATATTATTATTTCTATTATTTTTATTTATTTATGTATTATTATTATTTTTTTGCTTTTGTTTTGGCGGGGTGATGGAGGAGGGGGGGAGGGGGTGAACGAACCCATACAGTGATGTAACCAGCCATATAGGCTTTATATAAGGCTTCTAATTTATTGGGGGACGTGTCCTCCCGTCTCCCATGATAGCCGCCAATGAACACATTTGAGTCCACAGATCAACATCAGTACTTGAAAATACACTGTCATCATTAAGTCATTGAATTTGAAGCAAAATAGATATATACTTCGTCATGCATGAATAAATATATATTTCGTCATGCATGATATACTTTAAGTTTTGACAAGTTTGGACAGCTATATGACAATCTCTTACCTTCCGCTCATTTCTCCTATATGGAGATTAAGGCTTCTCTAAGCAAATTCTTCCATCTCTTTCTGTTTCTTGGAGATCTCTTTCTGTCTCATGCTACTACTGTACTACTGTAGTCCCTCCCCAGCTGCTCAATCCAAAACTGTTTCTCTCCTTTTCTGCCTCTTCTCCATGTTGTCTTAGGTCTTACCTTCTTTCTTGTACCTTCTGGTATCCATGTGATAGATATTATGGCATAGTTTTCCACGTCCTTTCTTAATGCATGACCCAACCATCTCCATCTTCTTTAAAATATGTCCTTGCTTATCTCCACACTGTGCCTGCTCTTTCATATAGTTCTTCATTGGTGACTTTCACTGGCCGTCTAATTTTTTTAAATAATTCTAAGGTATCTTCTTT
>JAIGNY010004524.1:340000-447500 GCA_020152595.1 Chiridota heheva
CAGACAGTACATAGTCTATGAAAGGATTGTAAAGAATTAGGCATAGAGAGTTGAATTGTATGCCCTTCGAAACATCCCAAACATAATTTGTATCTATTGAATTCTCAATTTTGATTGGCTTTAAACCATTTTGTGTTTTGCACTGGTTCTGTTACACCTATGTCAGTTGCAGAAGTTTTTCGCCTTTCCAACTATTCGATGGCTATAGAGATAAAAATGTTTTCTTTGAAAGATTTCATAATAGCTGTGACAGGGAAGATAGCCTTCATTTGTCTGTTCGTTTAGAACCTGCACTATACACAATGTTACCACCGGCTTCAAATCATGACACGTTCTCAAAGAGTAGCATAGCCCCTCGCCTTCCCCCCTCCCACCCCATGCACAGATACATGCCATTATTATCTCTTTTTATTGTCGCCAGGTTATGTAGAATAACTTGTAGCAGTATAGCAATCTGGGAAACTGGAAGGGGACCTAATATAACTGTGTAATCATTTGGTTTTTTCAATGGTATACTTTTTATTATATGGACACCACAATTTTATGATATTCTCATGATATTCTGACACATATATTTTAAATTTGTTTATGTTAATAGCTAGGGATACGGTGTTCCCTCTCTTTCAATGCACCATATCACACCATTTTGAAACATGGAGAAATCAGGTAAAAAAAGAGCTTTTTTAATGCGAAACTGTTATTTTGTAACGTTAAAATGTATAACAATTTGCCTTTGAAATTGCTGTTAATCACACATCGTTTTAATTGGCATAATACTTGGTTTTCTGTCCACCGAATCGTGTCGGGTACAGGACGTCTGTATAATCGTGTCGGGTACCGGAAGTCTGTATTATCATGTCGGGTACCAGAAGTCACTATAATCGTATCGGGTACAGGACGTCTGTATAATCGTGGCGGGTACAGGACGTCTGTATAATCGTGTCGGGTACAGGACGTCTGTATAATCGTGTCGGGTACAGGACGTCTGTATGATCGTGTCGGGTACAGGAAGTCTCTATAATCGTGTTGGGTACAGGACGTCTGTGTAATCGTGTCGGGTACAGGACGTCTGTATAATCGTGTTTGGTACAGGACGTCTGTATAATTGTGTCGGGTACAGGACGTCTGTATAATCGTGTTGGGTTCAGGACGTCTGTATAATCGTGGCGGGTACAGGACGTCTGAATAATCGTGTCGGGTACAGGACGTCTGTATAATCGTGTCGGGTACAGGACGTTTCTATAATCGTGTCGGGTACAGGACGTTTCTATAATCGTGTCGGGTACAGGACGTCTGTATAATCGTGTCGGGTACAGGACGTCTGTATAATCGTGGCGGTACAGGACGTCTGTAGGGAGATTGAAAGTATACAACAAAGTATACAACTTTATTCTTCCCTGCCTTCCGGCAGGGGAGATTAAAGGATCACCCACAGGCAGGGGAGAATGAAGGGTCACCTACAGGCAGGGGAGAATGAAGGGTCACCTACCGGCAGAGGAGAATAAAGGGTCACCTACAGGCAGGAGAGAAGGAAGGGTCACCTCCCGGAAGGGAAAAAAGGAAGCGTCACCTTCAGGCAGGGGAGAATGAATGGTCACGTGCAAGCAAGGGAGAATGAAGGGTCACCTACAGGCAGGGGAGAATGAAGGGTCACCTACAGGCAAGGGAGAATGAAGGGTCACCTCCCGGCAAGGGAGAAGGAAGGGTCACCTTCAGGCAGGAGAGAATGAAGGGTCACCTACAGGCAGGGGAGAATGAAGGGTCACTTCCAGGTAGGGAAGAATGAAGGGTCACCTCCAGGCAGGGGAATGAAGGAATTACATCCAGGCAGGGGAAAAGAAAGGGTCACCTCCAGGCAGGGGAGAATGAAGGGTCACCTACAGGCAGAAGAATGAAGGGTCACCTACAGGCAAGGGAAAAGGAAGGGTCACCTTCAGGCTGAGGAGAATGAATGGTCACCTACAGGCAGGGGAGAATGAAGGGTCAGCTACGGGCAGAGGAGAATAGAGGTTCACCTCCCGGCACGAGAGAAGGAAGGGTCACCTCCAGGTAGGAGAGAAGGAAGGGTCACCTCCAGGCAGGGGAGAATGAATGGTCACCTTTAGGCATGGAAGAAGGAAGGATCACCTACAGGCAGGGGAGAATGAGGGGTCACCTACAGGCAGGGGAGAATGAAGGGTCACCTACAGGCAGAGGAGAATGGAGGTTCACCTCCCCGCACGAGTGAAGGAGAGTCACCTCCAGGTAGGGGAGAAGGAAGGGTCAGCTACAGGCAGGGGAGAATGAAGGGTCACCTACAGGCAGTGGAGAAGGAAGGGTCAGCTACAGGCAGAGGAGAATGAAGGATCACATCCAGGCAGGGGAAAAGAAAGGGTCACCTCTAGGCAGGGGAGAACGAAGGGTCGTCTACAGGCAGGGGAAAAGAAAGGGTCACCTACAGGCAGGGGAGAATAAAGGGTCACTTCCAGGCAGGGGAGAATGAAGGGTCACCTACAGGTAGGGAAGAATGAAGGGTCACCTCCAAGCAAAGGAGAACAAAGGGTCGTCTACAGGCAGGGGAGAAGGAATGGTCACCTACAGGCAGGGGAGAAGTAAGGGTCACCTCCTGGCAAGGGAGAAGGAGGGTCACCTCCAGGCAGGAGAGAATGAAGGGTCACCTCAAGGCAGGGCAGAATAAAAGGTCACCTCCAGGCAGGGGAAAGTGAAAGGTCACCCACAGGCAGGGGAGAATGAAGGATCACCTACAAGCAGGGGAGAATGAAGGATCACCTACAAGCAGGGAGAAGGAAGGGTCACCTGTCAGGGGAAAATGACTTCCAAAATATCCCGGTAACAAACTCACCACTATTATGTTTGCATCAAACATTTAAAGCTCTTCGGAAAATTTCCTGACATCGTAATCTTTTTGTTCAGTAATTTCCCTTCGGGAGGGTACACACCTCTGCCCTCCCCCATCATGCATCTGGTTCCTGTGATGTTTATTCAAAATATACTTTATGCGTAAAAAAAAAGAGTATTTCAAAAGTAGATACAAGTTCACATTCATTTAGCATTTTATTTATAAAATATAGTACCAAAAGAATCATGTGTGCATCGACTAAAAGTTTAGAAAGCCATTAGAAATTAACCTTACATTCTGTACAGTTTAAATTATGTTCACAGGAATTATTTTCATTATCACTGAATGTACAATTGTACCTAAATATATGCATTTCTCCATTATATTTCTTGAAAATTAATTGTAAAAAGATCGAATTATCACCTGAATACAATTAACTGTTAAAGGTATAGAATACAGAATAACATTTTTTGAATCGAGTTGACATGACATGTCGGTATTAGCTTCCATGAAGCTGAACGATACAGATAACCCTTGATTGATAGTAGCTGTCCTAGCTCCATGAAGCTGAACGATATGGGTAACCCTTGATATATATATTAGCTCCATGGGTAACCCTTGATCAAGACATTGTTTACCAGTTTAATGTTGATGCCTAATTCACGGGGTAAAGGTTTGCTTACTTCCAAAACATGGAATTGAATCCTATACAATAAGAGTTAATATCATGATAATTATGAGATGGACTTTGTATCCCATTGCATTAGGATATACAAATCTATATACACAAGTATATAATCATACAAGCAGCTCCAATGGATATTGATACAAAGCTTTCAATACAAATGATGGACTTTGTATCCCATTGCGTTAGGATATAAAATCTAACATGTTATATACACAAGTATATAATCATACAAGCAGCTCCAATGGAAATGATACAAAGCTTTCAATACAAATACTGATTTCTTGCACGTTTTATTGCAAAAAGATCATGAAGTTTGAAAGGTATCCAAAAAAAGTAATGGATGGCATAGATTCTAACCATGCACTATATCTCCAGCCAATAATCCCTATGAACGAATCCTTATGTACGAAACCAGTTAGGATTCAATGTAATTATAACGTACACTTAACTCGAATCAAGTCCTTACTTTTGTCTTCTGTACCAATAAATTATATATTTATATACATTATTTACAAATCTTTACATATTTATAAAAGGGCATTCTGATGACGAAAAAATGTGACGCCAATAAATCAAGTGGTAAATTCACCTTCTGTTTCAAAATTGTTTGCATGACGCTCAGTTGGTACAGCTAGGGTAGGCCTGAATATACAGTCTAACCCAAACACCCTTACTTCAGTATCTGAAATTTCGAAATGCCCCCGTACGGACATGCAGCCATCTAAAAACACACACAACAGGGATATGCCCCTGTACGGACATGCAGCCATCTAAAAACACACACAACAGGGATATGCCCCTGTACGGACATGCAGCCATCACACAACAGGGAGAACATTTGTCCAAACTTTGAAATAAAGATAAACTCTCTCCACCATATTTTGACAAAATGTGTGCAGTTTTAAAATCTGTTTAAATGTTTTTTTTTTTCATGCACATTTCGTTAGCTTTGTCTATTGTATGAACACATCTGTTGCTTTATTTCAGTTCAAAGTCTGACGCACAAGTCACTTTACTTGCAAAGTCTGACGCACAAGTCACTTTACTTGCAAAGTCTGACGCACAAGTCACTTCACTTGCAAAGTCAGACGCACAAGTCACTCCACTTGCAAAGTCTGACGCACAAGTCACTTCACTTGCAACATTTGAAAGTGAACTCTTTCAAGCTGTACACAACATAAGCAAACACTCGATACTATTAATTGCATAGTAATTATCTACCCTTGTTTAAAAAAAAATCAGTACCAAGGTTAACATATAAAATAACATATATTTAGAAACATTGAAAGCAAAATAGTGTACTGTTACCATCTTTGAATACTGACAGACTAAATGAATGAATGATTAAATAGTGTGCACCAACATATGCTGAATGTTTTTGACAAGCTAAGTTTCTTATTATGTTTTTGTTATCAATTTTGTTAGTTGAACACACAATTACAATTTGTCTTGCGTATTCAACATGATAGTACAAATGCTATCAGATATAATTTGACAGACGAGAACACAGGTTGGTACGGACAGACATAACATCGACAACCAAGTTAATGTCCACGGCCTTTGATAACCAGTTGATATAATTTGCCTTGGTATTATAACTACACCACAGTAGGTAGAACAACTCTTACCATGTACAGATATAATTTGTCTTGGTACAACACTCTTACCATGTACAGATATAATTTGTCTTGGTACAACACTCTTACCATGTACAGGTATATGTATTAAAGATGTACGTACAAGAGGTCATGGGACGTCATCTGGAAAATTTCAGTTTAATTTGTTTATCACTTATGGATCTTGAATCGACCGACCACAATCAACTATAAAACCAGAGAATATACTTAATCTGATTTCCAATTTGATAAATTATTAGATTGTGGGCTAGTTCTGTTCTATTGTCTACTCTCTGCCGACTTTAACGAAAAGTGAAATATTGCTCTAAATTAGATAAACCAATCCTAAACAGTTATAACAATGTGTCTCCTCATCAGCATCACATGAACTAAAAATATGTCAAATTATACAGTTATATGACCTCTGCTGTGAAACCAAGAAGCCAGTTTCAGTGTCTAATGTGAATAAAGGCATTGTAACAAATTCTCATCTGACCAGAGACTGGGAGATAGGGAGAGCAACCACTGTTACGTTTCGTCCAAAGAGAAGACTGAAAAGGACCTTTTACAAAATATCTTATTAATACACGCCAGAGAGAAGACTGATATGGATCTTTTTCAAGACATCTTATCTAATACACGCCAGAGAGAAGACTGAAAAGGACCACTCCCAAAACATCTTATCTAATACACGCCAGAGAGAAGACTGAAAAGAACCTTTTTTTAAATATCTTATCTAATACACGCCAGAGAGAAGACTGAAAAGGACCTTTTACAAAATATCTTATCTAATACACGCCAGAGAGAAGACTGAAAAGGACCACTCCCAAAACATCTTATCTAATACACGCCAGAGAGAAGACTGAAAAGAACCTTTTTTTAAATATCTTATCTAATACACGCCAGAGAGAAGACTGAAAAGGACCTTTTTTTAAATATCTTATCTAATACACGCCAGAGAGAAGACTGAAATGGACCTTTTACAAAATATCTTATCTAATACGCGCCAGAGAGAAGACTGAAAAGGACCTCTTTTAAAATATCTTATCTAATACACGCCAGAGAGAAGACTGAAATGGACCTTTTTCAAAATAAGTTATCTAATACACGCCAGAGAGAAGACTGAAAAGGACCTTTTACAAAACATCTTATCTAATACACGCCAGAGAGAAGACTGAAAATGACCTTTTACAAAACATCTTATCTTATACGCGCCAGAGAGAAGACTAAAAAGGACCTTTTACAAAATATCTTATCTAATACACACCAGAGAGAAGACTGATATGAATCTTTTTCAAAACATCTTATCTAATACACGCCAGAGAGAAGACTGAAAAGGACCTTTTACAAAACATCTTATCTAATACGCGCCAGAGAGAAGACTGAAAAGGACCTTTTACAAAATATCTTATCTTATACGCGCCAGAGAGAAGACTAAAAAGGACCTTTTACAAAATATCTTATCTAATACACGCCAGAGAGAAGACTGAAAAGGACCTTTTACAAAACATCTTATCTTATACGCGCCAGAGAGAAGATTAAAAAGGACCTTTTACAAAATATCTTATCTAATACGCGCCAGAGAGAAGACTAAAAAGGACCTTTTACAAAATATCTTATCTTATACGCGCCAGAGAGAAGACTGACAAGGACCTTTTACAAAATATCTTATCTTATACGCGCCAGAGAGAAGACTGACAAGGACCTTTTACAAAATATCTTATCTAATACACACCAGAGAGAAGACTGATATGGATCTTTTTCAAAACATCTTATCTAATACACGCCAGAGAGAAGACTGAAAAGGACCTTTCCTAAAATAATTTATCTAATACACGCCAGAGAGAAGACTGAAAAGGACCTTTTACAAAACATCTTATCTAATACGCGCCAGAGAGAAGACTGAAAAGGACCTTTTACAAAACATCTTATCTAATACACGCCAGAGAGAAGACTGAAATGGACCTTTTTCAAAATAAGTTATCTAATACACGCCAGAGAGAAGACTGAAAAGGAACTTTTACAAAACATCTTATCTAATACACGCCAGAGAGAAGACTGAAATGGACCTTTTTTAAAATATCTTATCTAATACACGCCAGAGAGAAGACTGATATGGATCTTTTTCAAAATATCTTATCTAATACACGCCAGAGAGAAGACTGAAAAGACCTTTTACAAAACATCTTATCTAATACACGCCAGAGAGAAGACTGAAATGGACCTTTTTAAAATATCTTATCTAATACACGCCAGAAATATGGATCTTTTCAAAATATCTTATCTAATACACGCCAGAGAAGACTGAAAAGAGAAGACTGAAATGGACCTTTTTTAAAATATCTTATCTAATACACGCCAGAGAGAAGACTGAAAAGGACCTTTTACAAAACATCTTATCTAATACACGCCAGCGAGAAGACTGAAAAGGACCTTTTTTCAAACATCTTATCTAATACGCGCCAGAGAGAAGACTGAAAAGGACCTTTTACAAAACATCTTATCTAATACACGCCAGAGAGAAGACTGAAAAGGACCTTTTACAAAACATCTTATCTTATACGCGCCAGAGAGAAGACTGACAAGGACCTTTTACAAAACATCTTATCTAATACACGCCAGAGAGAAGACTGAAAAGGACCTTTTACAAAACATCTTATCTTATACGCGCCAGAGAGAAGACTAAAAAGGACCTTTTACAAAATATCTTATCTAATACACGCCAGAGAGAAGACTGAAATGGACCTTTTACAAAACATCTTATTTTATACGCGCCAGAGAGAAGACTAAAAAGGACCTTTTACAAAATATCTTATCTAATACACGCCAGAGAGAAGACTGAAATGGACCTTTTACAAAACATCTTATCTTATACGCGCCAGAGAGAAGACTGAAAAGGACCTTTTTCAAAATATCTTATCTAATACACGCCAGAGAGAAGACTGAAATGGATCTTTTTCAAAACATCTTATCTAATACACGCCAGAGAGAAGACTGAAAAAGACCTTTTACAAAATATCTTATCTAATACACGCCAGAGAGAAGACTGAAAAGGACCTTTTACAAAACATCTTATCTTATACGCGCCAGAGAGAAGACTAAAAAAGACCTTTTACAAAACATCTTATCTTATACGCGCCAGAGAGAAGACTAAAAAGGATCTTTTTCAAAACATCTTATCTAATACACGCCAGAGAGAAGACTGAAAAAGACCTTTTACAAAACATCTTATCTAATACACGCCAGAGAGAAGACTGAAAAAGACCTTTTACAAAACATCTTATCTAATACACGCCAGAGAGAAGACTGAAAAGGACCTTTCCCAAAATAAGTTATCTAATACACGCCAGAGAGAAGACTGAAAAGGACCTTTTTTCAAACATCTTATCTAATACGCGCCAGAGAGAAGACTGAAAAGGACCTTTCCCAAAATAAGTTATCTAATACACGCCAGCGAGAAGACTGAAAAGGACCTTTTTTCAAACATCTTATCTAATACGCGCCAGAGAGAAGACTGAAAAGGACCTTTTACAAAACATCTTATCTAATACGCGCCAGAGAGAAGACTGAAAAGGACCTTTTACAAAACATTTATCTAATACGCGCCAGAGAGAAGACTGAAAAGGACCTTTTACAAAACATCTTATTTAATACGCGCCAGAGAGAAGACTGAAAAGGACCTTTTACAAAACATCTTATCTAATACGCGCTTGTCTCAGGTTTAAGTCGCAAGGTCTTAATAAACAATTTCAAAAGTATTTTCTCAAGATATCAAAAAAAAATGGATTAAAAAAAAGATTGCCTTCATTGTTTCCAATAATGTTGAACTGTTGAAAGGTCAGGTGTAAGTACCTGACGAATGATTTGACCAGCGTAAAACATTTCAGAAAACACTTTGCATAGGAATCGAACTCCCTTCAATGAAAGACTGTGTTATCAAATCAATCGATTACAAATATGTAGTATCTGAAAAATCTCAGATAAACTCCTTATTCTTACAGGTGTCTAAAATGTCTCGTCTATGTTCTGAATCTCGGATCAACAGTCACCCGAAGAGCTACATGTCCGCTCTTACTCGCCTGCAAGAAGATGAGCGACAAATATTTGTCCAGCAAAATATTTGTCAAAGTCCTGTGGCATAGGCGCTTGCTGAGCTAACTTGTCGTATTACCTCTGAACGGCGCATACTTCAAATGGGCTGGGGCACAAGCTGATGGCGTAATGCTTCTCCATGCTTGGTTCAGGGTTTGAAGGAGATGGGGTCACTTTGTATTTCTGGAGAATGCTAGAGAAGAAGAGGAAAAGCTGCATCTTGGCGAGATTTTCACCTGGACATGACCTTTTACCTGTAAAAGCAGAAAATGATTTAAGTTAACATGTGAAATGTTTATCAATGGGCACTCTGGAAGCATGCCTATTGATAGGAATATTCGTAGCACACGAGAATATTGAAGTCATGCAGCCATATTGAACAGATGATGCGATAGAATGTCATAGTTTTTAAAGTTCTAATTTATGTACTTAAAATATTAAAAATCGTTGTCTTGAAAAACATTTGAATTTTCAAAATAGCCGTTTTGCGCCTAAAAGCCTAGCTCTATTGTCTATTTTATCTAATGTTTCGAAAATGGCGTGGTGAACATATCAAATGGGAGTAGAAAAGTTGTAGCCATGACAGTAATGAAGGTATTTTCATGAGCTTTAAGTTTCCCTAGCAAAGATATTTTTCCCAGACGTATTTCAAATTTGAAATATGTAACATTGCATAGGACTTTAAGGTTAGGATAGCAAAGGATCATGGGAAATACAACAAAATGGCGGCTTCCATGTAGCAAAATGTTCCCATTTTTAGAAACATTTATGTTCCCATTAATAGGCATGCTCCCTAACTGATAGGACAGGTTAAGAATGTATTCAATAATAAAATTAGCACCCACTTAAGACCTCAACCTGTCAACTATTCATTGTATTGTAAAAGATCAAGCATAAATGTGCCTGACATGTCATCTGTGATTATGGTGGCACCTGTAGATTTTTCATGCTTGACTTTTGAAAATGGATGCATTGATATAAATCAGGTACGATCTGTAATTTTTCATTATTGTCAATTGGCAAGGCTCTGATCATTTCAGATGATTATCACATAATATACAGAAAAACACATACCATCATCTTAAAACATGAGGATTTGTCACTCAAACTAGCGAAGATCGCTTAATTACAAGTATTATGTATAAGAAGGGTGTGATTTAATTAAAATCTATACCATCTTTCTCATCCACCTTTCACCAAAAGTACAAATTAAAATCAATGTTGATGCGGTCGTATGCAAAACAACAATATAAACATTTCTGATATACGTTCATTTGATTTAATATCTATTTAATATTTTCAACATACTTTAATAAGGAATGACTTCTGCTTACTCCTATACGTTGTATTATCAACAGATCTATTCCTTTAAGTTGACATAATATAAAATTGTCACGACTCTTACCTGCCGAAAACGGCATAAGTGCTGGATTCGGAACCACTTTGCCGTTCTGATCCAAAAATCTCTGTGGTCTGAATTCGTGTGGTGCATCCCATTGGTCTGGATCGACGTGCACGGAGTACAAGTTGACGAAAACTGATGTATCTTTTGGAATGAAGTAGCCAAACAGTTCAGTATCTTCGGTGGTCTTATGCGGGAAACCAATGGCGGTGATGTTTGCCACTCGCTGTACCTCCATCAAAGTTGCTTCGGTATAAGGAAGTTGAGATCTTTGTCGCCAGCTTGGTAGACTATCCTTCGACACAACGGAGTCAAGTTCAGCTTGCACCTATAAACATTAAAGAAAAACGAAAAACTATAAATTTCTTGCAACGTATCTAAATGGCAGCTCCCTAGTCAGCTGGTGTAATAAGACCTAACAAAAACTCCTTTATAATTAAATTTCGTCTATCATTTCTGTGCTCTTTTAATTAAGTCTTTTTTACCCTTGTTTCTATGTAAACACATTGCTGCTACTGCTTTGGCACTTCTAACACAGCGATAGGGGGGAAAAATCGTCAACAATGTCAGGGGAAATTATTAACTAATGTATTTTCATAGATCGTTACATCATTAATATCGAAAGAAAGACTAGGTTATTTGAATTTAACAATTGCATTAATGATAAAGGGTAGAAATTCACAAGGTTTCCAAGAAAAATCTGACATAGTATTAACGCCACTTTCGTGACGTCCGTTTTATTCCAATAGGGTTATTGGTTAGCTAATTTGACTTGTCGGTATTTGTGTAGGTATTTCAACCAATCGGGAACTTTCGAATTCATTGCATTGAATATATAGATCTAAGTAAAACTTTAACTAACACTTAAGAATTGAAAACCAAACAAATCTGAAGTAGCATCATATAATAACCGTGAAATCGTGGCTTTTTTCTTCAATTTATGTTTTCTTAGCTTGACAAATTTCGATTAAGTTCAACAATTCAAGATGTGTGTCCTTCTTTGTTCTAGTTTATTTAAGCAATCGCACAATTCAAGTTTCAATACCACAACTTCGGTTTTTTTTATATATTTTTTTTATAAAGATTTGATAATTTACGAGATCTAACAGTATAAATTCAGCGCAGTATACCTGGCACCCTTGTAGATCACAAAAGTAGATACAAATTTGTAAATACTCAGAAATATGTAAACATTTGCATTATGATTTACAAGTATATTTACCTTCTCTTGCACATGTGGAAATCTGATCATGTAGAGCAGTGCCCATCTTAACGTAGAGCTCATCGTTTCTGTTCCAGCAAAAAGCAGATCACTAAGGGTATGGTAGAGATACACCTCATTGAACGATAGGCTAGCCTCGTCCTTCATGCCCTCTACTTTCCTTCTCTCTATTTCCTCTAGGTATCCGTCGATCATGTCCCGTTTCTTCCCCGCCTGGTAAGTGGTTTTGTGGTGCTGTATCATTCCATACATGAAATCTTTCATTACTTTTTCGATTTCAAACACTTCTTTCAAATCAGGAAACGGAAGATGTTTCAGGAATGGGAAGTAATTTACAGCTGACGCGTTTGTACCAATCTCCGAGAAACGGTAGATAGAGTCAACGAGAAGACGAAACTGCTTGTCTTCGTAGTCGAAGCGACGACCAAAGCTGATGCTGCAGATCACGTTTGAAACGCCAATTTCTACGACTCGGTTGGCGTTAAATGACTTTCCGTCACTGACTTCGAAGGCGTCCAGCATGTGATGTATCTCATCTTGGATCTTGCCCTCGAAGCACTGCTTACCGAATCCAAAATTTCGCAGTGTTTGAAGTGTAAAACGTCGTTGCTCTCGCCAGACAGAGCCATAATCAGCAGATACGATACCTGGTAGGAAAATTAAAGTACAATGAGCAAATGAGTATAAGCTATTTTTTATACGTGCACCGTGAAATTGTATTCTTACAATCAGGGAAGAAATGACACACTAGGGAGCTCGAACATAAATCTTCGAAGTTGATTACCTGGCATGTCACTGCTTACGAGCTCTCCCTGATCTATTATTGTAAGCTCCTTAAACTCCACATTGTCAGGATGGAAGTCCAAGATGGGGAGCTACATGGAATAGTACATTTTAATATTAAAAACAGCGAATACAAATTAAATGTAAACTTTCAAATCATGTTGTACAATTGTAACAAACTTAAAATCACAGTATCACAAGCAGATGCAACTTTACAGATTCGGAAAACCAAGTGAAACATTCCTGCATTATAAACCCATTTTAAGGAATGGGCTTGGTAGTGAAGTAAAAGCTCAACCACAAGTGTATTTCTTAGAAGAGGAATATGAGGACATAATGAATAAGTATATCACTAGGAGAAGTAATCAATGATACTGCTAGGATATAAACAGGTAAACAACTGACACGATTAAAGAAAAAAAATAGAGATGGGTTGTGAAGGGGAAAATATCTCTTACATTATTATTCATTTTCATAATGCAGTATTAAACTGAAAGAGGCGATATCGTCATATGTGCACAATATTTAAAATTCGTTTCAAATTTTTTGATTGGTTGAAATTTTGCTGCGCGATTCGTTGTCTCGTATTGCAAGGTATATACTTATTTAAAACCCCCCTGATGGTTATCACTCGAATTAGCCCAGATGATTGCGGCGATCGGAACTAACTTTTTTTCAAATCATGTCGTGAGTTCGAGCCCCGGTAGAATCGTTTATTTTGACTTTTGCTTTCATCTTCTTCTTCTTTTTTCTCAGTAATTTTTATTTGGTGACTATCATTGTAGTATTATAAAACTAAAATTTCACTTTTGCTTTCTGACAAAAAAGCATTGGAAAAAACAAATAAGTTTCTCGTCACAGTAACGTAATGCGCTGTGTATGTAATCATGCACACACAACGTACATGCTAGTGTCTGGTTGTACTGTGTGGTACAACCAGATAGAGGATCGGATCTTGCCTTCACAACCGGAAGTGACGTCAAAATATAGTATTCCCCCATTTTTACTGTAATTTACTGAGACAAGCCTCCCTCTTTAAGTGGGTGTGCTTGCGCGTCAAAAATGACATTTTCTAATAAATTGTCATTCCGATGGCACACAAGATTTTCCAACAAGGTATCGTTTCGGTCAAATCAAAGATAAGATGTACTCAGTCGTGATTCATATGTTCATCGTTATGGATGGCGTCAAAGATAAGATGTACTCAATCATGATTCATGTGCTCATCACTATGGATGACGTCAAAGATAAGATGTACTCAGTCGTGATTCATATGTTCATCGTTATGGATGGCGTCAAAGATAAGATGTACTCAATCATGATTCATGTGCTCATCACTATGGATGACGTCAAAGATAAGATGTACTCAATCATGATTCATATGTTCATCGTTATGGATGACGTCAAAGATAAGATGTACTCAATCATGATTCATATGTTCATCGTTATGGATGACGTCAAAGATAAGATGTACTCAATCATGATTCATATGTTCATCGTTATGGATGGCGTCAAAGATAAGATGTACTCAATCATGATTCATGTGCTCATCACTATGGATGACGTCAAAGATAAGATGTACTCAATCATGATTCATATGCTCATCGTTATGGATGACGTCAAAGATAAGATGTACTCAATCATGATTCATATGTTCATCGTTATGGATGACGTCAAAGATAAGATGTACTCAATCATGATTCATATGTTCATCGTTATGGATGGCGTCAAAGATAAGATGTACTCAATCATGATTCATGTGCTCATCACTATGGATGACGTCAAAGATAAGATGTACTCAATCATGATTCATATGCTCATCGTTATGGATGACGTCAAAGATAAGATGTACTCATTCATGATGCATATGCTTATCGTTATTGATGACGTCAAAGATAAGATGTACTCAATCATGGTTCATATGTTCATCGTTATGGATGACGTCAAAGATAAGATGTACTCAATCATGGTTCATATGCTCATCACTATGGATGACGTCAAAGATAAGATGTACTTAATCATGATTCATATGCTTATCGTTATGGATGACGTATTCACATTACATTCTTATTACAAGACCTCGTGAAAAAGAAACATTTTCGAAATCCACTGTTCGTCCAGTCGTTTGTTATGGTTGATTGTACATTGTGCTTCAACCGCGATGACTATTGTGCTTTCACCTCTTCGATAGCTCATCTTCGTAGGCAGATGATAAACACTTGGAAGTCAAAATACATACTTGTTTAAATGTATCAGATTTTGTACACCTTTTAAAACCAGATGCGATATGATTAATTCATTATACCGAAGGAGGCAAGAATGGCATGCACTCTATCTTGATCGCAAATAGTATGCGGTTAAATATCTATCAACGACGTCTATAGTCTGATAGTCTGAGTCAAGGAATTTGTAGACGTTCGTTGGTCTTGTAAAGTATTTGACATTTTTGAAATTTATGTTCACATGAAAATCAAATAATCAAATAAGAGGAACTAAACCTCTGAATTTGACATGATGTATGCTGTCACGTCAAGCGAGATATTGATTTATTCATATATTTGGTTTCTCGTTTGTTGGTCACACAATACACATGTTGCCAGACCATATTGTGGTACACTGCAAAAACAAATTGGTTGATTTAATAACCAACTTCATTAGTTAAGCTCATATTAGCTTAGTTAATCAATTTATTGGTTAAGTTAAACAAATAACTGTTTAACATGACCAATTATTTTCAAAACTGAAACAACGTAAATTGATTACAATAATGTTAAATGTACGTCATGCGTCACATGAACACGCATACGTCATGTCAAAAATCATGGGTGGTCCGTCCGGTTCGTACTCCCGATCGGGAGAACAGTTTTGTTCTCCCGATCGGGGGGATCCTTTACAGAAGTATCCCATAATGCATCTATCCAAATTTAAAGTTGTATAGGAATAACATAAGAATCAGACACATTTCGAGCGCGGGAACTCAACCACTGCGAAGGGTTCAATTTTTTCTTCACGATTTGAAATAATGGTATATGAATGATCTCCTTTTTCACCGTGCGCTTTTAAAATTCACCGTGCGGTTTTCGAGAAATTTTCAGAACAGTGATGGATTCTTATTAAGTGTTATTTTTAGGCAGACGCGCTTTAACAAGGTTTTCTGAAATTATGAAAAATAACTTGGAGATTTGTGAAAATTATTTAGCAATAACTAACTGCGCGATAGTAACAAAGCTGTTTTACTTTTTCGAAATTGAACATGAAACTGTGTTACAAACCTTCAATGGAACGACTCATAGGCGTCTATGACTGAAACTTCACAATAAAATGGCGGCTTTCATATACCACTGTAAGCTCAGTGCGCATGCTTGAGTCTCCCAATCGGGGGACTCTCCCGATCGGGAGACTAATTGAGTCCCCCGATCGGCGGTACGAACCGAACTGGTGGTCACATCGTCGGAACGATACAAGTTTTAGTCACCTGCGTAACACATGGATCAGTTTGTGGAGGATTTGTTGACCAAACGAGATCTAGAAAGGCTGCATGAAGTGTTTGAAGGTAGGCCTTTTTTTATATATATATTTTCTATCTTTCTGAATAAACAAAAATTACAGCTGCGGTAAGCTATCTGCAGATCTGCCTGTGAATAGTGACTCGTGTCTAGCCTATATAACTATCTGACCGTAACTGATGTTTGCATGTTAGGCTAGGACCTACAATCTCCGCCAAAACTAGGTGAAACAAACCCTAGTTTTTTAATGTTGGCGAAAATTCAATGATTCAATGTTGGCGAAATTTCAGCGAGAAATTGAAAATGTAAGCAACATTGAACGGAGAAGGGGGAACAGAGCCAGAGCGCGCTAGAATCGGTTGAAATACGAATCAAAACTAAGTAATGTTTCATCCGTATTAGCGGGGATTGTAGGTCCTAGCCTTACATGTAAACCTCAGCTACGGTCAGATAGTTGGGCTAGACACGAGTCACTATCCTCAGGCAGATAACTTACCGCAAGTGAAATAATTTTGTAATCCGAAAAATAAAAAAAGGCTTACCTCCAAACAGTTTCTAGCATTTTCTTGACCCCATTTGGTCAACAAATGTTTCACAATCTGATTCATGTTTCTCATTGCCCCATTATTCCTCGCATATATTGCCTTCTTGCAGAGGTGGGGAACATTAATTCTTTTATATTTTGTTTATGAAGTGTTATCCAATTACAAGATGAGCTGCAAATCTTTTTGTCGGTTTTTACCCTCGTCCACGGAAATTATTGTTGTTGCTGTACAAATAAAGATGACATTAGAATACTGGAAAACAATTCGTTGCGACAACCAATTTCATTGGTTATCCCAACCATCTTTATTGGTATTTCTAGCCAACTAATTTGGTTATACCAACCAATTTTAATTGGTTAATGAGTTAGCCAATCTATATTGGTTGTTTTATCAAGAATGTCGAAACAATTTAATGATTTTGAAACGACGACGACGACGAGTGAACACACAATTACAATGACGGGGTCGTCGCCTGCGTATTCGGTTATGATAGTACTGTAGTAACAATGTTATCACGAAACGCGTAATACGACCCGGACGAAAACACAGGTACGACGTACGGACAGACATACCAGTTGTGGTGCACTGGCGTGTCATACCCAACTCAGGCTTGAACCCAGGGCCTCGTGGTCTGTAGACATGTGAACCGCTACACTACAGTTGATAGACTGATTTTGAAACTCTGCTATAATTTTTTATCAAGGATTTGTACGCCTTGAAATGCTTTTGGGAAGCGAAGAGAAAAGGTTTTTTTTGTTCGTTTAACATCCACCGAGGTGCGTCTCGTTTCGTATTGTTATATACAAATTTGCATACTTTATTATTGATAATAAAATTTGTACAAACAAGTTTGTAAACCCGAGGCGGCATGTTCACGCTAATACAGACACCGAGTCTGTGTAACACGCTTATCCAAATACAAGCCTAATACCAATTATTTTACATCAAATCATTTATTGACCCGCTCGAATAGAAAATATTACACCAAATGAATACGTTTTTTAAATCAAGTTTCAAAATCGTCTTAAAAGGTGTTCATATATCTAGTAAACTCTTTGAATTTGATCAAATCTTATCCGTCAAGAGAGTTGCCAATTTACGAACGGGACCTTTCAAGTTTAATCGGCCTGAAGATGTTTAGACAGGAAGAATTAGATGTTCGCTTTTTCAACGTTTCTTCAATTGAATTCGCCCATGGGAAACGCATTAAACACGTAATGAAAACAGTGATTTGGTAGTAATAAAAGCAAATTATAAACTCACTAAGCAAACTCAGCACTTCTATTTCTCTTTGTCCTGGAGTATTCTTATACGTGATAATTTAAGCTTGAACACAATACTCTAAACGGTGTGAAAAGTTTGTCTTGAACTAACAATTTCGGGGAGTCTCTTACGATTATGGGAAACTTATCTCCAGATACAAGGAATACGCTGAATGACCGAAATAAAACCCCCATTGTTTTACATTGTCACAACTTAACACGCGGTTGTATACAATTGTTTCGGTCTGCTATTTTGTGAACCGGTATCTAAAGAGCCTATCCAAATATAAACGTGGTGTTTATAAACCGAGAAACACCCTGTGCGAATTAAAAATACATACATCTTGTGACCCCTGGGATAAGTTCAATTTCATGTTATTTT
Organism: Chiridota heheva; assembly: GCA_020152595.1. Taxonomy (NCBI): domain Eukaryota; kingdom Metazoa; phylum Echinodermata; class Holothuroidea; order Apodida; family Chiridotidae; genus Chiridota; species Chiridota heheva. The sequence continues at coordinate 358,338 of JAIGNY010004524.1, forward strand.
TAACTTATTTAATGACTCTCAATCAACATTAAATTGATTTTGTTCAGTCAGACGAGAAAACAAAGGTTCGGGGAACGTCTGAATCTGAGCTGCAGTTAAAAAAAAAATAGTTTGAGATAATGATGTGCCTTATTCCACCCCGCCGTCCTCTTTGTGGGATCCCAGTGGCGGTACGAAAAGACTATGGTTAATCAAGATGAATTAAGGATTCCTTCCGCCCCGCCCTTTCTGTTTTTGTACAAAAATTTCATATGTAAAAGTACGTTTTATGTCAATGGTATATTACCTTTGCCCCTATTTGTCGTGCACAGCGGTCCCTCCCTGCCTGCCTGCCTATTCTGACCTCACTGCGTGTACCAACCTCCCCTACGCTATCTAACTTTTGCGACGAACTATAGGCAGATAAGCGGCAAACTTAAAAAAATCATATTTCAGGGGACTCATACCAGGGACGCTGCTCAGTGTCAGTTAAATCACTTGTTTAACATAAAAGTAAGAAAATATATAAGTCAACAAAAGTGGGTTATAACGGCCCTTGACCAGTATGGTTAATACAAGAATGTGTTACTTTAGCTAAAGCAGGGGGTTGGATTTATTTCAACTCCAGGCTGTATATCTCTAATTCGCTAATAACACGACCTTTACTTTGGAGGTTGCACAGTGTGTTACTTCCTTTCCCGCGAAATTCACACATTTTCTTTTGTTTATTATGGCAGTCTGAAGGTGATTTAACATGGCTGCCAAAAAGTCAAGTTCGATTCCAATTAAGTCGATGACCACAATGTTTGCTTTCTCCATGACCGTTGATTGTTCTTAAGTTTATTGAAGTTTATTATCAAACTAATTGAAGTACAAGAATAAATTGTTTAGAATGCCGGGGCTTTGCACACTTGACACGTGATGCAATTATTGGCTATTTATCACATTAGTTGAAGTTCCAAGAACAAACAGTTCGTGACACAAGAGTATGATTTTCTAAATATATAAGTTTTTAATATTATCAAGGTAAAGGTAAACCTAACAGGGAACGGTGGTCACACTCAGCAACGCTTTAACGATTTCCTTGCAGACTGGTCGAGAAGAAATAACTTGAAACAGGGATTTGTTATTTGGGAATAACAGGGATCTGTTATTTGGGAATAACAGGGATCTGTCATTTGGGAATAACAGGGATCTGTCATTTGGGATTAACAGATCCCTGCTTGAAACATGAAATGTTGAATTTCTGTTTTAAGAATTTGAGCATTTTGCCTTTCTGAGAATATTACTTAATATTTACAATCGTTTTCGCCTTGATCATTGCAGGATTGTTTCCTCAAATACCAAAACAGAAACAGACCTACATAGGCTGCATTTGACAATGCATGGGTAGCACAAGAATCAACCCTGAAAAATAATTACCTTGATTTTCCCCCAAACAAATACAAAATCAGAATCAAAATACTTGTAAGTCTGCGTTTATCAGCGAATTGTAAATTTTACCCTGAGGTTTTTAACTGAGAGAGAGAGAGAGAGCCCTTAAAGCTAATCCGGGTCTATGGAAATACTGTTTTTTTTAGTTGTACCTTGTGAGTCACTTTTGAAATGTTTACCCTGCTTGCTTAAACAATTTGTTTAGGAAGTGAAGGATTATCTACTCCAAGTTGATGGCATAGAGTCAGTTTCTATTGTTCGGACATCGTCAGTTGTTCATGGGTGTATTGTTCGCATTATCTTGGTCGGCTCTTCTTCACATCTTCGATCGATGACAGCCCTTAAGTTAGACAGCAGCGGCAGCGGATACACTCAAACCGCATAAAAGAAAAGCCGAGGTACTTTAACTTGTCAAATTAATGAGGTAACTTTACCAAATAATCAAGTAATACAACGTTTAAAAGGTATTACCATGCAAACTCCCTGGTATTACATACAATACTACTCTGGTATCGGAAGCGCACCATTGGATTATCTTTTTAAATGCATCATAAGCATGAGTAACGACCAAATATTACTTCAGGCCATTACATTAATGTTGAACACAGCTTGGCATGTTAAGCGGCTTGGTGCAGCTGCAACAAGCAAAAATCAGTGGGGCAGAAACGAGGGATACTTGACTGTTTAAGTAGACCTTATACTGTTGTATCAATGGGGCCTTTTGACTTCTACTTTAAACCGTTAAAAGCAAGGGTTGAACGCGTTTCTTTTGACTGTTAAACCAACTTTAATAATCTGTCCTTTGAAAACTTTTCTGAGACGCCTTATAACTTTTTGATCTATCTCGTGGGGTTGAGAACGCTCTGAATTTAGATAGAGACCCTCATCGGCGCGGTTGGTATATGAAGGTTCAATGAAGTCGTAGCACTCCTTTTGACAATCCTGAATTATTTTGTATACTTTTCCAAGTTTCGAATTGCCGACCTAATAACAATTTCACTTGAATTAGGTGTCATATAGGCCAAATGTCGGATATAGCGATATAAACAACACGTGCACTTCAATCACATTTGAACCAATTTTACCTAACTAAGTATACCTGTCACAAAGGCCAAATGTCGGATATAGCGACATAAACACGGCCACCTCAATCACATTTGAACCAATTTCACCTAACTTAGATGTCATATAGGCCAAATGTCGGATATAGTGAAATAAACACGTACACTTCAATCACATTTGAACCAATTTCACTTGACTATATATAGGCCAAATGTCGGATATAGTGAAATACCTACGAGCAACCTCAATCACATTTGAACGCACTCGCAATGAACTTTAAAATTATATTGAAAGCGACTGTCGACATGTAAGCCTACTGCATCAAAAATAAAATAAAAAGTGTATAAACATTACTAACACAATATCATAACACAGGAGATCTAGTATCTAGTGCTGATGATCTTCAATGTGCTCAAGTATACTATATACCTCGTGTTGATCACCATTATCACGTCACGTTTACTATATATATATATATATATATATATATATATATATATATATATATATATATATATATATATATATATATATATATATATATATATATATATATATATATATATATATATATATATATATATATATATATATATATATATATATATATATATATAGTGTTGATGATCTCCGTGGTCACGTATACTATATATCTAGTGTTGCTGATCTCCTATGTGTTCACGTATACTATATGTTTAGTATTGATCACCATTATCACGTCACGTATATTATATACCTAGTGTTGATCACCATTATCACGTCACGTTTACTATATATATATATATATATATATATATATATATATATATATATATATATATATATATATATATATATATATATATATATATATATATATATATATAGTGTTGATGATCTCCGTGGTCACGTATACTATATATCTAGTGTTGCTGATCTCCTATGTGTTCACGTATACTATATGTTTAGTATTGATCACCATTATCACGTCACGTATATTATATATCTAGTGTTGATCTTCAATGTGGTCACGTATAGTATATATCTAGTGTCGATGATTTTCAATGTGGTGACGTATACCATATATCTAGTGTTGATGATCACGTCACGTATACTATATATCTAGTGTTGATCATCATTATCACGTCACATATGTTATATAACTTTATGCTCATGTATTACGTGTACTATATATTTGTATGTTCATATGTTGCGTGTACTCGATATTGTTGTGCAATTGTTGCTCCTTGCATTATTACCCCATCACTAGCTGTCACCCAACTTCTATGTTCTTGGTCAGGGGCGGCCTGGCCAATCGGTCCTTAACCAATGCGCCACCGCCCTGATGTCGCCCCCATTACCACTCTCCGAAAATGTGCCAAAATGCGGCTCCCCAGCTCCGTCTTGGCGCCCCTTTAGGGCACCTCGACCGATGGAATTTTAACCCCCAGTCCGCCCCTGTTCTTGGTATGTCTACTGTCATATGGAGTGGTCAGATTTACTTTGACATATATGGTGCCAAATTTCTGCAAATTGGGAAGCTTATAATGTCACGTCCTTTCTGTAAAGATGATACCACATTGCAACCCTGTAAAGGTGATACAAATTGCAATCCTGTAAAGATGATAACAAAGTGCAACCCTGTAAAGATGATAACAAAGTGCAACCCTGTAAAGATGATACCAAATTGCAACCCTGTAAAGATGATACCAAATTGCAATCCTGTAAAGATGATACCAAATTGTAATCCTGTAAAGATGATACCAAATTGCAATCCTGTAAAGATGATAACAAAGTGCAACCCTGTAAAGATGATACCAAATTGCAACCCTGTAAAGATGATACCAAATTGCAATCCTGTAAAGATGATACCAAATTGCAATCCTGTAAAGATGATACCAAATTGCAATCCTGTAAAGATGATACCAAATTGAACCCTGTAAAGATGATACCAAATTGCAATCCTGTAAAGATGATACCAAATTGCAACCCTGTAAAGATGATACCAAATTGAACCCTGTAAAGATGGTAACAAAGTGCAACCCTGTAAAGATGATACCAAATTGCAATCCTGTAAAGATGATACCACATTGCAACCCTGTAAAGATGATACCAAATTGCAATCCTGTAAAGATGATACCAAATTGCAATCCTGTAAAGATGATACCAAATTGCAACCCTGTAAAGATGATACCAAATTGAACCCTGTAAAGATGGTAACAAAGTGCAACCCTGTAAAGATGATACCAAATTGCAACCCTGTAAAGATGATACCAAATTCAACCCTGTAAAGATGATACCAAATTGCAACCCTGTAAAGATGATACCAAATTGCAACCCTGTAAAGATGGTAACAAAGTGCAACCCTGTAAAGATGATACCAAATTGCAACCCTGTAAAGATGATACCAAATTGAACCCTGTAAAGATGATACCAAATTGCAACCCTGTAAAGATGATACCAAATTGCAACCCTGTAAAGATGATACCAAATTGCAACCCTGTAAAGATGATACCAAATTGAACCCTGTAAAGATGATACCAAATTGCAATCCTGTAAAGATGATACCAAATTGCAACCCTGTAAAGATGATACCAAATTGAACCCTGTAAAGATGGTAACAAAGTGCAACCCTGTAAAGATGATACCAAATTGCAACCCTGTAAAGATGATACCAAATTGCAATCCTGTAAAGATGATACCAAATTGCAACCCTGTAAAGATTATACCAAATTGAACCCTGTAAAGATGGTAACAAAGTGCAACCCTGTAAAGATGATACCAAATTGCAACCCTGTAAAGATGATACCAAATTGCAATCCTGTAAAGATGATACCAAATTGCAACCCTGTAAAGATGATACCAAATTGCAACCCTGTAAAGATGATACCAAATTGCAATCCTGTAAAGATGATACCAAATTGCAATCCTGTAAAGATGATACCAAATTGCAACCCTGTAAAGATGATACCAAATTGAACCCTGTAAAGATGATACCAAATTGCAATCCTGTAAAGATGATACCAAATTGCAACCCTGTAAAGATGATACCAAATTGAACCCTGTAAAGATGATACCAAATTGCAATCCTGTAAAGATGATACCAAATTGCAACCCTGTAAAGATGATACCAAATTGAACCCTGTAAAGATGGTAAGAAAGTGCAACCCTGTAAAGATGATACCAAATTGCAACCCTGTAAAGATGATACCAAATTGCAACCCTGTAAAGATGATACCAAATTGAACCCTGTAAAGATGATACCAAATTGCAACCCTGTAAAGATGATACCAAATTGCAACCCTGTAAAGATGATACCAAATTGCAACCCTGTAAAGATGATACCAAATTGCAACCCTGTAAAGATGATACCAAATTGCAACCCTGTAAAGATGATACCAAATTGAACCCTGTAAAGATGATACCAAATTGCAATCCTGTAAAGATGATACCAAATTGCAATCCTGTAAAGATGATACCAAATTGCAACCCTGTAAAGATGATACCAAATTGAACCCTGTAAAGATTATACCAAATTGCAATCCTGTAAAGATGATACCAAATTGAACCCTGTAAAGATGATACCAAATTGAACCCTGTAAAGATGGTAACAAAGTGCAACCCTGTAAAGATGATACCAAATTGCAACCCTGTAAAGATGATACCAAATTGAACCCTGTAAAGATGATACCAAATTGCAACCCTGTAAAGATGATACCAAATTGAACCCTGTAAAGATGATACCAAATTGAACCCTGTAAAGATGATACCAAATTGCAATCCTGTAAAGATGATACCAAATTGAACCCTGTAAAGATGATACCAAATTGAACCCTGTAAAGATGGTAACAAAGTGCAACCCTGTAAAGATGATACCAAATTGCAACCCTGTAAAGATGATACCAAATTGCAACCCTGTAAAGATGATACCAAATTGCAACCCTGTAAAGATGATACCAAATTGAACCCTGTAAAGATGATACCAAATTGAACCCTGTAAAGATGATACCAAATTGCAATCCTGTAAAGATGATACCAAATTGCAACCCTGTAAAGATGATACCAAATTGAACCCTGTAAAGATGATACCAAATTGAACCCTGTAAAGATGATACCAAATTGAACCCTGTAAAGATGATACCAAATTGCAATCCTGTAAAGATGATACCAAATTGCAACCCTGTAAAGATGATACCAAATTGCAACCCCTGTGTAGTAGTTCCTTGCCCTCACAGTCCACTTTTTACACATTGTCATAACATTCATATAGAGACAAAATCTCAACAATATTGTGTTTAAAAACGACCAACTAAGAAATATTGGTATGGTATCAAAACCATTTTTTTAAACTGTTTAAGGTACCAAATCATTTCTCCAAATCTTAAATTTGGTTGCCAATCTAATATAAATATAAATTAATATTTTAATCTACCAATATGGCAACCCTGGTAATCGTAATTAGCTGATATATCAAAGTCCCTGTGTCCAGGGGCACGTGTATTGCGTGACGTGTTAAATTTTTGTCGGTCCACCATTTCCTATATGTAATGGATCGCCCGATAACCTTCGGGCCTCTTCAAAGAGGTCTTTTTGGAGAACCTTCTACAGGGACGAGCTGACGAGGAGAATGGACGCAGTAATTAGATCCAATTATACCACAAAGCGCCACATTCTTCTGTTATTCTTTTTCAAATACTTTACCTTTTGGCATTGACAAAATCTTGTCAAAAGGATGCCTGGGATTTTTCCATCGTTTTATTTATTAGAGGTTGAGATAGAATTTGTAAGATTATGTCATGGTCTCTGTTACTTCATTGGTCCAAAAAGTCACAGAATGATGTTTATTGCGTGATCCCGAGAGAGTGGAAATTTTGAGAGCCATTTTTGCGTGGATTTCTGGTTCTTGGATTTTTCCGTGTTTGTCTGTTTCTCCAGCATAGCTAAATCGGTAATTATACTAATTCTTTTCTTTTTAAACAAAAAAACTTCTAATCGTTTCATGACACTGTGAAAATGCTTGTCGAAATCATTGTTAAGAATTTGTTTGCACAGTCCAAATTATGCTATGTCTGTATGTCGACATAGCTGTCTGGCGTAAACAGCTTGCAGCTAAGAACTTAACAGTGTAATTAACTCACAAAACTGGCAAAAAACCTGATAGTTCAATTGTTATAGATAAACAGCGAACCACAGAAAGGCGGCAACATGTCTTCTGTTTAAACAATGGTTGTTGAATATGTAACAGTTTTTTTTCTTCATGTGGTTAAGCAAAAGTTTCAACTGCTTGATTTTGTGTTTTAAACAATTATACTAAATATAAGAATCTCAAAATATCTCTCGCTTTTTGCCTCATTGCATCCGATAAAACTAATAATATTTAGAATAAAATGATCGCAGACTGGAATTCCAAATAAATTTGATGCTGTATAAGGACCCTTATATACCCAATATCTAAGCTGTGCCGCGTGTACTGCAAAAAGTACTTCTTAACATATTTAAGAGATCAATTTATTTTAATAAACAAAATAATATTGTTTGATATGACTTTCACTTTGTTTGTATGACGGAGGGAGCCTGGTTTTGTGCAACTATCAGACTAAACTTGTAGTTTTGTGCAACTATCAGACTAAACTTGTAGTTGTGTGCAACTATCAGACTAAACTTGTAGTTGTGTGCAACTATCAGACTAAACTTGTAGTTGTGTGCAACTATCAGACAAAACTTGCAGTTGTGTGCAACTATCAGACTAAACTTGTAGTTGTGTGCAACTATCAGACTAAACTTGTAGTTGTGTGCAACTATCAGACAAAACTTGCAGTTGTGTGCAACTATCAGACTAAACTTGTAGTTGTGTGCAACTATCAGACTAAACTTGTAGTTGTGTGCAACTATCAGACTAAACTTGTAGTTGTGTGCAACTATCAGACTAAACTTGTTGTTGTGTGCAACTATCAGACTAAACTTGATGCACATGAGAACGGACGTCAGGATCAAAGAACTCAGTGAAAATATAATTGAAATCAGTGTTAGGCATGGACCGTAGACTGGTAGAGAAAGTCAATGGGCCCTTTAATCAGTGTTGGGCATGGACCGTAAAGAAAGTCAATGGTTCCTTTACGCCACTTATAATGTATCTCTTAAGTTGCAAACCTATATGGTTAAACATTTAAGCTATTTATAACTTTGGTAATTTCGTTCAACTTCATAACCAACCAAATCATTGGGTGTGACGACAATCAGTATTCAAATCAATTCGTCACTTCGTTGCAGGAAATATTGACCTAATATTGAACAAGTTAAACACAAAGCGTCTTTTAGACTTGATTATATGCATGGAATTTACAAATTGCAACAGGGAGGAATTTGCCTTGAGGCTCTGAAATCCAGCGATCTTTGAGATACCACTGGAAGCTTCAAACAGTGAGAATTAATCAATACGTTGTAAAACATGACTAGACTAAAGTCAGACAACTGCAAAGAGCAGACGATCTGAACTAAATTACTCCGATGCGAAAAGACTGGATTCTCTTCCGCACTTTTTGTTGCATGAATTCAATCGCGAGAAACACATCAATTTCTGATATTTACCCCTAATTGTTAAGCCTTGTAATAGATTAAAGAACTCTCGCGCCTTGTAATAGATTAAAGAACTAACGCGCCTTATAATAGATTAAAGAACTCTCGCGCTTTGTAATAGAATAAAGAACTCTCGCGCCTTGTAATTGATTTAAGAACTCTCGCGCCTTGTAATAGATTAAAGAACTCTCGCGCCTTGTAATAGATTAAAGAACTATCGCGCCTTGTAATAGATTAAAGAACTCTCGCGCCTTGTAATAGATTAAAGAACTCTCGCGCCTTGTAATAGATTAAAGAAATCTCGCGCCTTGTAATAGATTAAATAACTCTCGCGCCTTATAATAGATTAAAGAACTCTCGCGCCTTGTAATAGATTAAAGAACTAAAGAACTCTCCCGCTTTGTAATAGATTAAAGAACCTTCGCGCCTTGTAAAAGATTAAAGAACTCTCGCGCCTTGTAATAGATTAAAGAACTCTCGCGCCTTGTAATAGATTAAAGAACTCTCGCGCTTTGCAATAGATTAAAGAACTCTCGCGCCTTGTAATAGATTACAGAATTCTCGCGTATAATGACATTATTGTTGTTTTCGTTAATATTAATAGGTCTATATTTTACAGAATTTGTGTAGCCTCCAAGCGTCCATAGATTGTGTTATAGGAAAATATTTTAGCAGATGGAAAATGTTTTCAGTTTGGTATTTATTGGAAAAAGTTTCGGTGATTAAGCTTCAAACCACTTTTACATTTTGAAAATTGATTCAGGGCCGACATTCCATTCCTAAGAGACGAAAGAATTCAGATCGATAGAACACGATCCTTCAAGAACAAATTACATAATTGATTTTTTAAGAGCCCCTACATACCTGAACAACTTACATACCCAGCAGACCGAAATAAGAATAGGAACATTAATAACTTTGAATAGATAAGACATGTAATACTAAAATATTCATCAATATTAATCCTGTCAGGAATGCAAAGAGCAACTTTGATTTGTTCAACTAGTCTGCTAGTAGGTTTGGAAAGTGGTACCTACTTGCTAGACAAAGAACGAGAACAGTGTAAGAAATGCTGTGCTGTGAGAATCATTTAAACTTATCTATATGCAGCATGAATTGTATATTCTCGACACAAAAATTGACCAAAAGTAATTTCAAACTTCGAAAATTCAGAAAGTCTATGAAACGTTTAGTCTCAAAGAAAAGAAAGAGATAGTATGCAGGTTCATATCACGAAAAGTGAAGATTTGATCACGTGACCAACTGTATCAAGAGGGCATCATGTCTCACTTAAATTCGCAAAATTGCGATGTTTATATCTTTTACATCCAGTTATAAATCGTTTCTAATTAAGTACGTACTGTACGTATTGTGTATGTATGTACAGTGTCCTAAACACTTCCACGGCAGGTATTGATTGGTTGTCGGTATATATGTATGACCAATCAGAAACGTTGACTTTTATTGTATATACATGTCTATGTTAACACGATATCTGGCCTTTAACAAACTAGTAAAATCGCTCGCTTATCCTGGCGGTTATATCAAGCTTTTTACACCAGACGCAACTCATAAAGTAAAATCGCTCGCTTATCCTGGCGGTTATATCAAGCTTTTAGTCGCAACTCCCTGCATATACCTGCCAATATATATAGGCAAATATGTGTCATGCGCCCGCCTGCAGTAATACCTTTATTTGCGCATAGTGCGATAAGATTATTTCGAAATCACCTTACAAAGCGACTCCTATTTACACCTGAACATTTTTGTCTTGACTGCTTGATTACTCAAACAACCAATGAAAACAGTTTATTTCGGTTTGGGCCAATCATAAAGCATTAGTCATGACAAGAATCACAAAAAGTAATATAACGCCATCTTTCACGTCGAAGAGCAAAACTTCGTGGTTCAAGGTCGCTGCCGTTATTAATCTGGAACATTCACAACATGTTTGTAATCCGAGATCGAAAACGAGAATGAGCAAGTTTCAAATTCAATCACAGAAAAATGACATAAAGCGCTCCCAACGAGAATTAGCAAGTTTTAAATTAAATATGAGACAAATGACATTGAAGTGTGACATGTTTAAGTTTTTTTTTTTTTTTTTAACTGTGAGTGGTTTAACCAGGGGGGTTCAACAACGAACTTTAATTCTTCTTATGGAAAACAAATATGAAGGCGAAAAATCGAACATTTTTTACAGTCTTAATTTAGTATTAAGTAAAACAGTGGCTTTTATTCACATTTTGAATATTTTAACAACTTGGAAGCTATGAACACAAGGTCATTGGTTTGATAGAGGTTCATTGGTTTAGGCGCATTATGAACAAACTAACTAATAATTATTGTATTCCTTTCGAAACGAAAGGGGTGAAAATAAGTTATGTAAACTGAAATAAACTTGTTTGATCCGATCACGAGCTTATCTAAAGCAAAGTTTAAGTGATAAATACGCAATTAAAGTCCGGAATGTTAAGCTTGCTTATCGATAGGATCAAAGTGTTCTTTACTGTACTTAGGAATGACAATGTAATTTTAGACTCAATTTTGTATATGACATATTTATATATACATCTATAAGGAACAAACAGCTGTAATCTGTCAGCTTTGCATGTCGTGGTTCTGTAAAATATCAAACCTACAGCTATTAATATTGACTCTCTTGTTGAACCTTGAAGCAAATTCAACATAGTTTTATTTCTAGTGTTTCATTTTCTTTAAAGAAGACCGACCTGTCATGGCATATCTCTGTTTAAAACTTCAAATAAAAGATTCAAAATATCATTTAACTAAAATTATGAAAATGATTGTCCATAATATGACTATAAAATCTGAAGTGCAGTGTCCATAATTAATTTGCGATTTACTTCATGTTATCGAGCAGAAGTATTTGCAGAATCCAATGTAATTGGTTCCGATGAACCTATGCGGCCATGATGGCGTGTGTGTATGTATGTATGTATGTATGTATGTATGTATGTATGTATGTATGAGTGTGTGTGTGTGTGTGTGACGCTATCTCGTAAACACGAAATCTCCAGAACGATACACCGAAATCATGTCATATTGTGGTACACAGATAGCCCATGGTCAGCATATGTGCCGTATTATTTTTGATGTCGATGTCATGCATATTAATGAGTAGGCGGGGCTTAATGTTAAAATATTAAAATGTTTATATTTTGACAACCACGTTGTCTGTTTTGTTTCATATTCGGTGTAATCATAATGTTAGTTAGTGTGTACCAAAATGTTGCATAGTGAGCGGGGCTTAACATGATTTTGTTGAAAAGGGCTAATAAACACAATACCTTAAGAACGATGCATGAAGTAAAATTTAATTTATATGAAGTAGACCGACATCCCATGGTACGCAGATGTGCCCTATTGTTTTTGGTGGCAATGTCATGCATATTAATGAGTAGCTGGGGCTTAATTTTAAAATGTTCACATTTTATCAACCGCATGACTGATTCGTTTCAAAATTGGTATAATTATGTTGTTAACTAGTGTGTACATGTTCATGGTACAAAAATGTTGAATTTCATCAATATAAATAGTGGGTTCGGCCTATATGCACTTATCAATTGTGTGACTCACCCCTACACCCCCGGACAAGGTGAGTCATTGCACCAAAATGGGTGGACAAAACATGGTACATTAACGCACCCCTCAGTCACTTAGGTGACTGACATTTTTTGTGAAATGACTTACCCTAAATCAATCACCTCTGTACAAAGTCAATGGGTCTGAAGTAAATTGACCCACCCCTGAGTCGCTGAGGTGACTGACAATTTGGTACAATGACGTACATGTGAGTCACTATTTCATATGTCAATGACTCACCTTTACCTGATATTGCCGGGGGTAGTAGGTGTAAGTCATATAAATGACAAGTGCATGTTAAACATGTTAATGGGATAAAAATAGTTGAGTTTATTGTGAAACTCCATTCTTGTGAGAACTGAGTTTTTGGATTGTAATGTAATTTTGAGCCCATTGTGCAATAAGATATGTTATACAATAGTTCATATTTAAAATGCATATTGCGCATCGGAACCTCAAAGCTGGTTCTGGAGGTATACGGTGTGGTCCGTACTAGTGGAGTGGCCGTGGTATATTTTCACGTGGAAGTAGTCAATGTTCGTATATTTTCTAAGAACGACACATCATTGATGTTTCTAAATTTGTTGGTTGGAGTCCTAGTCGTAGTTTAGGCTAGTCGTACTGACTCTTTTTTTGGCCTGTGTGGAGTCGTAGTGTTTAATAACGACATGATCTTGTTTTAAGCGTATATTTTCTCTTCCCATTCTGGAGTCGTAGTCGTAGTCGAGTACGACTACAATCTTGGAGTCGTACTGATACTTGGAAAGTTAGATTCTGCAGTTGTATCATCGAGGGTATTGAACCACCGAGCATAGGGCCTATTACTGTTTTTGGGTATTATATCTTTTTTCCTTGAACTCTTTAAAATATGCACCAAAATGCACTTGGCAATCCACGCACCTTGGCAATCCATGCACCTTGGCATTCCACGCACCTTGGCATTCCACGCACTTTGGCAATCCACGCATCTTGGCAATCCACGCACCTTGGCAATCCACGCACCTTGGCAATCCACGCACCTTGGCAATCCACGCACCTTGGCAATCCACGCACCTTGGCAATCCACGCACCTTGGCAATCCACGCACCTTGGCAATCCACGCACCTTGGCAATCCACGCACCTTGGCAATCCACGCACCTTGGCTATCCACGCACCTTGGCAATCCACGCACCTTGGCAATCCACGCACCTTGGCAATCCACGCACTTTGGCAATCCACACACCAATACATACATTTTCAGTGGTTACTTTAAACCACTTTACAGTTTCATTGATACAAAAAATATATATAAAAAAAAAGAGAGAAGAAGATGAATCATACAAACTAGCTCTCTTGAGATAACCTTTAAGGAAGTTATTAAAAGATAATTTAATAACTAAATCAAGCGTTCATAATTAATCAATTACAGGGCTAGAAGTAACACCCATGACTTTAAATTTCGACAATACATTTTCAAGCTCCTCCCACCCCCTACCCCTCCTCCCAACAACAAAATCGATGTACCCGTATTCATCAATTGAAATTGAATGAAACTCACCTTGGCCTTCCGTCAACTCCTGTGTCAATTTCAAGTGAGGTCGCCCGGCGAATACAATTGACTGCTTTACAAGAGCTTCCCGAACCGCCTCAAATCCGTTAAGTACCAAAACACTTTGCCCGGCCAAGTTGACGGTGAATACAGATCCAAATTCTTTTGCCATCTCAATGAAGGTAAGATGGGGATTCTTTCCGAGACTGAAGATGCTACCCACCAAAGGGAGCCCCCTCGGTCCGGGAGGCAGTTTACGCCCAGAATAGCGCCTCATGGCGTTGCGTGAGATCCACCATTGGACAGCAATAACACTCACCATAAATGTAAGAAAAAATATAAGGAGGGTCTGAATACCAATAATCAGCATAGTAAATATCAAAAAACGATAGCTGGTAAAGAAACTGTAAATCTCACAAGATATGTTTATCACAAGCAGGCCTGATCACAAGACACTGAAACGTTAACCAAATTAATTCGTTGTCACAGTGATACCACCTCAAGACTCTTGAAGTTATGAAAAGTAATATATTGTTCAAGTTTATATATATATATATATATATATACCCTCACAAGGCTTAACAAACTATTTGTGATCCAAACTTCCGAGATCATCAGTTTATATATTTCGCATGCTGATACACGCATGATTAGGGGAAGTACCTCACAGCTGACAAACCGGTTGAGTTTTGACACGCCTCTGCCTCCAAAAATGGCAATAAGGCGGAGCCTAAAGGATACTCTACGAGCAGGAGTCTTATTGACTAAGCATAAGCTTCACTGTTAATGGTGCAAGCTTTAGGTGACGTGACATTGTGTTATAATTTACGACCATAGCTCCCTGATTATGTGAAAGCGATAGTTCCGGTTGTCAAGGCAGCCTTTATTTCATATTCGAAAGTTTAACTCAAGAAAACTAGGTGAAATTTATGATGTATGGTGCCATATCAGGAATCCGGTGTTTTCATTCACCATAAGAACCGTGTTTATGTATGAATGTGGTTAGGCAATGATAAATATTTGAGAAAATGTTTTCTGTGTAAACCTTGATAAAGAGTTCTGTTACATAAATTCCGCTTCTTGAAGCAATGCGGTACTCATTTATAAATACTACTTGCTTGAAGGACATACTGGATTATTACCAGTGGCGGCGTTAGAATTTTGGTCATGGGGCAAGAGAGGGGCAATTTTGTCTCATGGGAGCAAAAGCATATAAATCGGACAAATTATGTCAATTTACAATAATTTAATGGGACAAGCGGGGGACAAAGCGATCTCGTGAGGAGAAAAGACTACAACACCCTCCCCCCGTTGCGCCGCCACTGATTATTATGCTTTTCACATCTTTCTGCCACACAAAATAATTCAAAATCATATCCACGGATCGTGATACTTCAAATTAATCATTTTGATTATTTTTTATTGTTGAAGAAAATAAGATGTTTCAAAGAGGGTAGGCTAATTTACCATTAGATTAAAATATTGATGGAGTGCTAGGGGAGGAGTATACCTACCCGTAGGCTATGCTGCACGTATGCTTCAATGCACAAGTTAAGAAAAGTTTTCAGCCTGTCAGAACATGGAGCTATTAACTGAGAGCTTCATAGTCAGAAGAAGCAGTAGTTCCTTGGCAATAGCTTATTCAAAATACACATGAGAAAACAGTAGATTACAGAAGTAGAAAAAAAGTGTAATCCATCCAAGCCAGTAGGCCCAGTAGGCGCCTATCTCCGTTCTCAATAGCGTAAGAGCACATGACTCTCCTGAACTGTTTTCCCAAACAGGATAGCAATTGCACTTATTTTAGTTAAGTTAGGGTTAGGTTAGGGTCCAGAATTAAAGCCATTCAGACAACAGGAAATTTGTGCCATTGCTATTCTTTTGGGGAAAATTTGGGTTTGGGACGCCAGTCTATTGCAGGTTAACTCCCCATCAATGCTGGTACTCATTTCTTGAACAACTGAGTGGACTGAAGCAAGTCCGCAAGTAGAGTAAAGTATCTTGCTCAATGACACAATGCAGTGATCACAGCGGGAATCGAACCCGGTACCTTTCGCACACGAGCAAGACCTGAAAAGTAGACTAATCCTCAAACATTGAGCCACTGCACCGCACAGATTTACAGAAAAAGAAAGAAAAAAAACAACTTTGAAAAGACTAGTTCAGTGGTCACACACTGCATATTTATTTTGTATGAATAAAGACTAGCAGAACTGTGATAATTTATATTGTTTTGTTCCGAAAATATTTTGTTAAAGTTTGTTTGAATATGACTGGTGTATAAAGTCTACAGTGTGATGTCACACTCTCACTTTCTCAACAATTGTTATTCAATTTTTAATAAAGTTCTTTTCATTAATTGATCATTTATAAAACAATTTTTTTTCAGGCGGTAGATTGCAGAAATTTCACGAGTTGGCCTACTGTCAGATTGGTTGAGAATCACACAATGTATTCAATCAGATACAAAAGAATTCTATTTGGAAGAATGTGAGGAAGTGGCACAGCTATTTCTATTAAGAAGTTGCCATCTAAAATGTCAACTGCCCAACTCGAACATCTCCTGATGGCAGAAAAAGGTTTAGGAATATTTTTTTTTTCTTTACTACTTGTACTTTTTAGTGACATATTTCATATAAAATAAACATACATGAATTAATCTATCGCATTTTGATGGAGCGTGTTTCGTGTTTGCTTCAATTTAAAGAATGGCTAATATTTGTAATATATAGTGCCGACGTTACGGGGACACGAGACTGATGTTTTACACACTAACAGACTAAACTAAACCTGGCATCCCCTAGACTAAACCTTGCATCCCCTAGACTAAACCTGGCATCCCCTAAACTAAACCTGGCATCCCCTAAACTAAACCAGGCATTCCCTAGACTAAACCTGGCATTCCCTAAACTAAACCTGGCATCCCCTAGACTAAACCTGGCATCCCCTAGACTAAACCTGGCATCCCCTAAACTAAACCAGGCATCCCCTAGACTAAACTTGGCATCCCCTAGACTAAACCTGGCACCCCCTAGACTAAACCTGGCATCCTCTAGACTAAACCTGGCATCCCTAAACTAAACCTGGCATCTCATAGACTAAATCGGCATCCTCTAGACTAAATCTGGCACCCCTAGACTAAATTTGGCATCCTCTAAACTACATTTGTCATCCCCTAAACTAAACCTGGCATCCCCTAAGCTAAACCAGGCATCTCTAAACTAAACCTGGCATCCATAAACTAAACATGGCATCCCCTAAACTAAAGCTGGCATCCCTAAACTAAACATGGCATCCCTAAACTAAACCTGGCATCCCTAAACTAAACCTGGCATCCTCTAGACTAAACCTGGAATCCCCTAGACTAAACCTGGCATCCCCTAGACTAAACCTGGCATCTTCTAAACTAAATCTGGCATCCCCTAGACTAAACTTGGCATCCCCTAGACTAAATCTGGCATCCCCTAAACTAAACCTGGCATCCTCTAGACTAAACCTGGCATTCCCTAGACTAAACCTGGTATCCCCTAGACTAAACCTGGCATCCCCTAAACTAAACCTGGCATCCCCTAAACTAAACCTGGCATCCCATAGACTAAACCTGGCATCCCCTAAACTAAACCTGGAATCCCCTAGACTAAACCTGGCATCCTCTAGACTAAACCTGGCATCCCCTAGACTAAACCTGGTATCCCCTAGACTAACCTGGCATCCCCTAAACTAAACCTGGCATCTTATAAACTAAACCTGGAATCCCCTAGACTAAACCTGGCATCCCATAGACTAAACCTGGCATCCCCTAAACTAAACCTGAAATCCCCTAGACTAAACCTGGCATCCTCTAGACTAAACCTGGCATCCCCTAGACTAAACCTGGTATCCCCTAGACTAAACCTGGCATCCCTAAACTAAACCTGGCATCTTATAAACTAAACCTGGAATTCCCTAGACTAAACCTGGCATCCCCTAAACTAAACCTGGCATCCCATAAACTAAACCTGGTATCCCTAGACTAAACCTGGCATCCCTAAACTAAACCTGGAATCCCTAGACTAAACCTGGCATCCTCTAGACTAAACCTGGCATCCCCTAGACTAAACCTGGTATTCCCTAGACTAAACCTGGCATCCCCTAAACTAAACCTGGCATCTTATAAACTAAATCTGGAATCCCCTAGACTAAACCTGGCATCTTCTAAACTAAATCTGGCATCCCCTAGACTAAACTTGGCATCCCCTAGACTAAATCTGGCATCCCCTAAACTAAACCTGGAATCCCCTAGACTAAACCTGGCATTCCCTAGACTGAACCTGGCATCTTCTAAACTAAACCAGGCATCCCCTAGACTAAACTTGGCATCCCCTAGACTAAACTTGGCATCCCCTAGACTAAACCTGGCATCCTCTAAACTAAATTTGGCAACCCCTAGACTAAACCTGGCATCCTCTAAACTAAATTTGGCAACCCCTAGACTAAACCTGGCATCCCCTAGACTAAACCTGGCATCCTCTAAACTAAACCTGGGATCTCATAGACTAAATCTGGCATCCTCTAGACTAAATCTGGCATCCCCTAGACTAAATTTGGCATCCCCTAGACTACATTTGGCATCCCCTAGACTAAACCTGGCATCCCCTAAGCTAAACCAGGCATCCTCTAAACTAAATTTGGCAACCCCTAGACTAAACCTGGCATCCTCTAAACTAAATTTGGCAACCCCTAGACTAAACCTGGCATCCCCTAGACTAAACCTGGCATCCTCTAAACTAAACCTGGCATCTCATAGACTAAATCTGGCATCCTCTAGACTAAATCTGGCATCCCTAGACTAAATTTGGCATCCCTAGACTACATTTGGCATCCCCTAGACTAAACCTGGCATCCCCTAAGCTAAACCAGGCATTCCTAAACTAAACCTGGCACCCCTAGACTAAATCTGGCATCCTTAAACTAAACCTGGCTTTCCCTAGGCTAAACCAGGCATCCCTAACCTAAACCAGGCATCCCTAAACTAAACCTGGCATCCCTAGACTAAACCTGGCATCCCTTAACTAAACCTGGCATCCCATAAACTAAACCTGGTATCCCATAAACTAAACCTGACATCCTCTAGACTAAACCTGACATCCCCTAGACTGAACCTGGCATCCCCCAGACTAAACCTGGCATCCCCTCGACTAAATTTGGCATCCCCTAGACTAAACCTGGCATCCCTTAGACTAAACCTGGCATCCTTAAACTAAACCTGGCATCTAAACCAGGCATTCCCTAAACTAAACCTGGCATCCCTAAACTAAACCTGGCATCCCCTAGACTAAACCTGGCATCCCCTAAACTAAAGCTGGCATTCCCTAAACTAAACCTGGCATTCCCTAAACTAAACCTGGCATCCCTAAACTAAACCTGGCATCTCCTAGACTAAAGCTGGCATCCCCTAAGCTAATCCAGGCATCCCCTAAACTAAACCTGGCATCCCCTAGACTAAACCTGGCATCCCTAAACTAAACCTGGCATCCCTAAACTAAACCTGGTATCCCCTAAGCTAAACTTGGCATCCCCTAAGCTAAAGTCGGCATCCCCTAGACTGAACCTGGCATCCCATAGACTAAACCTGGCATGCCCTAAACTAAACCTGGTATCTCCTAAGCTAAACCTGGCATCCCCTAAACTATACCTGACATCCCCAAAACTAAACCTGGCATCCCCAAAACTAAACCTGGCATCCCCTAAGCTAAACCTGGCATTCCCTAGACTAAACCTGGCATCCCCTAGACTAAACCTGGCATTCCCTAAACTAAATTTGGCATCCCCTAAACTAAACCTGGCATCCCTAAACTAGACCTGGCATCCCCTAGACTAAACCTGGCATCCCTTAAACTAAACCTGGCATCCCTAAACTAAACCTGGCATCCCCTAGACTAAACCTGGCATCCTCTAAACTAAATCTTGCATCCCTTAAACTAAACCTGGCATCCCTAAACTAAAGCTGGCATCCCTAAACTAAACCCGGCATCCCCTAGACTAAACCTGGCATCCCTAAACTAAATCTGGCATCCCCTAGACTACACCTGGCATCCCTAAACTAAACCTGGCATCCCCTAAACTAAACCTGGCATCCTCTAAACTAAATCTGGCATCCCCTAAACTAAACCTGGAATCCCTTAACCAAACCTGGCATCCCTAAACTAAACCTGGCAACCCCTAGACTAAACCTGGCATCCCCTAAACTAAATCTGGCATCCCCTAGACTAAACCTGGCATCCCTAAGCTAAACCTGGCATCCCCTAAACTAAACCTGGCATCCCCTAGACTAAACCTGGCATTCCCTAAACTAAACCTGAAATCCCCTAGACTAAACCTGGCATCCTCTAGACTAAACCTGGCATCCCCTAGACTAAACCTGGTATCCCCTAGACTAAACCTGGCATCCCCTAAACTAAACCTGGCATCTTATAAACTAAACCTGGAATTCCCTAGACTAAACCTGGCATCCCCTAAACTAAACCTGGCATCCCATAAACTAAACCTGGTATCCCCTAGACTAAACCTGGCATCCCCTAAACTAAACCTGGAATCCCCTAGACTAAACCTGGCATCCTCTAGACTAAACCTGGCATCCCCTAGACTAAACCTGGTATTCCCTAGACTAAACCTGGCATCCCCTAAACTAAACCTGGCATCTTATAAACTAAATCTGGAATCCCCTAGACTAAACCTGGCATCTTCTAAACTAAATCTGGCATCCCCTAGACTAAACTTGGCATCCCCTAGACTAAATCTGGCATCCCCTAAACTAAACCTGGAATCCCCTAGACTAAACCTGGCATTCCCTAGACTGAACCTGGCATCTTCTAAACTAAACCAGGCATCCCCTAGACTAAACTTGGCATCCCCTAGACTAAACTTGGCATCCCCTAGACTAAACCTGGCATCCTCTAAACTAAATTTGGCAACCCCTAGACTAAACCTGGCATCCTCTAAACTAAATTTGGCAACCCCTAGACTAAACCTGGCATCCCCTAGACTAAACCTGGCATCCTCTAAACTAAACCTGGGATCTCATAGACTAAATCTGGCATCCTCTAGACTAAATCTGGCATCCCCTAGACTAAATTTGGCATCCCCTAGACTACATTTGGCATCCCCTAGACTAAACCTGGCATCCCCTAAGCTAAACCAGGCATTCCTAAACTAAACCTGGCACCCCTAGACTAAATCTGGCATCCTTAAACTAAACCTGGCTTTCCCTAGGCTAAACCAGGCATCCCTAACCTAAACCAGGCATCCCTAAACTAAACCTGGCATCCCTAAACTAAACCTGGCATCCCTTAACTAAACCTGGCATCCCATAAACTAAACCTGGTATCCCATAAACTAAACCTGACATCCTCTAGACTAAACCTGACATCCCCTAGACTGAACCTGGCATCCCCCAGACTAAACCTGGCATCCCCTCGACTAAATTTGGCATCCCCTAGACTAAACCTGGCATCCCTTAGACTAAACCTGGCATCCTTAAACTAAACCTGGCATCTCCTAAGCTAAACCAGGCATTCCCTAAACTAAACCTGGCATCCCTAAACTAAACCTGGCATCCCCTAGACTAAACCTGGCATCCCCTAAACTAAAGCTGGCATTCCCTAAACTAAACCTGGCATTCCCTAAACTAAACCTGGCATCCCTAAACTAAACCTGGCATCTCCTAGACTAAAGCTGGCATCTCCTAGACTAAAGCTGGCATCCCCTAAGCTAATCCAGGCATCCCCTAAACTAAACCTGGCATCCCCTAGACTAAACCTGGCATCCCTAAACTAAACCTGGCATCCCTAAACTAAACCTGGTATCCCCTAAGCTAAACTTGGCATCCCCTAAGCTAAAGTCGGCATCCCCTAGACTGAACCTGGCATGCCCTAAACTAAACCTGGTATCTCCTAAGCTAAACCTGGCATCCCCTAAACTATACCTGACATCCCCAAGACTAAACCTGGCATCCCCAAAACTAAACCTGGCATCCCCTAAGCTAAACCTGGCATTCCCTAGACTAAACCTGGCATCCCCTAGACTAAACCTGGCATTCCCTAAACTAAATATGGCATCCCCTAAACTAAACCTGGCATCCCTAAACTAGACATGGCATCCCCTAGACTAAACCTGGCATCTCTTAAACTAAACCTGGCATCCCTAAGCTAAACCTGGCATTCCCTAGACTAAACCTGGCATCCTCTAAACTAAATCTTGCATCCCTTAAACTAAACCTGGCATCCCTAAACTAAAGCTGGCATCCCTAAACTAAACCCGGCATCCCCTAGACTAAACCTGGCATCCCTAAACTAAATCTGGCATCCCCTAGACTACACCTGGCATCCCTAAACTAAACCTGGCATCCCCTAAACTAAACCTGGCATCCTCTAAACTAAATCTGGCATCCCCTAAACTAAACCTGGAATCCCTTAACCAAACCTGGCAACCCCTAAACTAAACCTGGCATCCCCTAGACTAAATCTGGCATCCCCTAAACTAAATCTGGCATCCCCTAGACTAAACCTGGCATCCCTAAGCTAAACCTGGCATCCCCTAGACTAAACCTGGCATTCCCTAGACTAAACCTGGCATCCCCTAAACTAAACCTGGCATCCCCTAGACTAAACCTGGTATCCCCTAGACTAAACCTGGTATCCCCTAAACTAAACCTGGCATCCCCTAAACTAAACCTGGCATCCCTAAACTAAACCTGGCATCTCCTAGTCTAAAGCTGGCATCCCCTAGACTAAAGCTGGCATCCCTAGACTAAAGCTGGCATCCCCTAAACTAAATTTGGCATTCCCTAAACTAAACCTGACATCCTCTAGACTAAACCTGGCATCTCATAGACTAAACCTGGCATGCCCTAAACTAAACCTGGCATCCCCTAAACTAAACTTGGCATCCCCTAGACTAAACCTGGCATCCCCTAGACTAAACCTGGCATTTCTAGACTAAACCTGGCATCTTCTAAACTAAACCTGGAATCCCTAAACTAAACCTGACATCCCTAAACTAAACCTGGCATCCCCTAGGCTAAACCAGGCATCCCTAAGCTAAACCAGGCATCCCTAAACTAAACATGGCATCCCCAAACTAAACATGGCATCCCTAAACTAAACCTGGCATCCCATAAACTAAACCTGGTATCCCATAAACTAAACCTGACATCCTCTAAACTAAACCTGACATCCCCTAGACTGAACCTAGCATGCCCTAAACTAAACCTGGCATCCCCTTAACTGACCCTGGCACCCCCTAGAGTAAACCTGGCATCCCCTAAACTAAACTTGGCACTCTCCAAACTAAACCTGGCGTCCTAAACTTAATTTGTAGAAATAACAATCATACTAGTAAACGCTACTAACTTGAAGTCACCTGCCATCTGATCACAGGGTCTAACAAACTGACAAACGAAACTCACTCAAACACAAACCGTTTGGGCCTGACACTGCTGGTGATTAAACAGATAAAAAGGAAATATTTACAGGAAAGTGTAAGTTTGCTGCATTATTTAGATTGTATTATCAATATCATTAGCTTTGATATGATTTGCTAAGTATATTAATAAATGTAAACAATAACTCGATATGGTACACATGACTTGCTATAACCACACCGACTCCAGACTTCTACAACAATGGCTTCCTACCACACAGCCATTGATACGGCGTTTGATATGGCGACTTGTTAAAATTCTCGATTGTATGAAAAAGTAATAATACAATATTCATTACCCCTAGTGTGAAATTAGTTGGTCTACTGCCCCCATTGAATCGTGACAGCTTTAATAGAAATCTGTTTAAGTCACTTTACGCAAACAGCAAAATTCTTTGTCTAAATTAAACAATGTTTATACTGATATATAGGCCTACGCAAAATAGTGCCAACATGCATGATTCATCCAAGACTCGTGGTTTCTTTGTTCATACAATCATATTAACATTTCACAGCACAAAAAATAAAAGTACAGCGAGTTCACTACAATTTTCAAAGACTATTTTTTTGTTATACTCCCGCGCCTGTCAGTCTGAAAAGGGGGACATGGAGGACAGAGGACCCAAGCTGAAAGGGGGGACATCGAGGACAGAGGACCCAAGCTGAAAAGGGAGACATGGAGGACAGAGGACCCAAGCTGAAAAGGGAGACATGGAGGACAGAGGACCCAAGCTGAAAAGGGAGACATGGAGGACAGAGGACCCAAGCTGAAAAGGAGGACAGAGGACCCAAGCTGCACAATTCACGTCTGGTTATGTGAAAAAGAAGGAATGTTCCCTTCGTCATGCCAGCATGTATAGAGCAGATTAACTTACTAATTTTCATATGAATATGCAGGTTTTACCTTTTATTACGTTTACTGTCAATTAAAGGACAAAAGGTATCAATTTAGATGAAACTGTGTTGGTCTTATAACTGGCGTCTGGTCTGTTATTGTTTGTTCAAATCATGCGAACACTGCTACTAAACGACGCGTTAATGACCTGTTTGGTAATCAGAATGTCAGATAATACCACACGAATTTAGAATGAAAAATATGGTTACTTGGAAAGCCATCAAGATAAAGAAGTCTAATTTGCATGAGATTATGATAAGTGACTGCAGCACAAAGGTGACGTGAGCAGGAGCTGTATTTCTCTGCTGTGATTTAAAGGATTAGATCAGGGGTCAAGTATATATGTAAAAGCACTTAAAAAGAAACAAAATTGAGAAGAAAATATTATGCCGTTAAGGAGATATTTCATTTTTACATTTTTTTCTTCTTCAAGGTTGGGTATCATTTGTGTAGAAACGACTAAAACCAGCCTCAGATTCCTCAAAAAGCTTTATGTATTTCATCAAATTTTGTCCTGTCAGGAAAATAGTAAAATAATCTATAAAGGGTAATTAAAAAAGACCTAAAGAAAGTTTGAGGAAAATAATTCAAATATCGAAAAATATATAAATTGTCTTTAAAATATATTAAAAATTGTTTAAAAATGTAAGGATAATGGCGCCAACCTTCCATTGTAGACTTACTACATCAGTCATTTCTGCACAGGTTAGACAGAGCTTTATCTTGAATATGTCCTTAACGGAATAAGATTTTTGAATGCTTTTTTTACCATTTTGTTTATTTTAAAGTCCTCTCATATAAGATGGACTTACTTGACCAATCCTTTAATGGTCATTCACATCGTGAAGCTGAAACAACAATCAAACAGAAGAAAGGATATGTAAACCCTTCATCTTTACTTGCAGCAAGTATAGTTTGACCTTGACTGTTGGCGTACAGGAATAGTTCACATACTATTCTCTGCGAAGACCACATGGTCATTATTTCCAATCGCATGTCCATTTGATGATCAGATGATTGTCTTTCGCCAAGGAACAAACCAGGTAAGTATAATACATTAACGCTTCCTTGCACGGTCGAACAGTCATAGTTGTCTTTTTGTCCAGCCATTGTTATCTGTCTCCTCTCACCTTTACTCTAGTTTTTGTTGATAAACTTCTTTGGCGCTCCGTAGCCACTGTCGACAGGATCATATCATGTCAACATGTACAACTGTATGGATTGTAGTTGACGTGCCGTTCTGACTAACTTCTGTTGTGCATGAGGTTTGATACTCTTTGTGCAAAACTTGCAAAGACGTCACCTGGTCACTCTAGCTATAGACTTAGGTAGATACCAACCATTACTGCATAATTTCAATTAAAATGGAAAGTTTGAGCAAAAAGAGATTCAGTGCGGAATTCCAATTGCGTAACTTGGCGACCTCAGTATATGTGGTCTGCCCGTCTTACATTGAATGTTCTCTGCAACTTTGCTTCGTATATGAGTCGCATTTTCTACTGTTTTGGAATTTTCCACCGTTGTTCATACGATGTAAAGTACATCTTCACCTTGGCGACCTCGCATGGAGTGGGCAAATATCTGAATATAGTGAAAGGTAGAATATAGTGAGTCCAGTAGATATCCTGTTCATCCGCATGGGACACCGTGAAGGAGTGGTGCAAACGTGGAGATGACATATGCTCAAAAAGCAAACAGGCAAAGAGAAATATGCAATGAGATGGCCCAACAGGCTGAAAAGCGAGATGGCCCAACAGGCTGAAAGGCGAGATGGCCCAACAGGCTGAAAGGCGAGATGGCCCAACAGGCTGAAAGGCTAGATGGCCCAACAGGCTGAAAGGCGAGATGGCCCAACAGGCTGAAAGGCAAGATGGCCCAACAGGCTGAAAAGCGAGATGGCCCAACAAGCTGAAAGGCGAGATGGCCCAACAGGCTGAAAGGCGATATGGCCCAGCAGGCTGAAAAGCGAGATTGCCCAACAAGCTGGAAGGCGAGATTGCCCAAAAAGCTGAAAGGCGAGATGGCCCAACAGGCTAAAACGCGAGATGGCCCAACAGGCTGAAAGGCGAGATGGTCCAACAGGATGAAAGGCGGGATGGCCCAACAGGATGAAAGGCGAGATGGCCCAACAGGATAAAAGGCGAGATGGCCCAACAGGCTGAAAGGCGAGATGGCCCAACAGGCTGAAAGACGAGATGGCCCAACAGGCTAAAAGGCGAGATGGCCCAACAGGCTGAAAGGCGAGATGGCCCAACAGGCTGAAAGGCGAGATGGCTCAACAGGCTGAAAGGCGAGATGGCCCAACAGGCTGAAGGGCGAGATGATTAAAGCAAGACATGGTGCAATTAGAGAATGGTAGGATGGGGATGGCAAAGCCGACGAGTTAAAACAAATGTTGTATGGCGAAATAAAAATTAATCTAGGTCTCTAACACGGCGAATTATCACAAAGAGCGAAATGGCGCAGTAGGTATTATGGCCAAAATGACGAAGTGAACGCGGCAAAAAGATCAGAAAAACTCTCATAAACTAATAAACGGCAAACTCCAATGTACCAACTGACAAATGGTTACGGTGACACTAAATTCGAGATGACAAAGTACGAAACAGAACAATTTCATTGACAAAATATGACTAAATCTGGCTCAAACTGTGAGGTGACACAAACGGCGAGATGGCACAAGCTTTGAAGGCGAAACGGCAAAGTGAATTAATGAACAAAAGGCAAAATGGCACATCAAACCCAAGATAGATATCTAGGCAGATAGGTAAAGTCAAACGCTCCGCCAAAACGCGTGATAACTTACAGAGCTTGTGGGATTGTTCAAAAGGTCTGATAGCATCGTTTACAAGTGGCGAAATGACATGGGACGAGACAGTATACACAGATAGATATGAATTGCCAAAAAATGCCTGTCTCTGACGTCAAATATTGTTAGCAATTTATAATTTATCAACGTTAGGGCTTATGATGTCGTCTTTTTAGCAGTTAATGGTCGATGCACATTGTATCAAGAGCATACAAATCTGAGCAGATCACTTGTTTTAGTATTTAAGCTATGGCTGATCAAAGTTTGATCACTTTTTAACTCATGCGAAGTTTGTGATGACAGACAGCTCAAACTTCTTTATCTAATTCTTTAATTTCTCGCCAAAATTTCACTCACTGAAAATCATCAGCCTATTTTTGCAGCTAAATTTGGAGTGTGGGTGTTTCACTAAAAGTTGTGGGACAAGTCTATACCTGCTAGAATTTGATTGGGAGCGACAAAGACTGAAAAACGTGTGGTGCAGAATGCACTGCACTACTTTAACGAATTAACATAGACATTGGCAGCGGAACCGGGGTGTACCCCCTCACACACACATTTTTGTCAAAAGTTTAAAAAGTGCCCATTTTCAAGGAGATGAGCGTCCTTTTTTAGAGAAAGAATATGCCCTTTCAAACTTTAGATTGATATTTTCATTGAACTGTTGAAGAAAGTATACACAAATATTGTTCTGAAATAGACCAAAATTGAGAAATATTACGAGCTTTGCGCGTATAAGATATATGTTTATATTTTTCTAAAGATAAAGTTGTAGACCCAACACTATATATATTGGACTTTTTTCTTCTACCGTTAAAAAGGCATTTGCATTTGCATATATTTTTTTTTTAGTTTTTAAAATAGGACCTTGCTTTAGTGTGTGAACCACCTCGAACTTTACATGTGGCATCTTTGAAATTGGGCCCAGGGCAAAACTAATCAGGACCCAGTCGTTGACTGACGTGCTCTCCCTCATCTTCTTTACAGAGATAACACTTGAATTTTCTTTCAAACATTAAAGGAGCATTACAACGAAAGTGACGACGTATTTTAAGGTCTCCAAAATTCGAATGTTAATCTAGCACGCAACGGTATAGCATTTTTCTGGTTAATATGAATACTCAAGCAGGGCCGTAATTTCCTGAGAGAGGGGGCAAGCAGGGCCGCAATTCTCTGAGAGGCCCCCACTTTGCCCCCACACACACACACTTCTTTTTTTTTGATAAGAGGCCATGTCCCCCCACTTTGCAGATGAGAATTACGGTCCTACATTCAAGTAACCTTTGCCCTCACGTCGGCTGTGGGCTATGGAAAGCATGAAGTTTATCGATCTGTTTTGAATAATATATATAAAAAATATATATATATATATATATATATATATATATATATATATATATATATATATATATATATATATATATATATATATATATATATATATATGATATATATATGTGTGAAATTCAAAAAACGAGCGCCCTCACTTTTTGATGTAGTGCTCCTTTAAGGACACTGGTAAGTCGCTTTATCATAAATGATCATTTTATTGACAGATTGAAGAAAGTAGCACAAACATTGAGACATTTGCTATGAACAAGCAACCCAAATTTCAGGTGGGCACCTTTAATTTGGGGTACCTTTAATTTGGGGTAGTCGCTTTATCATAAATGATCATTTTATTGACAGATTGAAGAAAGTAGCACAAACATTGAGACATTTGCTATGAACAAGCAACCCAAATTTCAGGAGTGGGCACCTTTAATTTGGGGTACGGAGAAAAATGTATAATTGGGAGTGAGATGGGGGGCTAGCAACAAACTCACTGAAGAATACATAATTGTGGGTATTTTGTCTAATACATTTTGATATACCAATTAAGTTCAACTGATTTTATGCAGCTGAGAAAATGATGAAAATCGCCTTGAACCAATCTAAAAACCTTTATTTGCTTTTCATATTGTTTGGGACATTCAATACTCCCAGTGATAGTGAGCATAATTGAATAAACATGATCTAAATTGTTCCGAATTCGGTATAATTTCCCCTAAAGCTATAATGCTGGCAACATGCTTTCAAAATACTTCAGTAAAAAGTGCCCCTCAAATCCTGTGCCCCCCCATCTCCCTCTCCCAGTTTCAAACATCTTCCGCCGCATCTGAACACTAAACATAGATCGGTAAAACACAAAGGAATTACGCAAGAAGATACCAAGGTCGCCGCGTAATACATCCCAGAATTTGCATAAGTGATGTAATACATCCCCAAATTTGCATAAGTGATGTAATACATCCCAGAATTTGCATAAGTGATGAAAATTGTGCCTGAGATCGAAAGATTGATGGAAGTTAATCGATCTGTTCTGGATAATATATATATGTGAAATTCGCAACAACAAAAAAACGTTTTTGCTACTATGTGACATGGCTGACTATGATGATTTTAAATAGATTTTACTCGCATCAAATTACTACATACTCAGCAGCTCAGTGGTATCAGGGCCATGATCAAAACTACTTAAAGCTACATGTCATATACGTGATGAAATTCTCGACTTCGGATAAATAAAATATGACAATATGATCCCATTTTTCAGTTGAAAATAAACCTAAGTAATTGATCCCTTATTTGAATAGTACCGGTGACGACCATATGACGTGTTTTTTTGTATCATTAAGCGTTGACTTTCAAACGTCGTATATCAATATATGAATATCAGAATATTGTGCGAGGGAAATTCTGAAATAAGTAAACTTAGAATATAAGCAGTGTTTGGCATTCCATTTATGTAAATTAAAATCTGAGTAAGGTATGCGGGATTTTCAGATATAAGAAAGACGCCAATAAACAAACATATTGATAACCCTTTGTAAACTTTATCTGTTCATTCAGTGATTGTTGATACCGTGTACGAAAAGGTAATCAAAATGCGCTCGAAATATGCATTTCTGAAGTGTGCATGAGTCACACATTCCTCACAAAGTATATTCATAAGAAGTAACAGTGGAATACAGAAACACTTCTTCTGAATGTTCTGTTTTTAGGTCATTTTGCAACTGTTTACAAGTTCATTGCCTTTCAATTCCCAAATTAAAACTTACACTCTATTTCTAATTTCGTTCTTCAGTTGTGCAAGCCAACTTCAAAGTTCAAGGGACAATCTGTGCGTGAAATTGTTTTGCCATAAGACTTGAATAAGATCATGGTCCATTGCGTTGTTTATATAAGCTGGTTATCATAGGACTGAAGTAAAACTATAAAGTGGTACCCCCATGCTAGAACTATCATCAGATCACTGTCGTGACCAGATATAGGAATTATCATATTTGAATAGATGCAAAGCGGAGATAGCCTTGTGTTTGATTTTCTTTTGTGAAACAGGAATAATTCGACGGCTATATGACAATGGCGACAACTCATTCTCAAAATGACAATATTTGGAACATTTCTAAACACGTGAATTTCATAGCTTATCTTTTTTCTTAAAACGGAAAATTTCAGTGAAGTTACACCCAAGCTGACATATAACCAACTCGGGTGTGAGTTTTCCCCTTTGTTTTCTTTATCCGGCCAGAAAATCTCAGACAATTAGCGCACATTTATTTACATTGTCAATGACAGTGAATGACTCCATTTTACAATACAGTTATCACATTGCTTTAAGGTTGTTTGTGGAAGGTATTAAATATGAAATTAGTATGGAGTGAAGTACTTACATATTATGTGGTTGAGTTGTCATTTATTTGGAATAAGACTGATCTAATTATTTACTTTAGTAAGTTTGTGGTTTTGATTTGTTGAGACTAAATAAAACAATACAAGACATGTTCCAAAAAATGTAACAAAAATTCCAAAATGGCTTTGTCTATCTTTGCACAAAGTGTCTTTGAATGTTTTTTTCCTGTCTTAATTAATTTCGATAACGTATTGCCAAAGTGCTGGGTTTTTCACAATCAATCGCATTTTGGTAGTCAGCATAAGCGTAGGGGACTTGGGGCGAGGGGTTCCAGCCCCCACCCCCTCCCTCCCATTCGGGCAGCATATACGCAATTTTGGGGCAATTTTGTGACATTTTTTGATAGATTTATAAACGTACAAAAGAAGTGAAATTAATTAGATTAATTAATCAGACACGGAGAACTTTGCGTTTTTGATTCAGTTTTTGAAATAGTAATACACAAAAATGTCACTGCCCAGCGAACTGCAGAGCTTACCATATGGACATTGAGAACATGTCGTAAAGAAGAAAACTTTGGTCTCATGTGGCAACCTGGCAACTAGCTGATCACATCAGCACCAGCATCTTGGATTGAAGAAACCGAAATAAGCTTTCGTAACGCGCAGGCTGCTCATAGAAAACCCTCGCGCCGATATGCGCCTCTATGTGGAAAAGGATGCAACAACAGATGGACGAGCAATAATTCCAAAACAGTATCATCGAATTAAAAACTTTACAGTTCAATTGACAAAGGTGCTCACAGAATTGGAGACAACAAAGACAATCACCAACCAAATTGTTGATAGTGAGACCAATCACAAATCAAATTGTGAATAGTGAGACCAATCACCAAACAAATTGTTGTTAGTGAGACCAATTACCAACCAAATTGGGGATAGTGAGACCAATCACCAACCAAATTGTTGTTAGTGAGACCAATCACCAACCAAATTGTTGATAGTGAGAGCAATCACTAAACCAAATTGTTGATAGTGAGACCAATCACCAACCAACTGGTTGATAGTGAGACCAATCACCAAACCAAATTAGAGATAGTAAGACCAATCACCAAACCAAATTGGGGATAGTGAGAGCAATCACCAAACCAAATTGTTGATAGTGAGACCAATCACCAAACCAAATTGGGGATAGTGAGACCAATCACCAAACCAAATTGTTGATAGTGAGACCAATAACCAAACTAAATTGTTGATAGTGAGACCAATCACCAACCAAATTGTTGATAGTGAGACCAATCACCAACCAAATTGTTGATAGTGAGACCAATCACCAACCAAATTGTTGATAGTGAGAGCAATCACCAAACCAAATTGGAGATAGTGAGACCAATTACCAACCAAATTGGAGATAGTGAGACCAATCACCAACCAAATTGTTAATAGTGAGACCAATCACCAAACCAAATTGTTAATAGTAAAACCAATCACCAACCAAATTAGAGATAGTAAGACCAATCACCAAACCAACTTGTTGATAGTGAGATCAATCACCACACCAAATTGGAGATAGTGAGACCAATCACCACACCAAATTGTTAATAGTGAGACCAATCACCAACCAAATCGTTGATAGTGAGACCAATCACCAACCAAATCGTTGATAGTGAGACCAATTACCAACCAAATTGTTGATAGTGAGACCAATCACCAACCAAATCGTTGATAGTGAGACCAATTACCAACCAAATTGTTGATAGTGAGACCAATCACCAAGTAAATTGTTTATAGTGAGACCAATCACCAACCAAATTGTTGATAGTGAGACCAATCACCACACCAAATTGGAGATAGTGAGACCAATCACCAACCAAATCGTTAATAGTGAGACCAATCACCAACCAAATTGTTAATAGTGAGACCAATCACCAACCAAATCGTTGATAGTGAGACCAATCACCAACCAAATTGTTGACAGTGAGACCAATCACCAACCAAATTGTTAATAGTGAGACCAATCACCAACCAAATTGTTGATAGTGAGACCAATCACCAAACCAAATTGTTGATAGTAAGTCCAATCACCAACCAAATTGTTGACAGTGAGACCAATCACCAACCAAATTGTTAATAGTGAGACCAATCACCAACCAAATTGTTGATAGTGAGACTAATCACCAACCAAATTGTTGATAGTGAGACCAATCACCAACCAAATTGTTGATAGTGAGACCAATCACCAAACCAAATTGTTGATAGTGAGACCAATCACCAACCAAATTGTTGATAGTGAGACCAATCACCAACCAAATTGTTGATAGTGAGACCAATCACCAACCAAATTGTTGATAGTGAGACCAATCACCAAACCAAATTGTTGATAGTAAGTCCAATCACCAACCAAATTGTTGATAGTGAGACCAATCACCAACCAAATTGGAGATAGTGAGACCAATTACCAAACCAAATTGGGGATAGTGAGACCAATCACCAACCAAATTGTTAATAGTGAGACCAATCACCAAACCAAATTGGAGATAGTGAGACCAATCACCAAACCAAATTGAAGATAGTGAGACCAATTACCAAACCAGATTGTTGATCGTGAGAGCAATCACCAAACCAAATTGGAGATAGTGAGACCAATCACCAACCAAATTGTTGACAGTGAGACCAATCACCAACCAAATTGTTGATAGTGAGACCAATCACCAACCAAATTGTTGATAGTGAGACCAATCACCAACCAAATTGTTGATAGTGAGACCAATCACCAAACCAAATTGTTGATAGTAAGTCCAATCACCAACCAAATTGTTGATAGTGAGACCAATCACCAACCAAATTGGAGTTAGTGAGACCAATTACCAAACCAAATTGGAGATAATGAGAGAAAACGATTCCGTCTGTTCGTTATCGAATTTTGCAAGTCTTGCATAACATATCACGCATTTTAG
Source organism: Chiridota heheva (assembly GCA_020152595.1). Classification (NCBI taxonomy): domain Eukaryota; kingdom Metazoa; phylum Echinodermata; class Holothuroidea; order Apodida; family Chiridotidae; genus Chiridota; species Chiridota heheva. Next base: position 392,298 of record JAIGNY010004524.1, read on the forward strand.
TTGGCGCAACCATCTCATACCAAACACCGCCCTCTTTACACCATAAGTAACACTTTACAGATACTTCAGCGTTTTCGAGATACATTAGAAATTAAATAGGTCAGTTTTAAGCCCTCCGAATTACTAACACCGTATATTTAAACCTCCCAAGCAATATAGACCGACATTAATTGGTAAAAAGAAGCACTAATTATTTCTGTTTTCTTTATTTTTTGTTTTCTTCGTTCATTTACTTTTGTCTCTTTATACCAGTTTGTACAGTTTTTCTGGGAATCCCCGAAAAAGTAAATGCCCCGGAAATACTAACACCGCATATTTCAATATAGCCCTCACCCTCCGCGACGTGTCGTCGTAGTTTCCCCGACGTGTTGCCGAAGTTTCCCTGACGTGTTGCTTAAGTTTCCCTAACGTGTTGCCGAATTGTCCATGATTTGTTGTTAAAGTCTCATGGCATGCTGTCGAAGCAAGTTGCATGATGTGCTATCGAAGTTCCAATGACGTACAATTTCCATGACGTGTTTTTGAAGTCTGCATGATGTATTGCAGTATTGCCAAACTCTTCTTGACGTGTTGCCGAAGTTCCAATGACTTGCAGTCGAAGTTTCCATGGCGTGTTGCTAAAGTGTCATGACGTGTTGCCGAACTCTTCATGACGTGTTGCCGAAGTTCAAATGACGTGCATTTGAAGTTTCCATGACGTGTTGCCGAAGTTTCTATAACTTGGTGTCGAAATTTTCATAAGGTGCTTCCATAACGTGGTGTCCATTTCTTTAAATACCAAATTGAACTATTTTCATGACCACGTTGTCAAAGTAAGACGACGCTTTGTAAAAGTTCGAAGATGTCTTGCAGCAACACGTTGCGGTCTAAATGAATTGTCATAATCAATTTGTTGCCGAAACCATTGCGACGTGTTGCAGTGAAACATTATGGCCCTATGGATTTCCATAAAGGTTCCTTTCGACGCCGTGTTGCCTAACTTAAAGGACTGGTGACAAGTAGCAATTTTGGTGTCAACTAATGCATTTTCTTAAATTTGGAACAACTTTATAATACATATGTAAATCGAAAAACTGAAAAATGTCTGTCTTTTACAATTTTAGGAAAACCCTTTTTGCCGCTCATATAAACGACTTAAGTTCCTAATCTAAATTCTATTTTCAAAATTTTGTGACGTGACAAGTTGGACAATGATATCACTGATCTTCGACTAGCCATACGTAGGCCTATGCACACACAATGCGTGTATTGTGTGTACTTATCAGCTACTATCTGTCTTGGCCCTTAAAACGCGACAGGTTTAGTTATGTAAACTGCATGCTCAGAATCCGCAATCTTTTAATTGAGAATTATTTTCAAAAATTTCATTTAATGAAGAGAATATGGACTTCAAATTAAGTGTTATTTATTGAAGATTGTATTTTAATGGTTACGACGCTATAAATATATTTCAGCAATGCTAATACAAGAATTTATGGCGTTAAGAAATTGTTAGCGTGGGTACGTACGCCACTTTCCATCTGCTGAAGTAATCTTGCAACCTGAATTTGTATCTGAACAGGTTAAGGTAAAGGTAATGGAAACTTATAGTATAGCGCACATAACTGTATGAACATTAAATGGTGATTTGCAAACTTACAGGTTAAAGCAAAGAGCTGGCTCTTTGGTTAAAGGTCCTTCTGGACATGAACGACAACCGAGCGTAACAAGTATGAGAAAAAAACAGCTAACAAGTTTAGTAGGCTAAGTTAAGCTTTGAAACAGTTTAGACTTGGTGAATGTATCAATGTCTGGTGGTCTGGCGGAAAGGCATTTCAATCTTTTGGTGTTAAAGCAGTTAGGGAAAGGAGTATTTACATTCGTTTTAGCATAGGGAACGTGGAAATTCAGATATCATAAATATTTCTTGTATTAATTATTACGTTTGCGATTAGGTTATCAGTATCAATGGCGATGATTGTTATTAAATTTACATAGCATATGGAAGCAGGTGTTCTTTCTTATTGTTTTTAGCAGGTGTCAATTTATTATTTATGGCGTCTTTATTTATTGTATTTTATGATAAATTAATTAATACCTACATCACCTTGCTATCTTTCTTTGCTTTCCGTTTTCGAGGAAACTGACTGAGGGCCGGTTTCCGTGAGGAAAGCACCCCCGAAAGGGGTTTTCCGCTTGCATGCATGCTATATTTTGATGACAAATTGTGAAATTATTAACATAAAATTGAAATTTGTTCGATTTTGGCTACAGTTCCTGAAACTTTTTCAAAATTGACAGCGCTTTGCTGGAAATTGAAGAATTTTCCTAGAAATTGAAGAAAAATTCCCGGAAATTAAAGAAGATTTCACGAACATGCAGGAAATTTCTTGGAAAATGAAGGAGATTTCCCGAAAATTGACAGAGATTACCTTTAAAATTCATGAAAAATTCCTGTAAATTCAAGGAGAATTCCCGAAAAATGTTCATGATTTTTCCCAAGTAGCGTGGGCAAAGATAATGGCCTATTTCAAAATTGTATCTCTTTGAAAATTCATTGTGGCTCCCATGCGCGTATGGCCTGATGATAAGAACTTAACATCCGTATCCAAAGGGTTTTGGTTTTATATTGTACATTGTGGCCCTTGAAAATTTTGGTTCAAAATTATTTTTTTGGATAATAGCCTAAAAGTTTGAATACAAAAGTGCAGATTTTGGGGCCAAAATGGAAGATGTATGATTGAAAATGGGAGGATTTTTGGTGCAAAGTGTAAAAGGTTTGATCCAAAATTAACGATAGCTCAGTCGACACGATTGCAAAAAAATGCCACGCGTGGTTCATTCGATATTTCAGTTAATTATATTGATGGCTTCCAAAGAATTTTGGGAGGTGAGGGGGAGGCTAAGCCCCCAATACCCCCCTTAGATACGTCACTGCTTTCTTTATTACTATCCGTCCAAAAAAATTACATGCCACGACAGCCCTTTTTTAAAGGGTGTTCTTGTAGCATATTTTTTTTTTGGGAGGGGGGGGGGGTTGAGATTTTTAGGAAATAGATCGGATGATGGTATAGCTTAGACGAAAAGGAAAGAATTGTACGAATCAGTGCATGTACCGGATAAGACTGAGAGACACTAATTATTTCCAAAATGTATTCGTAAGTTACTTTATAAAATCTGCGGTGTTGTGAAGCGTTCGCTAAGGGTTTGTTGTGATACATGTACGTATATGTCTGGAACTTCGCGTTCAGCTGGCTCAGAGTGGCTAACTCCCCCCTGTAATATCTCGAACATTTATGGTTGGATTGAATCTTCAGGTGTACTATGGGGTCTATAATGTCTCAATCAATGCCAGCCTCAGTGTGTGGGCAGAAGGAACAATGGGTATAGGACACCCATCATTCTCAATTAATGACAGCCTCAGTGTGCGGACAGGAGAAACATTGGGTATAGGACACCCATCACACTCAATCAATGCCAGCCTCATTGTGTGGGTAGGAGGAACATTAGGTATGGGACACCCATCATTCTCAATCAATGCCAGCCTCATTGTGTGGGTAGGAGGAACATTAGGTATGGGACACCCATCATTCTCAATCAATGCCAGCCTCATTGTGTGGGCAGGAGGAACATTGGGCACTGCACACCCATCACACTCAATCAATGCCAGCTTCATTGTGTGGACAGGAGGAACATTGGGTATAGGGCACTCATCACACTCAATCAATGTCAGCCTCAGTGTGCGGACAGGAGGAACATCATGTATGGGACACCCATCAATCTCAATCAATGCCAGCCTCATTGTGTGGGCAGGAGGAACATCAGGTATGAGACACCCATCACACTCAAACAATGCCAGCCTTAGTGTGTGGACAGGAGAAACATTGCCATGGTATGGGACACCCATCATTCTTAATCAATGCCAGCCCCCACTGTTAGGGGTAGGAGGAACATTGGGTATGAGACCCCAATGACACTCGATCAATGCCAGCCTCAGTGTGCGGACAGAAAGAACCTTAGGTATAGGACACCCATCACACTCAAACAATGCCAGCCTCAGTGTGTGGACAGGGAGAAACATTGCCAGGGTATGGGACACCCATCATTCTCAATCAATGCCAACCCCCACTGTTAGGGGTAGGAGGAACATTGGGTATGAGACCCCAATGACACTCAATCAATGCCAGCCTCAGTGTGCGGACAAGAGGAACATTGCCAGGGTATGGGACACCCATCACACTCAATCAATGCCAGCCCCACTGTTAGGGGTAGGAGGAACATTGGGTATGTGACCCCAATGACACTCAATCAATGCCAGCCTCATTGTGTGGGCAGGAGGAACATCAGGTATGAGACACCCATCACACTCAAACAATGCCAGCCTTAGTGTGCGGAAAGGAGAAGCATTGGGTATAGGACACCCATCACACTTAATTAATGCCAGCCTCATTGTGTGGGCAGGAGGAACATTGGGTACTGCACACCCATCACACTCAATCAATGTTAGCCTCAGTCTGCGGACAGGAGAAACATCATGTATGGGACACCCATCACACTCAATCAATGCCAGCCTCATTGTGTGGGCAGGAGGAACATTGGGTATGGGAAACCCATCATTCTCAATCAATGCCAGCCTCAGTGTGCGGACAGAAGGAACATCAGGTATGAGACACCCATCACACTCAAACAATGCCAGCCTCATTGTGCGGACAGGAGGAACATTGGGTATAGGACACCCATCACACTCAATCAATGCCAGCCTCATTGTGTGGGCAGGAGGAACATTGGGTATGGGAAACCCATCATTCTCAATCAATGCCAGCCTCAGTGTTTTGCGGCAGAAGGAACAATAATGCTGCTAAGTTAAAAACTACCGTTAGTGAATCAAGCTAAGATGCTAAGCTGCTAAGTGGAAAAATTTGAAATAGAAACAAATATATAACCCGCTTAAATAAATTGTTCCCTATAGTTTATTGATTTAAGTAATATAATATGATACACAGAAGATGATTTAAGTAATATAATATGATACACAGAAGATGATTTAAGTAATATAATATGATACACAGAAGATGATTAAGTAATATGATATGATACACAGAAGATGATTTAAATAATATAATATGATACACAGAAGATGATTTAAATAATATAATATGATACACAGAAGATGATTAAGTAATATAATATGATACACAGAAGATGATTTAAGTAATATAATATGATACACAGAAGATGATTAAGTAATATAATATGATACACAGAAGATGATTTAAGTAATATAATATGATACACAGAAGATGATTTAAGTAATATAATATGATACACAGAAGATGATTTAAGTAATATAATATGATACACAGAAGATGATTTAAGTAATATAATATGATACACAGAAGATGATTTAAGTAATATAATATGATACACAGAAGATTTGAAGAAAAATATCCAGAACTCAATTCTTCCACATTTTAACATTCTTTCTTATTCTGTACCGCAAAACACCGTGACTTGACGATTGACCGTGCATGTGCATTTCAATGGCATTACACCCAATGATATACAGATATAAGCATATCTGATAGCAATAATTCAAATATGTATTTTGAGTTATTATCAAATAAAAACTTTTAACATGTGAGTGACAGAAGAAGAAGCGATTATCTGGAATTACTGACTCTATTTGAAATTTGCACCTTCTATCAGTCTATGGTCCTAAAACACTTTATGATATATATGTATGTCGAAAGGTTCGCTTTCAATTGTACTTTATTCTTATCTTTTAAGAAAAACTGTTCGCGACCTAAGTTTTTAATTTATATTGATCATTTCTGTCTGTATAGCAAAAATTAAAGAGGGAGGCTCGTCTCATTAAAATACGGTAAAGATTGGGGATGCAATATTTTGACGTCACTTCCGGTTGTGGACGCAAGATCCGATTCACTGTCTGTACCACAGTACAGCCAGACACTAGCATGTACGTTGTGTGTGCTGAGTAACATACACAGCGCTTTACGTTACTGTGACGAGAAACTTGTTTGTTTTTTCAATGCGTTTTTGTCAGAAAGCGAAAGTAAAATATTAGTTTTATAATACTACAATAATAGTCACCAAATGAAAATTACTGAGAAAAAAGTGAAGAAGATGAAAGCAAAAGTCGCAATAAACCATTATACCGGGGCTCGAACTCACGACTGTTGATTTGAAAAAAATTGCTTCTGATCGCCGTAATCAACCGGGCTTACTCGTGCAATGACCTTCAAAGCGTTTTAAATAACTATATACCTTGCAATACGAGACAAAGAATCGCGCAGCAAAATTTCAATCAATCAACAAATTTGAAAGGAATTCTAAATATTGTGCACATATGACGATTTCGCCTCTTTAATATTTTACAAGACTCTCTTGAATAATTAGTTATTCAAATTTAGAAAAAGCAGTTTTCATTGTTTTCTGTATTGTTTTTAAAGGACATTGGTACGGTAAAACTAATTCATCACTCAATTGAAATTAGTACTGCTATTTTAATTTTAGTCCATGAGCGAGAGGGGTGTATCGTTACCAAAAAGACTACCTAACGCCCTTCCCACCATGCATCTAGGGTGGTCATGTGATGACGAAAATGCTTTCTGGACGGTCCAGACGAGTAGCTTTCAAATTCTACAGCTGGTTTTATTCTTCAGGCGATATGTGTGAGTATTATGTACATATTACATTATATGTATTGTGCTAAAATGCCGGGAAATACTAATGATGCTAATACTGTTTCTTAAATTCATCGCTTGACAGTGATTGATTATACCCAATACCTGAATACCGGATGGCATTCTCTCCACCTAGTGCATGTTTGTGGAAATAAACTACTTCCCAAGAAGCTGAGCCATGCAGGCAAACAATAATGTAAGTTTATCCCTGTAGATTACACGGAAATTGATTGATAAATCCTATAATCGTAAAGCCGGTGCCTTTAATTAGGGCCGTGATATTTGTAAAGCCGGTGCCTATGGTTAGGGCCGTGATATTTGTAGAGCCGGTACCTATGGGTAGGGCCGTGATATTTGTAAAGCCGGTGTCTATGGTTAGGGCCGTGATATTTGTAGAGCCGGTGCCTATGGTTTAGGGCCGTGATATTTGTAAAGTCGGTGTCTATGGTTAGGGGCGTGATATTTGTAGAGCCGGTGCCTATGGTTAGGGCCGTAATATTTGTAAAGCCGATGCCTATGGTTAGGGCCGTGATATTTGTAGAGCCGGTGCCTATGGTTAGGGCCGTGATATTTGTAAAGCCGGTGCCTATGGTTAGGGCCGTGATATTTGTAAAGCCGGTGCCTATGGCTAGGACCGTGATATTTGTAAAGCCGGTGCCTATGGCTAGGGCCGTAATATTTGTAAAGCCGGTGCCTATGGCTAGGGCCTTAATATGTAAACTTTAAATGCCTCAAACGGGTTGTTTACGTAAGGACCTTCCTTGGTTTACGTGAAGGTTATCGTCAACCTTACACGCGAATATGTGTATCATTTCGTTTTGTACATGAAGAGGGGTCAACAGACACGACAAGAGTAAAATATTATTTCGGAAGCGAAATTTTTGAAATCATACATCGTCTAATAAATCCGTCATTAAATCTGTAAACAAAGATACATTACCATAAAATGTGGCGATGGTTACGCTGTACCTCAACGGGCATGACGGGTACCCGAAGTGACAGAGTGACGTCAGTGTGTTGCGTAGTACTTGCAGTGATTTATGATATACCGAAATCATCTTATTCACATGTTTCGAATGACTGGTTTTTACTCGTAATGCTGGAGGCTGTGTGGAGACAGAAGGTAACATGTATATGACTTGAAAGTCGGATCAAATTAGTGAGGGTAAAGCAATCATTCGCCTAACAGTTTCTCGAATTTTGTGTACGCGCTTCTTTCGCAAATTGACGGTGAGGTATAATCAGGCATCGCCCTCGATTTTCATCTGATCATACTGCCCCAAACTTTATACCTTTGCCATGCCCCGCTTTGTGGATGAAAACTACGGCCCTGGTGTCCAAGATCCAGTCTGTTAATAGCATATATAGATTTCATGGGGACGCGAATATATTTACAGCAGCATCTTTTGACTCCCATGAGGTAATGTGATATTGTAATCCTCAAGACAAACTTAGGTGACTACACCTTTAAACTTGTATCATAGCGTCATACGCCCGCACGCATGAATGTTGTAACATGTATCGCACCATCGTGAAAATCGCTCGATCAGGGTGGGATCGCGCGGGTTGAAAGTTCAATTTCCGGTTTTACTAGCTGACGAAAGATGCGATGGTAGATGTCCCTACCGTAGACCATGGCGACAAGATGCCTATTCTTTTCTGACAGCGACAGAATTGACCACTAACTCCATGTCAAAATAATCCGGCGTATCAAATCAACTTGTAATCAGTTCATACACTTTTAAGTAATTTGTTCTCATTACATTAAAAGACTATTGAAATCTTGAATGATTTACGATCGTCTAACCAACCGACCTGAACTTTTCGCAATTTACGACGACGATTCTGAATCATGACGAGAGACGCGTGTGCCGACAGCAGTCTGGCAGTTCGGTATTGCACATGTTGGTTTACGTAGACAGGCAGACAGGTCACAGAATGTTTCTCTGGAATTAACCTGAGCCACATAACCTGATAATATCGTCGTCTGCAGATGATATTTCTGGGACTGAATGGTTGTCCATAAGTTATGACAGTCAGGCAGTATACGAGGAGTCTTGAATTGAGGACTGATGCATTGGGGAAGACGGAAAGAAAGAAAATAAGCAAAGAAAAAAACAATTAAAACCTGAAACTTGAATCTGGCTTAATCTGTTGATCTGGCCATATTAGCTCGGACGTAGAACTGATTTAAACAGATGTGAACTTCTTGTTAGGGCGACAACACCAACAGACCAACCTGATGTACAAAAAGCCAAGTCAAAAGATAGCCTAGCCTGTATCAGCCTACCGACTTTGGCTTATCATACATGGAGGTAAAAAACCTTCTTGACTTTTTCAACAATTCAAGGGGACCGTGTATCCAAGTATCCGTATTGACTTTTGGCGGCCATGCATAAACTAATACAAGATAAAGCTGTATAAGGAAAGTTCTGTTTTCCGACGCCGAACGAAACAAACCGGAGGAGGGGAAGGGGGCACTTCCAAATGTGATGTGAGGTATATATATATATATATATATATATATATATATATATATATATATATATATATATATATATATATATATATATATATATATATATATATATATATATATATATATATATATATATATATATATATATATATATATATATATATATATATATATATATATATATATATATATATATATATATATATATATATATATATATATATATATATATATATATATATATATATATATATATATATATATATATATATATATATATATATATATTTATATATATTTATATATATACATATTTATATATATATATATGTGTGTGTGTGTGTGTGTGGGTGTGTGTGGGTGCGTGTGTGTGTGTGCGTATGTGTGTGAGTGCCGCCCGAGCAGGTATCTTTTCTGTAGCAATTTCGTGACTTTTTTTTCTCTCATCATTTTTGCAGTGCTGGTCCCAAAAATTAGGTTGTACTGTGTTAATTTTGTACTGCTGGTCCATCTTTACAATATTTTCGTTGAACTGTTGAATACTCATACTGCAGGTATCAAAATTGACTTCTTTCATACTGCGGGTATCAAAATTGTATAATTTCATACTGCAGTTACCAAAACATCTGTCATACTGCGGGTATGTTTTTCGGTTGGTGCGCTGCACACCCTTACCACTATTAGCAGAAGTGCCCCCCTGAAGAGACCTGTTATTAGTCTCTTATTAGACAGTTTCGCTTTATTTCCTATCAACCCGACTCGAATCACGTGATATTTTCCTATAAAGTATCTCTTCATAAATGAAAACAAGCACGTAGTCCGATGGTAGTAGCACGTTACATATTCCGGGATTATGTGTAGAAGCTCCTTGCTTATAGATAGCACGTGAGGAATGTCACACATGTGTGCACACCTAAAAGGAAGTTATAAATGTAGAAATTCCATGCAAAATGTAAGAACTACACAATGATATTCTTTCATCTGTTTATCCTCTCACAGCATTAGAAGTTGGGATAGGAAAAGTGCAAAATGTATAGAAAATGACGCATATTAACCACCCGGTGATATTTTCGGTTAATTACAAATTCATTAATTCCCCTTTTATCTTGAATGCAGTTTCTAACTTAAATGTCAAACCAGGAAACTAGACATTAAACTCTCTATCTTCATGTGTGACACCACGCTTGCCATGGAGCCATTAACTGATTTCTAGCTCAATGGTGACACTGAGTGCATTCAGTGTGCTGCAATATGTAGTATAGATCACGCCAGTCTGCCAGTAGACAGATCGAGTCTAGTGTAAATTGGGCTATTGGATAGTTGGAAAATAAAATAAATTGTTGAGGTAAGGGACAAAAAGGCGTGACTTTTCTTTTTGCCTCCATGCAATTGTGACTTTGATCGGAAACTGAGAAAGGCACCCACGGGCACATTTATCCTTCGATATTTTTTTCTACTGTAGGCGGATGAGAGTATTTACACCCCGGGACGAGTAAAGGAATATTCCGATGGATTTTCATTTTTTTCATATATGATAGGGAAAATTTGTAGAAACAAAGTGGTGAAAATAACTACGTTAATATCTTATTCCATTCCGACCTAATAATAAATTAAAGAGTTGAAAAATGTTTTTAAAAACACCTCGTACAGTATGTCTTTCAGCTTGGTGACGTCATCAGGGCAATTCCAGCACAGTTCTTATGTATTTTTTTACAAATTTATTCACCCTTTCTTTCAACATTATCATTATCGAACAGTATTTTATAATTTACAAGAAAACATTTTGTTTTTTTCTTGGTGTACATCACATTTACAATGATAAAAAAGTCCGTTTTGTTGAAATTGTCTCTATGACATCACAGATGTTGCCAATCAGTCACTTTTGTCCAAATTCAAAAGTACTTCAAAATTTCGTAACTTCTAAACGGAATAAGACATTAACATAGTTTTTTCACCGCTTTGTTCGTTACATTTTTCTCTATCATATATGAAAAATGAAAATCCATGGGAATATTCCTTTAGGTCTTCAGCATTTCACAGCTGAGTGAACGGAAGGAATAGGAATCCATGATCTTTCATTTAAGCAGGAAACCATTTTCAAGCACGAGTTTGACGCACTACGGCTGAAGACTTTGGGTGGTAGTGTAGTATTATTTTGCACAAAATGTGCAGTCTACCAGGCGTGAACTGGAACCAAATATAGGCCCTTGCATTTTGCCAGTAAATGAACATGAATGACCTAAAATTACCCGGGCCGGGTCCTCTGCCGTTTGCCAAATAGAATAAGGACCAATCCAGATATGTACCGTCGAAGCACGACCGTTGCAGCCAGTGGCGTAACAAGGAGCATCGGCCTTGGTGCAACCATTCAAATGAGGCCCAAAGGAGAGTCCGCATTCACCACAGCCTCACCATGGTTGATTTGGAGGTGAGCAATTCTTGATGTGAAACTCCTAAACGCCCGGAAATAGCACTTTCCATGGCTAAGAATGGGAATAGCTTATTTTGTCAGTGGGTTTTGGGACCGATAGATAAAAAGTTAAAACTTTTAAAAGAAAGGTATCGTCCCATCAATAAATTCAGAAGTGAACGCTGCAGTCCTAGTAACGTCACTTCCGGTAATGTCACTTCGGGTTTTCCTTATTGATTGTAAGAAATCTAGGATGGTTATCGATAACAAATGTATGCCCCTATGTTCGGTCCTGCGGATGTGTAATCGATAACATCGTAGATTTCTCGCCATCAATAGGGAAAATTGAAAACCGGAAGTGACGTTACCATCATGGCAACGTTCGCTTCTGAATGTGCTTGTGGGACGATACCTTTAACACGACCGTTTACGTAACTTGTCTACAGACAGTTTCCTATGAAACATCAGTCTTGAAATATAGAACAGACTAGGGCAAAAATTGTAACCGTCCGTGTTTTTAAAGATATATTTAAAAGAAACAATAGTTTCCAAGATGTTTTTGTTGTTGCCGCGATGCCCCCCTTCCGGTCAAGTTTTGAGTACAAAGGCCAAGGCCAAATTCATTGTCAAGATAAAGAATAGAGAGAGCCCAACGATTACATTCACAATTTCTCCGTTGATGGGCTATTTAATCTTTTTTGGTGGGCCCGACTTATGTTCAGGACGGTCCCATCATATCTTTTTTTGTGTTTTTTTCGGGCCCGTCTATTTCATAGTTTTCAGTGGGCCCGACTTACGATTGGAGGGCCCATCATGATAGCAAGGGAAAGAAATTAACGGCCCATTTATCTATCTTTTTGGTGGGCGAGACTTATGATTGAAGGGCCCGTCACGATAGCAAAGGAGACATTAAGGAAGGGCCCATCCTGGATATAAAAATGGGCTTTAAAGAGTACACGGGTCCTGTTTGGTTACTGCTTGTGCCTTCAAGCTTATATCACTAAAAGGCGTTTCGCTTTTTTGATAGTACTTGTCACCAGGCCCCGGCTGCACCGGCCTCGTTACGCCACTGGTTGCAGCGTGGCGGATGAATATACAGCCGAAAAGTGCGCAGCCATCGATAGATAAACATCGCGGCAAGTCCTCCGTAAGCAAGGATACAAATAGTGCATTTAAACAGTGAAACCATATAACGCACCACACTAAAGGTTTAACATTTTGATACACGCTCTCTTTCATTAAAAACAACGGAAATTCAAAAATCTTTTCGTTAAAATACTTAAAACCACATAACTAGAGGTCCCATTGGGTTTGTCGCGCTTAACAAACGGAATCCCACAAAGAAAAAACGAGTATGGTCAGTTTGTAAAAAAAAATCACACCCATAGCCAAGACTTTTCTCAAGAAGAAGGGAGGGGGGAGGGGGGCATAGACTTGGGGAACTTGGGAAAATTCACCTTTTTATATGTTTCTGTTGAATTTACGTAAGGGGGTACAAACCTTCGCAAGGGGCGTAGCAACCCGTGCCCCACGATGAGCTCGACTGTTTTTACCTATTGAACTCCTCTCCCGTTTAAACTCCTCCACCCCCATCCCACAAAGTATTCTCTTGCTGTCTTGTCACGTCAACTGGTATTGTAGTCAAGATTAATAGACAGATGAAAGAAAGCTAAGTGAATACAGTAATACCATACTGCCATATCATATCATTTATCAGATTATCAAATATGTGAAATGTCACCGCTTTAATAGTGATACCCGACTCCTTTCTGCTTGAAGCCGGCCTTTTACAGTTTTATGTATCTTGATCAGTTTGTAAATTGTCAGTGTAGTGGGCTGGCTTAGGGCTATTTTTAGTGATTATCGTGCAACAGCGAAGAAAAGTACCAAATTTTCTACTGAGACTCTCGACGAGTGAACACACAATTGCAATGACAGGGTCGTCGACTGCGTATTTGGTTATGATAGTAACAATGCTGTCACGAAACGCGTAATACGACAGGTACGACGTACGGACATAACATGGACAACCATGGTGCACTGGCGTGTCTACCCAACCCAGGCTTTAACCCAGGGCCTCGTGGTCTGTAGACGTGTATGATAACCGCTACACCACAGTTGGTAGACAACAGAGACTCCCCGACGACGACGAGTGAACACACAATTACAATGACGGGGTCGTCGCCTGCGTATTCGGTTATGATAGTAAGAGTGCTATCACGAAACGCTTGTACGACCCGGACGAGAATACAGGTACGACGTACGGACAGACATAACATCGACAACCAAGTCAATGTCCACGGCCTTTGATAAGCAGTTGTTATACACTGGCGTGTCTACCCAACCCAGGCTTGAACCCAGGGCCTCGTGGTCTGTAGACAGGTATGATAACCGCTACACCACAGTAGGTAGATCCTTAGGACCTGCTTTTTAATATTAGTTTAGGAGCCCTCGTGAATTTTTACGCGCATGCGCATACATCACAAAAAATATGGCCATCATGTTCTACTTGAAGCTTTATAGGGGCCACTTACTGACTAACAACCTAAATTGGTATCAAAATGAATGTTTTTGATGTTACTGAATCTCATATTTGATGATACACTGCAACCAGTGCATTGGAAGAGCATAGTACACTGCAACCAGTGTATGGAAGGGCATAGTACACTGCAACCAGTGCATTGGAAGGGCATAGTACACTGCAACCAGTGCATAGTACACTGCAACCAGTGCATTGGAAGGGCATAGTACACTGCAACCAGTGCATTGGAAGGGCATAGTACACTGCAACCAGTGCATTGGAAGAGCATAGTACACTGCAACTAGTGCATTGGAAGGGCATAGTACACTGCAACCAGTGCATTGGAAGGACATAATACACTGTAACCAGTGCATTGGAAGGGCATAGTACACTGCAACCAGTGCATTGGAAGGGCATAGTACACTGCAACCAGTGCATTGGAAGGGCATAGTACACTGCAACCAGTGCATTAGATCGGCCGGTCAGGGATATTATGGGTTATATTTGATAGTACACTGCAGCAACCAATGCATTAAAAGGACCGTTCAGGGATATTATGGGTCATATATAATAGTACACTGCAGCAACCAATGCATTGGAAGGGCATAGTACACTGCAACCAGTGCATTATATCGGCCGGTCAGGGATATTATGGCTTATATTTGATAGTACACTGCAGCAATCAATGCATTGGAAGGACCATTCAGGGATATTATGGGTCATATATGATAGTAAACCAGTACACTGCAACCAGTGCACTGGAAGGGCTGTTCAGGGATATTATGGGTCATATATGATAGTACACTGCAACCAGTGCATTGGAAGGACATAATACACTGTAACCAGTGCATTGGAAGGGCATAGTACACTGCAACCAGTGCATTGGAAGGGCATAGTACACTGCAACCAGTGCATTGAAAGGGCCTTTCAGGGATATTATGGGTCAAATTACGCCCTAAAGCGCCCTAAATTTCTCACAAAATTAGCTATGAAGGCGACAAGTGACTTGAGGCTGGTGGCAATGAATCCTCTTGACATTCTGATGGAAGCTGGTAGTTTGCAATGTCACTTGGAATAATCTTAGCAGCTTTGGCCAGAATCATAACATCTTCTACGAAGCCACGTCTCTTCAAAGCATCATTGAATCATAACATCCTTTACGAAGCCACGTTTCTTCCAAGCATCCTTCAGCATATTTTGCATTCCTTCTTTGAGTTTTTACCATCACACTGTTCTTGTGCCTCTGCGAAGCTTTCCAGCAATTGATTTTTCAGTCTAGTCTTATGGACTGGTTTCTTTATATCCATGCCGTCTAGACGATCCACATAGAAAGTGGATCTCAGAAAGCTTAAATACATGAAAGAGGAAAGTTCCAGCTTCCACAGCTCTTTTAATGTAACTTGTCAGCTCTACAAACACTCTAGACTCACTCACGTTTTCATTGTCTTTTGCGGATTCCTTGTTCAGCTCTTGACATGACTACTGATGCACTTCCAAGATGCACACAATTTTTAGTGGAAATTGATTGCGCCTTTAGCACAATATTGGCAGGAGTCTCTTCAGCTGCCATGCTGATATTGCAGTGTCAAAGGTGAGACTCAGTGACATCGAAAATATATATTTTGATACCTATTTAGGTTTTCAATGACTCACAGAACCCGAAAAATTGATGTTTTATTTGAAGATGGCGGCCATTTGTTTCTAGTGATTTATGCGCATGCGCATGATAATTCACGAGGGCTCCTAGGCTAACATCAAGAAGCAGGTCCCAAAGAGTATCTGTGCCAAATTTGGTGTTTTTGTCCTCTGTGTCACGATTATTTCGCTAAGCAAGGACTTTTTTTTTAAAGCAAAGAGAAAGAGAGACATTTCTGCTCAGTTAATTTTCATAAACTGCGTGAAGGTCGCTCCTCGGACAACTGTACAATCGCCGAAAAAAATCGAATTCAATAAGTAGTCTAAATTTTGCAAATGTTGGTGGAGTTCGTCAGCTCGATGATATGTTCCAAGTAACCTACCTTCCTGCCTTGGGAATACATTCCAATTCCTAACACCTGAACAAACTAACGCATCCGCTAATGATATAAATAACAACAGAGGAGATGAACAAATCGGATTATGATTTCATTCATATAGTATTTCAACCACTGAACTATGGATAAACCATATTTAGGCTACGTCACATAAATAAGTACATAATTGGACTTAATGGAGTGCCAGCATGCAAAATCACGTAAACTGGCGGTAATGGACGACTCTGTTTATGACATTATTTCTTTATTCGTTGATCATAATTATGTATGTATTACCGAAAACGTATGCATGGACACTGGAGTATGGCATTCTAAATCAATGTTTTTCATATGTAAATAAGTTCACATACTTAAAAAATTTGTTTGACAGATATGCAATCTTATATAATTGTGACTGGTAGCGCGCGATGCAAAGAGTAATTTACGATGGTATCATGCAATGCTGAGCAATGTTTTGCACAACAAAAAAATATATATAAATATATGTATATACATATGTATATATATATATATATATATATATATGTTTATGTTTATATATTTATATAGCGCTCAATATCTATACAATGCACATTCAGCGGCGCTGTACAGAAAATAAATAAAACTGTTCATAAAGTTAATAAAGTTCATAGGATAAAGATAAACACAAACAATTATAAAAAGCCTGGGTGAACAAAACAGTTGTTAGTTCCGTTTGAAATTATCGTAGTTATATATATATTTAGTTTTATATATATATATATATATATATATATATATATATATATATATATATATATATATATATATATATATATATATATATATATATATATATATATAGTTTATATATATATATATATATATATATATATATATATATATATATATATATATATATATATATATATATATATATATATATATATATATATATATATATATATATGTATATTATATATATATATATATATATATATATATATATATATATATGTATATATATTTATGTATATATATATATATATATGTATATATATATATGTATATATATATATATATATATATATATATAAATATATATATATATATATATATATATATATATATATATATATATATATATATATATATATATATATATATATATATATATATATATATATATACATATATATATATATATATATATATATATATATATATATATATATATATATATATATATATATATATATATATATATATATATATATATATATATATATATATATATATATATATATATATATATATATATATATATATATATATATATATATATATATATATATATATATATATATATATATATATATATATATATATATATATATATATATATATATATATATATATATTTATATATATATATGTATATAGCATGTGGGGCTTTTGGCAAGTACGTCGAGTGAAATGTTAGGGGTGAGAATACAATGAAACTCACGAAAACACATTTCGTAGTGCAATAAAAAAAAAGGAAAAAAGAGCATAGCCCAACTGCCCAATAGCCTCTGAATTTCGGACAGTTTTAACAAGAGGGGCCTCCCCTGAACCTCTTTCAAACCATCTCTGGTGGCAGCTAAATCGTGTAGAATGCTTGACTACCCTCTTTGGTATAAGCTAAACCGTGTAAAATGCTTGAATACCATCTCTGGTATCTAAGCGGTGTAGAATGCTTGACTACCATCTCTGGTATAAGCTAAACCGTGTAGAATGCATGACAGCATGACTACCATCTCTGGTATAAACTGTGTAGAATGCTTGACTACCATCTATGGTATAAGCTAAGCCGTGTAGAATGCTTAACTACCATCTCTGGTATCTAAGCGATGTAGAATGCTTGACTACCATCTCTGGTATAAGCTAAACCGTGTAGAATGCTTGACTACCATCTCTGGTATAAGCCAAACGGTGTAGAATGCTTGACTACCCTCTCTGGTATAAGCTAAACCGTGTAGAATATTAACTACCATCTCTGGTATCTAAGCGATGTAGAATGCTTCACTACCATCTCTGGTATAAGCTAAACCGTGTAGAATGCTTGACTACAATCTCTGGTATTTAAGCGGTGTAGAATGCTTGACTACCATCTCTGGTATAAGCTTAACCGTGTAGAATGCTTGACTACCCTCTCTGGTGTAAGCTAAACCGTGTAGAATGCATGAGAGCGTGACTACCATCTCTGGTATAAACCGTGTAGAATGCTTGACTACCAAATTTCCGGTAATGGCCGAGAAATTAACATTCTCTTTTTTACGAATTTTAAAAGAGAGATGGGGTGGAACATTCTTTTCAGCGGAATGCCATGTGCACGGGAGCGGTCAAATTGAGCATAAGCTCCCAATGATATTAAAGGGAGTAGTGTATCGGCATAACAATGCACACAGTCGTTAATTATACCAAACAGGCAGCAACTCAATGAGTGGGACCAGGGTAGGGGGTCCTGTGCTAAACTTACATCTTCCGTCCAAGTGGGACCACTGCAATATACTCTGATGAGGCATATTGTCTTCTTTAATCTGATTTTAAAGGTTGCGTAATCGATGACATGCAAATGACCGTCTAAAAGGTAAGTTCGTAAATCATCTCTCAACTTCCGAAATCGAAGCTAACGACGTTACTTCCTTATTCTTGGATTACATGAAATTTTATATCCATAAACTACTGTGACGCGACTTAATTTCCGAATTTACTTTTTTTTATAGCGAAAATATGTCATAAATCAGTGATAGGCTTAAAAATGCACGCTAGGGTTTAAAATTTCACGGTTAGGTCTTAAAATCTGCCTTAGGGTTAAAACAAATCAGCGTTAGGCCTGAAAATGCACATTAGGGTTTAAAATTTCAGTTTGTGAAATGTCACGATTAAGGGTTCGAAATTTCGCGGTTAGGTCTTACAAATCTGTGTAAGGGTTAAGAAAAATCAGTGTTTGGCTTAGAAATGTTCGTTAGGGTTTGTTATTTCTTGGTTAGGTCTTAAAATATGCGTTTGGGTTAAAACAGATCAGCGTGAGGCCTTAAAAGCATGTCAGGGTTTGAAATTTCACGGTCAGGTTCTTAAAATTTGCGTTCATGTTAAAAAATCAGTGTTAGGCCTAAAAATCCGTGTTCGGATGGAAGTTTCACGGTCAGGTCTACAAAATCTGCGTTAGTGTTGAAAATATCAATGTTATGCTTAAAAATATTAAGGTCGGAAAACTATATGTCTTGAGCTTACAAATCCACGTTAGGCCTTAAAAATTCAACCTTCAGCTTAAAAATTTGGGTCATATCTTACCCAAAAAAAACCTTGTTTCTTCTTTCATTTGACTTTAAAACGGATGCGGGGAGAGGCGTGGAGAGGGGGTGGGGGTTTGCGTTTGCCTTTCACCTGCTGTATCCCTGAATATTTAGGTTTAGGATATGGAAATCTGAAAGAAATGCGCAAATGTCACGTGATCTGTACTTAGTTCGGAACGAGCGACATGTTAAATTTTTGAAGGACGAAAAGACGTTTTTCTCTATCCAACTATTTTCACACTGCGAAAAGTTCAAAATTTTCTTTATGATTTGAAATAACGGCATATAAATTATCTTTTCACCGTGCGCTTCTAAAATCCAGCTCGAAGAAAAGTAATACATAATACAAAGTCACCACTTTTCTTCAAATTTCTTGAAAACCACACGGTGAATTTTAAAAGCGCACGGTGATAAGATAATTCATGCCATTATTTCAAATTGAAGAGAACAATTTGAACCCTTCACATTGGTTGAGTTCCCATGATCGAAATGTGTTTGATTCTTATGTTATTCCTATTCAAACTTTGAATTTGGATAGATGCATTGTGGGATACTTCTGTAAAGAATCTCCCGATCTTGTTCTCCCGATCGGGGGTACGAAACGGACTGTAGTATTTATTGAGGCTGGTTTGTAGCCAATTATCCGTTCAAAACTCAGATGTTTATAACAATTTCGCTTAACGAAAATATGCAAGTTTCAAATACCTTAAAAGATGCACAATTGTCACGTGACAACGACATCAAGATCCGCCAAAATGTAAGGTTTTCTTATTTCTAATATTTACAGAATTAAAAAAATACTGGCAGAGACTTATCGCGGGATGAATATGAATATTGTGGATCAACATTTTTCCTCACATGTCACTCATCGACCAACCTAAGTGGAGCGTGTGGCTACATTTTGCGGTTGTCTCCGATTGGCCTCATTGTAACCCCCTCCCTCCTTCTCCCACTCTATACATATATGTTGAATATGCACAACAGCGGGTCCGGCGTGAACAAACCATTATTTCTATCACTTCACACTGCGCATTAATATTCGCACATGTAGTGTACATCTATTACACAGTTGTACTGACAAGCCGAATATCGCGCCCAACGACCGAAGCTCAGAGTACAAAAAATCAACTTCAACGAACAGCGATCACAACAACTATCTAACCGAAAGTGTGTTATCTTTACCAAATTTTCCTTCGTCTTAACAACCCTTTGATTAGCCCTCTTACCCCTTGTAATCCCGTCACGGGGTCATAATCGAGTTATCATACACATCCCACAGTACGGGTTGACGGGGAATGCCGTACGAGGACGGCCACCCATCACTAACGCAGCCATACTAACACGGCTGGCATTCAAGTTAGTCCGACGGTACTACGGCCCGAGTACTAGTCGTAATCTATGGCTTGATTTTCTGTTGGAACTTTGTAAGCCTGTACAAGGCAATCAAGGTAGCATATAACTAATTATTTGCCCCATTGAAACATTTCAATAGCGTTAGTACACGGAAGATTTCTCACTTGCACTCCCCGCACTCCCACCCTCCCCCTCTCCCACACACCCACTCCCACGATTTCAACAATATGCAAATCTAATTCAAATTTCAAGGTCAAACACGACCTTTAGTTATTTTGAAACATTTGGTCCCCCTGTCCCCGGGAATTACGGAAATAATCATAACCAGACAACCAGGCAGTATCAAGTTCTCTACGAGAGAA
The DNA here is from genome assembly GCA_020152595.1 of Chiridota heheva. Taxonomy (NCBI): domain Eukaryota; kingdom Metazoa; phylum Echinodermata; class Holothuroidea; order Apodida; family Chiridotidae; genus Chiridota; species Chiridota heheva. The sequence goes on from JAIGNY010004524.1 coordinate 413,438, forward strand.
CAAAGAAAGACTCCACCAGTCAGTGGCTCAGCGACTAAAGGAGATTTTGGGGCAAAAAATAATATTCATTATGCAGGCCGGATTAAACCTTCTTAGGGCTGGGTAGAAAATAATTTGGGGCCCGGTCTCAACATCAATCTGGGCTAAGTTTTGTTTAGTGAAGAATACTGTTTTGCGTCCTCTATTCTTGGCATACAAAACTGGACAAAGTCAGACTTTGCAATAAGTCATAAACCGAGCCTACGCACCAAGATCTTAGTCTCTGACTTCCTAGTCAATTTTTGGAGAGCCGGTCAAAATCTGGGGCCTGGGCAAATGCCCCTGTATTATACGCTACATGATATTTATACTGGGGCCTGGGCAAATGCCCCTGTATATACGCTACATGATATTTATACATATGATTAAAACATGTTTATATCTTTATTAAAAACCCAACGATTATCACATCTCTCTAAGGCAGGAGGACTACATTAAGGCCCCACATGGTGAACCCACCAAGGTCCCCCATGGTGAACCCACCAAGGTCTCCCATGGTGAACCCACCAAGGTCCCCCATGGTGAACCCACCAAGGTCCCCCATGGTGAACCCACCAAGGTCCCCATGGTGAACCACAGCCTAAACAAGATATGAATGTTATCTGAAATCTATTGAAATTCGCTGTATGTCTCCGCATTTCCGGTTCAGTACGCCAACAGTATATACAAACCTGGATCATGAAGAGATGGCATGGACTGATCAGGAAAACTGCAATGATCTGCAAAATGTGGGTATACAGTTTCGGGGCAGTTCCTTTGAAACAGAAACATGGGTGCCATAAGAGGGAACAGTTCTGAACAATTACGACAAATGTTAATGTGTTATCGAGGCTAAGATTGTAATTAAGCACTACCTGGCAATTGAGCACTACCTGGCAATTGAGCACTACCCAGCAATTGAGCACTACCCAGCAATTGAGCACTACCCAGCAATTGAACACTACATGGCAATTGAGCACTACCTGGCAATTGAGCACTACCCAGCAATTGAGCACTACCTGGCAATTGAGCACTACCCAGCAATTGAGCACTACCCAGCAATTGAGCACTACCCAGCAATTGAGCACTACCCAGCAATTGAGCACTTCTCAGCAATTAAGCACTACATGGCAATTGAGCACTACCTGGCAATTGAGCACTACCTGGCAATTGAGCACTACCCAGCAATTGAACACTACATGGCAATTGAGCACTACCTGGCAATTGAGCACTACCCAGCAATTGAGCACTACCCGGCAATTGAGCACTACCTGGCAATTGAGCACTACCTGGCAATTGAGCACTACCTGGCAATTGAGCACTACCCAGCAATTGAGCACTACCTGGTAATTGAGCACTACCTGGCAATTGAGCACTACCTGGCAATTGCGCACTACCTGGCAATTGAGCACTACCCAGCAATTAAGCACTACCCAGCAATTGAGTACTACCCAGCAATTGAGTACTCCCCAGCAATTGAGCACTACCTGGCAATTAGGCACTACCTGGCAATTGAGCATTACTTGCGTAGATCTTATGTCAAGTTTAATTCAACTGATTCGGCGTCAACGCCCCACTGATCAGCGACGCCGCTGTAGGTTGATTAAATGTGTCACGTAGGTGTCTGCATGCCCACTTCGTGTAGATTTATTCATCCTATACATCGTGTAAGCCACCCGTGCATGGTACTCTGGTAATGCTAACAAGTACTCCATGGCAACGTTGATAGTATATTTTTACCTATTCTTTAACTCGATAGTGGTATTCATTGGCGTAGCCAGAGGGGGAGGGGAGGGAGGGGGAAATTTCCCCCTCCAATATTTTAATCCGTCGGTTCAGATTTTAATCCGTCGGTTCAGATTGGTGCCGTCGGTTCAACAAGCTTTGACATTCCAGGTGCTTATTATGTTTTTAGATTTCAAAAGGGCACTTTCTCAGAAAAAGGTTCTTCGGTAATAATATATTAAACATTTATGCGATTTTGTATTTAAATACATGAACTAAGACACAGAGAATGAGAGAGAGAGGGGACAGAGGGGGCGAGGGGAAGGGGGGGGGGGTGTCGTCGGAGGGCACGTGATACAGAACAGGCTCATTTTAAAAGCTTGACAACATTCACACAAGTTTGTAGTAAATTATCGAAAACCTTTGTTTTAGACAACCCATATTTTTCAAAGAGTAACGATAAACCTAACCATGTACAAACGTAAACAATAAAACATTATATTTCCACATTATGCGTTTTCATGATTTTGTGTTTTGTATAAGTATCTTAGCTTTCTTTGACATAGATTTTGACTTGTATAATACACCTTCTTACTACGCGTTGTGACATACTTTTTTTCTCCCATGAAATGTCAATTTTGCAAGCTGGACCCCACGCCGACAAGTCGAGCGCTTTGCGCTTTGATTTTGTGTTTTGTATATGGTGTATAATAGCTCTTTCAAATGAACTTTGACTTATACCTTCTTACTATGCATTATGACATAATTGTTTGCCCTTGAAATGCCAATTTTGCGAGAGCTTCCGGGGACTTCGCCCCCTAGACCCCTACCGGGGCTTCGCCCTGGACCATACCAGGGGCCCTTGGGCGGGCCCTGGACCCTACGCCTACAGGTCGAGCGCTTTACGCTCGAAGTGACACCTTCGGTGTCACCTCAACTACACCACTAAATATATTGTCGATTCAATTTAATTCTCCGCCTCCTACCCCCTACCCCCTTTTCCTCCCCATATGAAAATCCTGGCTACGCCACTAGTGGTAGTTAAGCATACTGTAGTAAAGTGTGGTGATATTGGTTAACATGATTGTGGAGACAACTCCTTTCAATACTTTATTTTCCCGAAAACATGAACAAAATTCCTGTATCGGGGATATGGGGAGGAGTTAGCGGGGATATGGGGAGGGGTTAGCGGGGATATGGGGAGGAGTTAGCGGGGATATGGGGAGGAGTTAGCGGGGATATGGGGAGGAGTTAGCAGGGATGCAATTCTTTTCAAAAAGCGGTCCAACCACCACAGGTAGCCTACGCCCTATTTCACTTTACAAAGTGCTCAAATTAACATATTTCAACATCGTATTCATAACAGGAAGCTGATATACATCGGTCAGAATGCACTGCTCGACGTGCTCTACAAATTTTGGCAGATAAAAACACCGTCCAGTAAATTTAGAACAGTAGAAAAATAATCTATCGTGATGTTGAATAAGACAGACAGTTTGATAATTTCGTTTTCTTTGCAGTCTGATAATAACTGATTAATCACAAGTGAAAATTGACGCTGCTTTTCATTTAAAAAAGACTCGAAGCGTGCCAAGGTCAATATCAAATCTCGACAACCGATTTAGGATCGTATTTCGTATTTGGTTTCACCAACAGTGCCTTGCCCTGTATACCGTGGTTCGTTCCCAGCTCTTTTTTCCTATTCGTGATCTGGTGATATTTGCAATTTGCGCTCGCAAATCTCTGACTTGAGCGGTTGTTTCAAGATTTTGCAAAACTTAAGCAGTGATTGTAAGGTAATGATTTATGTTTACGAAATGAATATTAAAAGGTATAATCGATCAACTTAGCACATAACCTGTATTTACAAGATTGGAGTGATGAGTACAGGCGTGCAACCACATAATGTATAGATACCGTTCTCATATTTCCCATTCTGCCTTTAAAATATAAAGATTTGCAGTATAGGGCTTTATACTTTTAACTTATTTTAAATGTAGCTTAGACTTACAGAGGAAAACTTAACACATAAAAAAGAGAACACAACGTTATTTGGAAAAACAATTAGGCCCCTACTAATTATCCTGCAACAATAGTAGTGTAGATGGCGCTGTTAAAATACCACATGATATACGGTCGGAAATTAATGATTCCTTTTATGAATCATACCTCATCTCAGTGTCGAAAGGGAGTTTCCATTTTAATACGTTTACGTTTCCAAAATGATCGGAAGAAATGTGATGTTCTATCTTACTCACAATTGATTAGATCTGTCACCTTTGTGACGTCATTAGTTTTATCTTACTCACAATTAATTGGATCTGCCACCTTTGTGACCTCATTAACCGCATAAAAGAGAACAACAGAACCCAAACTCAAGTTCATTTGAAGATGATAAGGAGTTGGAATAGATGATAAGGCATGTAAAGGCAGAAAGAAATTTTCAAAATTGCAACTTTGGACGAGTTTTGCAGTCCCAAAAATGTCCAAATTGATCACCGAAGTAAAGTGTCAATTGAAGGACCTATCAATTTACGTGAATCTTAGTTTTCATAGTACACTGTAGGATTTAGGTTTAACGCCATTTTTTTGAAAATGAAAGAATCCGCCAATAAAAAAATTATTTGATAAAATCTAGACGACTAACACAGACCATGCAGACGCAACACCTACCCCAGAAATGTTGAAAAAGTGAATATTTTAACTTCAATTTTAACTTTCAACGATCAACTTTAAGTCTTTAACTGAAATCGACAACGGTAACGGTGGGACACTAAATATATTTCAAATTTGTAAATCATAAAAACACCAAATGAAATCTAAGCAGATAGAGCGAATGTAAGAGGCTTTTTCTCACGGGTCCTGTCCCATGGGATGAAGCTTGCACCGTCAAGGGCAATTTTTTAGCCTGGCAACGCTGCCAACAGTTATTTCAACAAGTATTTTATACCTCTGAGATCATTTGATTAAGTTTCGTTTGTATTTGGATTTAAGCTGAATTCACCTGTGAACTAGACGAAAGGAGGACGAACTTGGCAAATGCACTTTGAATAAACAGCTTGGAATCCAAGACATGCTCGTTGGTGCTAAATATAATGTAGAAATACGTCAATTAATGTGAGCATTTAATGTTTATACCAATCGAGTATGCGACAATAGAATAATTTCAATTGACACAATCTAATCATTTTAGATATATACACAATTTGGTTTAATTGATAATAGGGGAGAGTATAGTTGAGGGGGGGGGGCGGGATGAGTGTGGGCAAGCGTGCTCAGGCAGGTCGAGATTATGGAGAGACCCCACCCCCTATCGTGGGCCATACAGTCAATTAAAAACCGTTTATGTTATCAGCAAAACTACTTCAAAATACATCGGTCACTATGTACCGATGACCAACTGAATAAATGGCTTGTTTTTTATTTCTCCACTTCTGGATCCCGTCACAAGTAGATACGTTTTTTTTTCTTCTCCAAACTTCATTTCAAGTATAGGAATCTCATCAATCAATCAATACATGTCTAACCTCATATGTGATACATATTGTATCAATCATTACAGGAGCGAATAGACTTTTGCCAGTGACAGCAATTTGATATTATTTCCGATTCGTTTTCCTAGTTACCGATCAGCCAAATCATGACAGGATCAACAACGACAAATGAATAAAAGAAAATGATATGAATAAAATTAATTCGTTCACATCAGCAAGTTTTTGCCCAAATTTGCTTCAAATTGTTACAAATGTAAGTGTCCAAATGACGATTAAGATTAAAATGAAATGACAATTACATTACAATAATTCCATAAATAAATATCAAATTTGTCCAGTTTTTGATCATATGACTCATTTCCTGATATAACCACAATACATATTCACATTACCCCCCCCCCCCCGCCCCACACACACACACACACAGACATCAATGGTTAGGTTCAGTATTTTAGGGTTGATGGCTTTCTGAGAAACTTACAAACTGTGATGAATTCTTCTTGATCTGTTGATAAGCCTAACTGTGATGAATTCTTCTTGATCTGTTGATAAGCCGTCGATCACAATCTTCTTGATCTGTTAATAAGTCATTGATCACAATCTTATCAGCCATCAGTCTTTAAGATACTAATATCCCTTAAGTGATCTTGTTTTATCTGATTATCGAATTGAAATACAAAATATAAACGACATTACGAGCTTTAGAAGTATTTTGTACACGGCTGCCAAGTCAGACATTTCGATATAACATTGATACAGTATAGGTAATAAAACAAGGAAATATATATCGCGAGGAAATATTTTTTTGCATCCCAGTAAACTACTAAAACCAAACTGCCAAAGTTGGATTTCATTTTGTATAGCAGATTAAGAATAATATTAGAATGTTAAGATCACCTACACCAAAAGACAACACGGAACTGCAGGGAGATGATAATCAAGATTGGATTCATTTATGAAGTAACATTTTTCTTCAAAATATAGAAATACATTTCTCAGCAATATTTACACAGAAATGTGAAAGTAATCCAGAGTGGATGAACATGATCTGGAAGTGTGTATGTATATGCGGATATGCAATGATTGTGTATATGCAGATATGCAATGATTGTGTATATGCAGATATGCAATGATTGTGTATATGCAGATATGCAATGATTGTGTATATGCAGATATGCAATGATTGTGTATATGCAGATATGCAATGATTGTGTATATGCAGATATGCAATGATTGTGTATATGCAGATATGCAATGATTGTGTATATGTGGATATGCAATGATTGTGTATATGCAGATATGCAATGATTGTGTATATGCGGATATGCAATGACTGTGCATATGCAGATATGCAATGATTGTGTATATGCAGCTATGCAATGATTGTGTATATGCAGATATGCAATGATTGTGTATATGCAGATATGCAATGATTGTGTATATGCAGATATGCAATGATTGTGCATATGCAGCTATGCAATGATTGTGTATATGCAGATATGCAATGATTGTGTATATGCAGATATGCAATAATTGTGTATATGCAGATATGCAATGATTGTGTATATGCGGATATGCAATGATTGTGTATATGCAGATATGCAGTGATTGTGTATATGCGGATATGCAATGATTGTGTATATGCAGATATGCAATGATTGTGTATATGCAGATATGCAATAATTGTGTATATGCAGATATGCAATGCTTGTGTATATGCAGATATGCAATGATTGTGTATATGCAGATATGCAATGATTGTGTATATGCAGATATGCAATGATTGTGTATATGCAGATATGCAATGATTGTGTATATGCAGATATGCAATGATTGTGTATATGTGGATATGCAATGATTGTGTATATGCAGATATGCAATGATTGTGTATATGCGGATATGCAATGACTGTGCATATGCAGATATGCAATGATTGTGTATATGCAGCTATGCAATGATTGTGTATATGCAGATATGCAATGATTGTGTATATGCAGATATGCAATGATTGTGTATATGCAGATATGCAATGATTGTGCATATGCAGCTATGCAATGATTGTGTATATGCAGATATGCAATGATTGTGTATATGCAGATATGCAATAATTGTGTATATGCAGATATGCAATGATTGTGTATATGCGGATATGCAATGATTGTGTATATGCAGATATGCAGTGATTGTGTATATGCGGATATGCAATGATTGTGTATATGCAGATATGCAATGATTGTGTATATGCAGATATGCAATAATTGTGTATATGCAGATATGCAATGCTTGTGTATATGCAGATATGCAATGATTTTGTATATGCGGATATGCAATGGTTGTGTATATGCGGATATGCAATGATTGTGTATATGCAGATATGCAATAATTGTGTATATGCAGATATGCAATGCTTGTGTATATGCAGATATGTAATGATTGTGTATATGCAGATATGCAATGCTTGTGTATATGCAGATATGCAATGCTTGTGTATATGCAGATATGCAATGATTGTGTATATGCAGATATGCAATAATTGTGTATATGCAGATATGCAATGATTGTGTATATGCGGATATGCAATGATTGTGTATATGCAGATATGCAGTGATTGTGTATATGCGGATATGCAATGATTGTGTATATGCAGATATGCAATGATTGTGTATATGCAGATATGCAATAATTGTGTATATGCAGATATGCAATGCTTGTGTATATGCAGATATGCAATGATTTTGTATATGCGGATATGCAATGATTGTGTATATGCGGATATGCAATGATTGTGTATATGCAGATATGCAATAATTGTGTATATGCAGATATGCAATGCTTGTGTATATGCAGATATGTAATGATTGTGTATATGCAGATAGGCAATAATTGTGTATATGCAGATATGCAATGATTGTGCATATGCAGATATGCAATGATTGTGTATATGCAGATATGCAATGATTGTGTATATGCAGATATGCAATGGTTGTGTATATGCAAATATGCAATGATTGTGTATATGCAGATATGCAATGGTTGTGTATATGCAAATATACAATGATTGTGTATATGCAGATATGCAATGATTGTGTATATGCAGCTATGCAATGATTGTGTATATGCAGCTATGCAATGATTGTGTATATGCAGATATGCAATGATTGTACATATGCGGATATGCAATGATTGTGTATATGCGGATATGCAATGATTGTGTATATGCAGATATGCAATGATTGTGTATATGCAGATATGCAATGATTGTGTATATGCAGATATGCAATGATTGCATATATGCAGATATGCAATGATTTTGTATATGCAGAAAAACACAAAGGGGACCTTTTTGTGCAATTTTCGACTCATAATATGTCCCCCTCCCCACCCGCCCCCCCCCCGTCCTCTTCTCGAAATTTTCAGGTAGTTCTTTTCCGGGATAATTTCCTTGAATTATCATAATTTCCTTGGAATATCAGAAAGATTTGCTCATTTTGGGGTAAATTCTTTCATTTCCGGACAATTTTCGTTTATCTTAGGAACGTTTTCGGGAAATTTTGTTTCCTTTTAATGAAAATGACCAAGGGCGCGCAGTTCTGAGGTCCTTCTAGCATCTTCAATCTTCAAGCAAATAAATAGGAGTGAAAAAGAGGGAAAGTCGAGAGTATAATACTTCTTCGCAAAAGTGCAGACACAATTGACCTGTTGGAGAATCAGCTTATCGCTTGTTTGGAATAATGTTTGATGTGTCACTATTGTTTGATATGTCACTATGCGAGACAACACTCAATTTTAAAATAGAACCAGAAATAGATATCTCTTTCGAAGAAGAATCTCGAGTACCCTCTTAGGAGAAGAAAGGAATAGAATATAGAGGTTTTTGTTATTTGACAATAGATTTCCTTTTTTAATGACAATGAAATCCCAGTTTGTTAAGTAAGCAGCCGGGCATTCATGAACCATGCGTCAGTGGGCTTTGTATTTTATTCAAAGCGTGTAATCTGTGTATACAATGAAGTGATGAAAGCTATTCTTTATATAATAATGTATAAGACAACATTATTTATTCACCGTTATAGGGTGAAGACAAACACAGAAGCAAGTTAAGTACTTAACATGGATTAAGATCACTTTCACCCTTTATAGAAGTTAATCCTGGAGAGTTAACATTTAAACTCACACATCAACGATGTACCATTCAATGGTTTCAAATGCTTTATCAGTTTATGGTGTGTATACCGCATGCTTTATCAGTTTATGGTGTGTATACCGCATGCTTTATCAGTTTATGGTGTGTATACCGCATGCTTGTTCAGTTTATGGTGTGTATACCGCGTGCTTGATCAGTTTATGGTGTGTATACCGCATATAGTGGCTTTTCATTTTCCGAGTTAAGCTGATCATGTGATTCTTAACTGTAATTTATCTTTAGAATGTCTTCTACTATGTTGTGGTCAATATCAACTTACGAAACTAGAACATCAATGATGTAGTAGCTCAACATATTTTGGGGCGCTTAAGCCTGTTTTTTTGTTGGTGGGTTGTTAATTAGAGTAGGCTGGAGTTGTTGGGAAAGAAATACATGTTTGATGTTTATTTTGGGGGGATGTGCAAGCAGGAGCTTTAATATCGTTGTGATGCTAGAACATCAATGATGTAGTCACTCAATATATGTTTTGGGGATGGGAATGAGACTGCTTCTGTTGGTGGGGAGTTACATTGGGTAGGTTTAGGTTTTAGGAAAGGAATACAAGTTTGATTAGCAGTGGCGCAACAAAAGGTTTTGGAATGCCCGGAAGGGTGGGTAAACCTTACAGTTCTTGGGAAAAATCAATTTGGGTTTAGCTCCTAACAATGACACTGCAATATCTTTGTTATGGGACCCAAAGCGCCAGAGGTATCGGAAGGAACTTGGGGAAACGGACAGAGCAGAAAATCAAGTTCATGTGCGTTTTTTGACAGTTTTGAGGGGGCACTTTTCGTATAAAAAAGGGGCACTCTGGTCAGTCGACAGTTTTTGCTTGTCACTTTTGACTTTCTCCCACTTTCGGTAAGCAAATTCCGCCTATGGGTTCAAAGATTTGGGAGCCAGGACCAATGGTGACAATTACCTATCGGGCGAACGAGTAAAAGGCTTCTTTTCAAAATTGCTGCTTAGAATATTATTGGGGGAGTACCTCCTCCCACCACAGCCCTCGGTGTCTCTGGTAAACTGTTATGCTTTAATTATGTCAAATGAATACTAAATGTATGTGACAACAACCTCTATGTATCATTTGTGAGTGATTGGATATCTATTTGTTTTAAAGCTTGAAGAATAACCTAAAATAACTTCACATAAGTTTTAAAAGGGCGCCTCCAGATCCAGACCGGTCCGCCCACAACTTTCAAAGGGTAACTCCTCCTGCCCCCGTCCACACAATTTCAAAAGGGCATATTCTTCTCCCTTACCCTAGGGTCAGTGTCCCCCCACCCCCCCCCCCCCCTCTATTGCTGCTGTTGTTCCGACATCGCTGCAGAGACCAAAATCCCGACGGGCCCGCAGGACTACAGTTCCCCCACTGCGTATGGGAGCTTTAATATTGTTTGAATATGTGAAAACTGTTTTTCAAGTAAGCCTAAAAAAGCTAAGCCACAACATCAATATGATACAAATTGTATTAACAATGTTTGCTTTTAAGTGAAATAGAAATCATTAACAGACATACTAACAGCAAAATGCTTTTGTATAAAATCAAGATGGATTTTACATCCTTGCAACAAGACATTGATAATGTATTAGCCATTCTAAGCAAATACGACCTAATTAATTATTGCAATCAATGAATCACAATTAATAATAACATCTAGGCCTAATAGCATCCCACAAATACAAATGGCAATCACTATAACAAAATATAAGTAAAACGATCTTTAAAGTTTCTTTTGAAGTCCTCTTTAATATTAGATGGATTTACTTGGCCCCTGAATCCTTTAAAATACCCATCACACTGAGATAACCGTGATTTCCCCGAAAATGTTCCTACAATCGAAAGAATTTGCCCATAATTTACCCTAAAATTGGCCAATTTGTTTCTCCGAAAGTGAGCAAAATTTTCCGAAAATAATCAAAATGTTTCGAAAATGAGCAAAATTTCACGAACATTGAAGAAAACTGCCAGAAGATAAAAGAATACTCACGAAAATGTTCTGAAAATCGAAAAAAATGGTCCGGATATATGAAGCAAAATTTCCGAGAAGAAAAAGGAGCAACATTTATGGGGGAGGAGGGAGAGGGGAGGGGGAGGAAGGGGGAGGAAGGGGGAGGGAGGGACATATAGCAAGTCATAAATTGATAGAAAAGGTCCGTTTTGTATATTGGCACCCCCATTCCCACCTTACTACTAAGAATGTCTTCAAAAAGGCCCTCGATTTATGCATAAGTTACAGTAATCAACCTGTAGCCTTTCAAACAAAACAAGTTATTGTGGATAAACTTAGATTACATAAAGTCATGCGTCATAATGCGACAGGCTGATAGGGGACTCATGCAAGATGTTTTTTTATATTTATCTTATCAGTGGGTTATTAACACTTTAGTGATTTTACAGCCAGAGATTCAATCGCGTTATATGGTTGAAATAACCTATTTAAGGTATTTAGCCATTTTTGGTTTTTAATAGGATTTTTAAACCCAATTTATAGCTCAAATCAGCTATCAACTACAAAAGTTATACCCAACTGGACTACTCATTGGAAGAAATCTCAAACGGGATATCAAGCTCGATTAGCATATGTGCAAGACAGTATTTCAACGCTCGAGCCAATGAAAACAGTTTTCTTTCAATCGGAGATGATCGGTGGTATTTCCCAAACCAATGTTATTATATAAGCTGAATTCCTTCGGATTGCGCCGAGTGAAATCGGAGTAATTGAAGACATTTTTAACGAAATTTACAATGGTAAATCAGCATGAACAGACCAATCAAACTAGTGATATTTACAATGGTAAACCAGCTTAAACAGACCAATTTAATGAAGGATAAATCAGTGATATTTACAATGGTAAATCAGCATGAACAGACCAATCTAACCAGTGATATTTAAAATGGTAAATCACCATTACCAGACCAATCTAACCAAGGGTAAATCAGCATGAACAGACCAATCTAACCAGTGATATTTACAATGGTAAATCAGCATGAACAGACCAGTCTAACCAGTGATAACTCAGTGATATTTACAATGGTAAATCAGCATGAACAGATCAATATTACCAGTAGTAATTTAATATTAACTTAATGTTTGTTGTCATATTGATACTTCCAATTACAAAATGATATGACCATATCAATATGTCATGAAATCGAACCAATTATTATTCTTGAAATCAAGTTGATCACTTTTGTGAGTATTTGTCAATTACTGCAAAGGGTTGCGTTTCAATTACTATTTGCTTCAACAGACACAAACAAGTGCACCCAAACTGGTGCAATTTGCTCCCAAGTAAACTTTTCTCTTTCTGTGTGTGTATGTATATAGTAGTAGACAAGAACAAGCTTTATGTGTGTGTATGTATATAGTAGTAGACAAGAACAAGCTTTATGTGTGTGTATGTATATAGTAGTAGACAAGAACAAGCTTTGTGTGTGTATGTATATAGTAGTAGACAAGAACAAGCTTTATGTGTGTGTATGTATATAGTAGTAGACAAGAACAAGCTTTATGTGTGTGTATGTATATAGTAGCAGACAAGAACAAGCTTTATGTGTGTGTATGTATATAGTAGTAGACAAGAACAAGCTTTATGTGTGTGTATGTATATAGTAGTAGACAAGAACAAGCTTTATGTGTGTGTATGTATATAGTAGTAGACAAGAACAAGCTTTATGTGTGTGTATGTATATAGTAGTAGACAAGAACAAGCTTTATGTGTGTGTATGTATATAGTAGTAGACAAGAACAAGCTTTATGTGTGTGTATGTATATAGTAGCAGACAAGAACAAGCTTTATGTGTGTATGTATATAGTAGTAGACAAGAACAAGCTTTATGTGTGTGTATGTATATAGTAGTAGACAAGAACAAGCTTTATGTGTGTGTATGTATATAGTAGTAGACAAGAACAAGCTTTATGTGTGTGTATGTATATAGTAGTAGACAAGAACAAGCTTTATGTGTGTGTATGTATATAGTAGCAGACAAGAACAAGCTTTATGTGTGTGTATGTATATAGTAGTAGACAAGAACAAGCTTTATGTGTGTGTATGTATATAGTAGTAGACAAGAACAAGCTTTATGTGTGTGTATGTATATAGTAGTAGACAAGAACAAGCTTTATGTGTGTGTATGTATATAGTAGTAGACAAGAACAAGCTTTATGTGTGTGTATGTATATAGTAGTAGACAAGAACAAGCTTTGTGTGTGTATGTATATAGTAGTAGACAAGAACAAGCTTTATGTGTGTGTATGTATATAGTAGTAGACAAGAACAAGCTTTATGTGTGTGTATGTATATAGTAGTAGACAAGAACAAGCTTTATGTGTGTGTATGTATATAGTAGTAGACAAGAACAAGCTTTATGTGTGTGTATGTATATAGTAGTAGACAAGAACAAGCTTTAAAAAAAGGGCTGTCATGGCATTTAATTTGTTTGTACGGATGGTAATAAAGAAAGCAGAGGCGTGTCTAAGGGGGTATTTAATTTGTTTGTACAGATGGTAATAAAGAAAGCAGTGGCGTGTCTAAGGGGGTATTTAATTTGTTTGTACGGATGGTAATGAAGAAAGCAGAGGCGTGTCTAAGGGGGTATTTAATTTGTTTGTACAGATGGTAATAAAGAAAGCAGTGGCGTGTCTAAGGGGGTATTTAATTTGTTTGTACAGATGGTAATAAAGAAAGCAGTGGCGTGTCTAAGGGGGTATTTAATTTGTTAGTACGGATGGTAATAAAGAAAGCAGTGGCGTGTCTAAGGGGTATTTAATTTGTTTGTACGGATGGTAATAAAGAAAGCAGTGGCGTGTCTAAGGGGGTATTTAATTTGTTTGTACGGATGGTAATAAAGAAAGCAGTGGCGTGTCTAAGGGGGTATTTAATTTGTTTGTACAGATGGTAATAAAGAAAGCAGAGGCGTGTCCAAGGGGGTATTTAATTTGTTTGTACGGATGGTAATAAAGAAAGCAGAGGCGTGTCTAAGGGGGTATGGAGGAATTAATTTGTTCGTACGGATGGTAATAAAGAAAGCAGTGACGTGTCTAAGGAGGTATTGGGGGTATTTAATTTGTTTGTACGGATGGTAATAAAGAAAACAGTGACGTGTCTAAGGGGGTATTTAATTTGTTTGTACAGATGGTAATAAAGAAAGCAGTGGCGTGTCTAAGGGGGTATTTAATTTGTTTGTAGGGATGGCAATAAAGAAAGCAGTGACGTGTCTAAGGGGGTATCTAATTTGTTTGTACAAATGGTAATAAAGAAAGCAGTGGCGTGTCTAAGGGGGTAATGGGGGATTGAATTTTTTTGTACGGATGGTAATGAAGAAAGCAGTGACGTGTCTAAGGGGGTATTGCGAAATCTAATTTGTTTGTACCGATGGTAATAAAGAAAGCAGTGATGTGTCCAAGGGGGTATTTAATTTGTTTTGTACGGATGGTAATAAAGAAAGCAGTGAGCGTGTCCAAGGGGTATTTAATTTGTTTGTACAGATGGTAATAAAGAAAGCAGTGGCGTGTCTAAGGGGGTATTGAATTTGTTGGTACGGATGGTAATAAAGAAAGCAGTAGCGTGTCTAAGGGGGTATTGGGGAATTTAATTTGTTTTATGCGGATGGTAATAAAGAAAGCAGTGAGCGTGTCTAAGGGGTATTTAATTTGTTTGTACAGATGGTAATAAAGAAAGCAGTGACTTGTCTAAGGGGTATGGAGGAATTAATTTGTTAAATGCGGATGGTAATAAAGAAAGCAGTGACGTGTCTAAGGAGGTATTGGGGGTATTTAATTTGTTTTACGGATGGTAATAAAGAAAGCAGTGACGTGTATAAGGGGTATTAATTTGTTTGTAAGGATAGTAATAAAGAAAGCAGTGACGTGTCGAAGGGGGTATTTAATTTGTTTGTACAGATGGTAATAAAGAAAGCAGTGACGTGTATAAGGGGGTATTAATTTGTTTGTACGGATGGTAATAAAGAAAGCAGTGGCGTGTCTAAGGGTATTGGGAATTTAATTTGTTAGTACGGATGGTAATAAAGAAAGCAGTGCGTGTCTAAGGGGGTATTTAATTTGTTTTACGGATGGTAATAAAGAAAGCAGTGGCGTGTCCAAGGGGTATTTAATTTGTTTGTACGGATGGTAATAAAGAAAGCAGAGGCGTGTCTAAGGGGGTATGGAGGAATTAATTTGTTCGTACGGATGGTAATAAAGAAAGCAGTGACGTGTCTAAGGAGGTATTGGGGGTATTTAATTTGTTTGTACGGATGGTAATAAAGAAAGCAGTGACGTGTATAAGGGGGTATTAATTTGTTTGTAAGGATAGTAATAAAGAAAGCAGTGACGTGTCGAAGGGGGTATTTAATTTGTTTGTACAGATGGTAATAAAGAAAGCAGTGACGTGTATAAGGGGGTATTAATTTGTTTGTACGGATGGTAATAAAGAAAGCAGTGGCGTGTCTAAGGGGGTATTGGGGAATTTAATTTGTTAGTATGGATGGTAATAAAGAAAGCAGTGACGTGTCGAAGGGGGTATTTAATTTGTTTGTACAGATGGTAATAAAGAAAGCAGTGGCGTGTCTAAGGGGGTATTGAATTTGTTGGTACGGATGGTAATAAAGAAAGCAATAGCGTGTCTAAGGGGGTATTGGGGAATTTAATTTGTTTGTACGGATGGTAATAAAGAAAGCAGTGACGTGTCTAAGGGGGTATTTAATTTGTTTGTAGGGATGGCAATAAAGAAAGCAGTGACGTGTCTAAGGGGGTATTAATTTGTTTGTACGGATGGTAATAAAGAAAGCAGTGGCGTGTCTAAGGGGGTATTGGGGAATTTAATTTGTTAGTACGGATGGTAATAAAGAAAGCAGTGACGTGTCTAAGGGGGTATTTAATTTGTTTGTACGGATGGTAATAAAGAAAGCAGTGACGTGTCTAAGGGGGTATCTAATTTGTTTGTACAAATGGTAATAAAGAAAGCAGTGGCGTGTCTAAGGGGGTAATGGGGGATTGAATTTTTTTGTACGGATGGTAATGAAGAAAGCAGTGACGTGTCTAAGGGGGTATTGCGAAATCTAATTTGTTTGTACCGATGGTAATAAAGAAAGCAGTGATGTGTCCAAGGGGGTATTTAATTTGTTTGTACGGATGGTAATAAAGAAAGCAGTGACGTGTCCAAGGGGGTATTTAATTTGTTTGTACAGATGGTAATAAAGAAAGCAGTGGCGTGTCTAAGGGGGTATTGAATTTGTTGGTACGGATGGTAATAAAGAAAGCAGTAGCGTGTCTAAGGGGGTATTGGGGAATTTAATTTGTTTGTACGGATGGTAATAAAGAAAGCAGTGACGTGTCTAAGGGGGTATTTAATTTGTTTGTACAGATGGTAATAAAGAAAGCAGTGACTTGTCTAAGGGGGTATGGAGGAATTAATTTGTTCGTACGGATGGTAATAAAGAAAGCAGTGACGTGTCTAAGGAGGTATTGGGGGTATTTAATTTGTTTGTACGGATGGTAATAAAGAAAGCAGTGACGTGTATAAGGGGGTATTAATTTGTTTGTAGGATAGTAATCAGTGACGCGGTCAAGGGGTATTTAATTTGTTTGTACAGATGGTAATAAAGAAAGCAGTGACGTGTATAAGGGGGTATTAATTTGTTTGTACGGATGGTAATAAAGAAAGCAGTGGCGTGTCTAAGGGGGTATTGGGGAATTTAATTTGTTAGTACGGATGGTAATAAAGAAAGCAGTGACGTGTCTAAGGGGGTATTTAATTTGTTTGTACGGATGGTAATAAAGAAAGCAGTGGCGTGTCCAAGGGGGTATTTAATTTGTTTGTACGGATGGTAATAAAGAAAGCAGAGGCGTGTCTAAGGGGGTATGGAGGAATTAATTTGTTCGTACGGATGGTAATAAAGAAAGCAGTGACGTGTCTAAGGAGGTATTGGGGGTATTTAATTTGTTTGTACGGATGGTAATAAAGAAAGCAGTGACGTGTATAAGGGGGTATTAATTTGTTTGTAAGGATAGTAATAAAGAAAGCAGTGACGTGTCGAAGGGGGTATTTAATTTGTTTGTACAGATGGTAATAAAGAAAGCAGTGCGTGTATAAGGGGTATTAATTTGTTTTATGCGGATGGTAATAAAGAAAGCAGTGGCGTGTCTAAGGGGTATTGGGGAATTTAATTTGTTAGTATGGATGGTAATAAAGAAAGCAGTGCGGTCGAAGGGGGTATTTAATTTGTTTGTACAGATGGTAATAAAGAAAGCAGTGGCGTGTCTAAGGGGGTATTGAATTTGTTGGTACGGATGGTAATAAAGAAAGCAATAGCGTGTCTAAGGGGGTATTGGGGAATTTAATTTGTTTGTACGGATGGTAATAAAGAAAGCAGTGACGTGTCTAAGGGGTATTTAATTTGTTTGTAGGGATGGCAATAAAGAAAGCAGTGAGCGTGTCTAAGGGGGTATTAATTTGTTTGTACGGATGGTAATAAAGAAAGCAGTGGCGTGTCTAAGGGGGTATTGGGGAATTTAATTTGTTAGTACGGATGGTAATAAAGAAAGCAGTGCGTGTCTAAGGGGTATTTAATTTGTTTGTACGGATGGTAATAAAAGAAAGCAGTGGCGTGTCCAAGGGGGTATTTAATTTGTTTTACGGATGGTAATAAAGAAAGCAGAGGCGTGTCTAAGGGGGTATGGAGGAATTAATTTGTTCGTACGGATGGTAATAAAGAAAGCAGTGACGTGTCTAAGGGGGTATTTAATTTGTTTGTAGGGATGGCAATAAAGAAAGCAGTGACGTGTCTAAGGGGGTATCTAATTTGTTTGTACAAATGGTAATAAAGAAAGCAGTGGCGTGTCTAAGGGGGTAATGGGGGATTGAATTTTTTTGTACGGATGGTAATGAAGAAAGCAGTGACGTGTCTAAGGGGGTACTGCGAAATCTAATTTGTTTGTACCGATGGTAATAAAGAAAGCAGTGATGTGTCCAAGGGGGTATTTAATTTGTTTGTACGGATGGTAATAAAGAAAGCAGTGACGTGTCTAAGGGGGTATTTAATTTGTTTGTACAGATGGTAATAAAGAAAGCAGTGGCGTGTCAAAGGGGGTACTGGGGGATTAAATTTGTTTGTACGGATGGTAATAAAGAAAGCAGTGGCGTGTCTTAGGGGGTATTTAATTTGTTTGTAGGGATGGCAATAAAGAAAGCAGTGACGTGTCTAAGGGGGTATCTAATTTGTTTGTACAAATGGTAATAAAGAAAGCAGTGGCGTGTCTAAGGGGGTAATGGGGGATTGCATTTTTTTGTACGGATGGTAATAAAGAAAGCAGTGACGTGTCTAAGGGGGTATTGCGAAATCTAATTTGTTTGTACCGATGGTAATAAAGAAAGCAGTGATGTGTCCAAGGGGGTATTTAATTTGTTTGTACGGATGGTAATAAAGAAAGCAGTGACGTGTCTAAGGGGGTATTTAATTTGTTTGTACAGATGGTAATAAAGAAAGCAGTGGCGTGTCAAAGGGGGTATTGGGGGATTAAATTTGTTTGTACGGATGGTAATAAAGAAAGCAGTGGCGTGTTTGAGGGGGTATTTAATTTGTTAGTACAAATAGTAATAAAGAAAGCAGTGGCGTGTCCAAGGGGTATTTAATTTGTTTGTACGGATGGTAATAAAGAAAGCAGTGGCGTGTCTACGGGGGTATTTAATTTGTTTGTACGGATGGTAATAAAGAAAGCAGTGGCGTGTCTAAGGGGGTTTTGGAGGATTTAATTTGTTTGTACGGATGGTAATAAAGAAAGCAGTGGCGTGTCTAAGGGAGTATTGGCATTTAATTTGTTTGTACGGATGGTAATCAGGAAAGCAGTGGTGTGTTTTTTTTGGGAGGGGGGGGGGGCTTAACCTCCCCATCACCTCCCACAATTTTGTCGAAGCCATAACAATATAATTAACTGAAATATCAAATGAACCATGTTTGGCATTTTTTGTAATCATATCGACAGAGCTATTATTAATTTTGGACCAAACCTTTTAGTTTCCACCTAAAATCTTCCCATTTTTGACCAAACATCTTTCATTTTGGCCCCAAAATATTCATTATTGACCCAAAAATCTGCACTTTTGGCAGTTTGGATAAAAAAGCATCAGGCTTTTATTAAAATCAATTGTGGACTAAAATTTTTAAGGGCCACAAGCTACAATATAAAACTAAAAACCTTTGGATATGGTGGTGAAGTTCTTTCATCAGGCCATACGCGCATGGGAGCCATAATGAATTTTCAAAGCAATACAATTTTAAAATAGGCATTAATCTTTTTGCCCATGCTAATTGGGAGAAATCATGGGCAATTTTGGGGAATTCTCCTAGAATTTACAGAAATTTTTCTTCATTTTCAAGAAATTTTCTTCACTTTCTATGAATTTGTTTTATGAATTTTAAGGAAATCTCCGTCAATTTTCAGGAAATCTCCTTTATTTTCCGAGAAATTTTCTGTATGTTTTTGAAATCTTTAATTTTCAGGAATATTCTTTAATTTCGAGGATAATTCTTCACTTTCCTGGAAAGCACTGTCAATTTCGAGAAATTTTCAATTTGCCAAAATCGAACAAACATTTAAAAAGAAATTAAACTTTATGTGAATAATTTCACAATTTTTCATCAAAATAAAGCATGTTTGCAACTGGGAAACACTTTTCGGGGGTGCCTCTAACTCAAACGCGCATATGTTAGTCTGTCCTTCCTAATCTGAAACCGGCCCTTAGTCAGTTTCCTCAAAAACGAAAAGCAAAGAAAGATAACAAGGTGATGTAGGTATTAATTCATTTATCATAAAATAGAATAGATACAATAAACAAAGACGTCATAATTAATAGATTTGCTTCGGCTAAAAACAATTTGAAAGAACACCTGCTTGGATACGCTATGTAAAATCAATGCAATCATCGCCATTGATAGTGATAACCTAATCCCAAACGTAATAAGCAATACAAGAAATATTCATGATATCTGAATTTTCACGTTCCCTATGCTAGAACGAATGTAAATACTCCTTTCCCTAACTGCTTACACACTAAAAGATTGAAATGCTTTTCCGCCAGACCACCAGACATTGATATACATTCACCAAGTCTAAACTGTTTGAAAGCTAAACTTAGCCTACTAAACTTGTTAACTGTTTTTCCTCACACATTTTACGCTTGGTTGTCGTTCATGTCCAGAAGGATTTTTGCCGACTTAACCTGTAAGTTTGCGAAGCACCATTTAATGTTCATACAGTAATGTGCGCTATACTATAAGTTTCCATTAACTTTACCTTAAACTATTCAGATTGCAAGATTACTTCAGCAGATGGAAAGTGGCGTACGTACCCACACTAACAATTTCTTAACTTAACTGTTGAAGTTTGCGGTGAGACTAGCCTCGTTCATTTCAAATTATATCATTCTCCTTCACTATCTCTTAGTGACTCTTCTAAAAATATTTTGGTGTGATGAATATTTTCTATTATGTTTCTGAAACAGTAAAATTATCTAAAAGATAGAAACCATTCTTCATATCACGTTTTGGAGGGGGCTATTACAATAACGGATTGGCACCGGAACTTTTCGTCTGCATTCTTCAACGTTGCCAATTTACATGATTTTTGAATGCCATAAATTTTTGAATTAGCATTGCTGAAATTGATTGTAGGGTCGTCACCATTAAAATACAATCTTCAATAAATAGCACTAAATTTGAAGTCAATATTCTCTTCATTAAATGAAATTTAAAAAATAATTCTCAATTAAAAAAAAGCAGATTTTGAGTTGGAGTTTACAATACTAGGCCTGTCGCCGACCTGAGGGCCAACTCCAGAAAACTTGTGAAAGAGACAAATCCCAGACACACAGAAATAATAGCAGGACTATGCTTAAAGTAGGTCAAAGGGAAAGCAGCATAGAGCCACTGCCCAGACAAATGACACACTAACATTAATATCAATCCAATCTAGTGCCATCTTCTTGATGTTAATTTGTATTGGATGTTAAAGGCCTGAATTTAAAATCTTGTTGCAAACTGAGGTATTCTTACTTCCTAACTGTCGCTGAATAAATCAGTAAAAGACAGACAGCCAAAAAAAAAAAAGGTTATACATTTTATTAAAGAAGTAATTAAATGAAAAGTGAGGGCGCATTTGATTGGGGTCTCCAAAATAATGCAGTTTGTCTAGTATATCACACAGACAATCATACAGCCCCTCTGAATTTGAATATTCATTCTGCACGGCAGATCGTGCACATAGGCCTCTCTGGATTTGAATATTCATTCTGCACGGCAGATCATGCACATAGGCCTCTCTGGATTTGAATATTCATACTGACTAGACATAGTAGACATGGTTTACTTTATCGGTTAAATATATCGACCTTTAAGTTTAAAGTAGGCCCAATAATTTTGTAGCTATCGTACATACTGTACCAAGGCCTAACATCTGAACCTGTGCAGAAGTTACACACGCACAAACACTGAACATTTGGGAGCACTCAGTGAGTAAACAAACTTTCATTCAGATTAAATCCGAGAAGTTAAAAAAACAATCGGATTGTGAGATTTGATTGGATATGGAGCCCACAAATTGTCACATTCTAACAAGAACTCCATCATGTATCCTAGCTCAATTGAAGTAAAGCAGGAGAATTTGAACTCCATAATGTATCGTAGCTGTTGAAGTATAGCAATAGCAGGGGAATTTGAACTCCATCATGTATCTTAGCTCAATTGAAGTATAGTAGGGGAATTTGAACTCCATCATGTATCCCAGCTCAATTGAAGCTTTTTGGTCGAGAGCTACTATAAGCAGAGCATCAATGATGCAGAAGCTCAACCATTTACATTTTGGGTAAAGTTTTTTATTGGGGTGGTGGTTTGTTGTGATGACATGATGAAGGCTATTGATGACAAGTCCCCAGTCCCTTGAAATAATGTGACATGTTTGTATTGAGAAGATATTGATTGTTTGTAGTTGGGAGCTTTTTTCTGTCCTAAATTTCAGTCACTGAAAGTATTCAAACAGTTTCCCCTGCTATAGTTTATTGAGCTGGGATACATGGTGGAGTTGAAATTCCCTGCTATATTTTGATTGAGCTGGGATACATGATGGAAGTTGAAATTCCCCTGCTATACTTCAATTGAGCTAGGATACTTGATGGAATTCAAATTTACCTGCTATACTTCAATTGAGCTAGGATACATGATTGAGTTCAAATTTTCCTGCTATATTTCAATTGAGCTAGTATACATGATGAAGTTTAAATTCCCCTGCTATATTTTGATACATGATGGAGTTCAAATTCCCCTGCTATACTTGAATTAATTGAGCTAGGATACATGATGTAGTTCAAGTCAAAGTAAGAGCTCCCTGCTTCAATTGAGCTAGGATACATGATGGAGTTCAAATTCTCCTGCTATTGCTATACTTCAATTGAGCTAGGATACATGATGGAGTTCAAATTCCCCTGCTATTGCTATACTTCAATTGAGCCAGGATACATGATGGAGTTCAAATTCCCCTGCTAAACTTCAATTGAGCTGGGATACATGATGGGAGTTCAAATTCTTCTGCTATACTTTAATTGAGCTAGGATACATGATGGACTTCAAATTCTCCTGCTATACTTCAATTGAGCTGGGATACATAATGGAGTTGAAATTCCCCTCCTAAACTTCAATTGAGCTAGGATACATGATGGAGTTCAAATTCACCTGCTATACTTGAATTGAGCTAGGATACATGATTGAGTTCAAATTCTCCTGCTATATTTCAATTGAGCTAGGATACATGAAGTTTAAATTCTCCTGCTATATTTTGATACATGATGGAGTTCAAATTCCCCTGCTATACTTGAATTAATTGAGTTAGGATACATGATGTAGTTCAAGTCAAAGTAACAGCTCCCTGCTTCAATTGAGCTAGGATACATGATGGAGTTCAAATTCCCCTGCTATTGCTATACTTCAATTGAGCTAGGATACATGATGGAGTTCAAATTCCCCTGCTATTGCTATACTTCAATTGAGCTAGGATACATGATGGAGTTCAAATTCCCCTGCTAAACTTCAATTGAGCTAGGATACATGATGGAGTTCAAATTCCCCTGCTATACTTCAATTGAGCTAGGATACATGCTGGAGTTCAAATTCCCCTGCTATTGCTATACTTTAATTGAGCCAGGATACATGATGGCGTTCAAATTCTTCTGCTAAACTTCAATTGAGCTGGGATACATGATGGAGTTCAAATTCTCCTGCTAAACTTCAATTAAGCTGGGATACATGATGGAGTTCAAATTCTTCTGCTATACTTCAATTGAGCTGGGATACATGATGGACTTCAAATTCTCCTGCTATACTTCAATTGAGCTGGGATACATAATGGAGTTGAAATTCCCCTGCTAAACTTCAATTGAGCTGGGATACATGATGGAGTTCAATTTCCCCTGCTATACTTCAATTGAGGTAGGATACATGATGGAGTTCAAATTCCCCTGCTATACTTTAATTGAGCTAGGATACATGATGGAGTTCAAATTCCCCTGCTATACTTCATTTGAGCTAGGATACATGATGGAGTTCAAATTCCCCTGCTATACTTGAATTGAGCTAGGATGCATGATTGAGTTCAAATTCTCCTGCTATATTTCAATTGAGCTAGGATACATGATGAAGTTTAAATTTCCCTGCTATATTTTGATACATGATGGAATTCAAATTCCCCTGCTATACTTGAATTAATTGAGCTAGGATACATGATGTAGTTCAAATTCCCCTGCTATTGCTATACTTCTATTGAGCTAGGATACATGATGTTCAAGTCAAAGTAACAGCTCCCTGCTTCAATTGAGCTAGGATACATGATGGAGTTCAAATTCCCCTGCTATTGCTATACTTCAATTGAGCTAGGATACATGATGGAGTTCAAATTCTCCTGCTATTGCTATACTTCAATTGAGCTAGGATACATGATGGAGTTCAAATTCTCCTGCTATACTTCAATTGAGCTAGGATACATGATGGAGTTCAAATTCCCCTGCTATTGCTATACTTCAATTGAGCCAGGATACATGATGGAGTTCAAATTCTTCTGCTAAACTTCAATTGAGCTGGGATACATGATAAAGTTCAAATTCTCCTGCTAAACTTCAATTGAGCTGGGATACATGATGGAGTTCAAATTCTTCTGCTATACTTCAATTGAGCTAGGATACATGATGGACTTCAAATTCTCCTGCTATACTTCAATTGAGCTGGGATACATACTGGAGTTGAAATTCCCCTGCTAAACTTCAATTGAGCTGGGATACATGATGGAGTTCAATTTCCCCTGCTATACTTCAATTGAGCTAGGATACATGATGGAGTTCAAATTCCCCTGCTATACTTGAATTGAGCTAGGATACATGATGGAGTTCAAATTCCCCTGCTATACTTGAATTGAGCTAGGATACATAATGAAGTTCAAGTCAAAGTAACAACTCCCTGCTTCAATTGAGCTAGGATACATGATGGAGTTCAAATTTTCCTGCTATTGCTAAATTTCAATTGAGCCAGGATACATGATGAAGTTCAAATTCCCCTGCTAAATTTCAATTGAGCTAGGATACATGATGGAGTTCAAATTCCCCTTCTAAATTTCAATTGAGCTAGGATACATGATGGAGTTCAAATTCCCCTGCTATTGCTATACTTCAATTGAGCTAGGATACATGATGAAGTTCAAATTCTCCTGCTATACTTAAATTGAGCTAGGATACATGATGAAGTTCAAATTCCCCCTGCTATACTTGAATTGAGCTAGGATACATGATGAAGTTCAAGTCAAAGTAACAGCTTCCTGCTTCAATTGAAATAGGATACATAATGGAGTTCAAATTTTCCTGCTATTGCTAAATTTCAATTAAGCCAGGATACATGATGAAGTTCAAATTCCCCTGCTAAATTTCAATTGAGCTAGGATACATGATGGAGTTCAAATTCTCCCACTATACTTCAATTGAGCTAGGATATATGATGGAGTTCAAAACTTCTTTGTCATATTCAGGTACTCTCATTCAACTAAAATGTTGGTGGAGATTTGAAAAACAGCAAGTTAACAACTTAACATAAGGAGATTGATAGGTTTTATGGCTGTTATGTCACAACTTTATATAGAATTTCCATTTTATTTATTACAGCAAGGCTTAAAACTAATGTTAATTGGTCAATTGTTCATTGATTGTGATGAGAATGTTGACTATTTGTATGTTTTGTAGCTTACAGCTCACATCAAATTAAGATCAAGCTACCCATTCATAGATATTTAGTTTTCCATAAAAGTTTCAAACAAAGTTACAATTGGAACAAGAATATCATTCATTACTGGAAGCAATAATGAAGGAATTCAAGGAATTGCCCATATAAGCAATGGATCATATATCATATGGTTTGCTAGTTAACCTGGTGTATGCCATCCTCTGCTTATTGAGTGTGAAACATGACACCATGCAGAATCTCCAAGATGACATGAAACATTTGCATTTTTTTTATAGCTGTAACTAAAAAATTACACTGATTTGCTCTTAAGAAATAAAACACAAGCTTTAATTTGCATGGAAAACATATGGCATGAGCCAAAATGTCAAGACCAAGTGCTCAAACTTAGGAGGTGAAACATTTTAATGGACAAAAAGAGGAGGTGAAACATTTTAATGGACAAAAAGTGAGAAATCTGCACATGGCAAGTCTATGACCTCAACCCAACACTGTGTGCTGGTTGAACTCAAAATCAATTTTAAATATAAAATACAAAATTTGTCATCTTGGTGAAGGAAATTAGCAGGGTGCAGTAACACTGACTGCCCAGTGTAATGAAAACCAAAATTATAGCAGAGTGTAGTGCAAATCTATGGGACAAATGGGAATCAACAAACTTCTCTCAATGTTACTGTTCTCCTCAATTTGATTGTTGTTCTACTCAAACCACAATAGGAACATGACCTGGAGGCTTTGTTTTAATGTTCTACTCAAACCACAATAGGAACATAACCTGGAGGCTTTGTTCTTTTAAGGCTTCCTCGATAACTATTCTTCACTTCTTTTTTTTTATGTCAAAAGAATAATGTATCCAGTTGATTAAATAGCCCAACTATCTCTAGATCTGAGCTGACTATAAATTTGAAACATTTGCTTAGGAAGGAAAATGGTTAATAAAATTTAAATCATGAGGAATGATCACTGGAGTTTTCTTGACAACTGAAGAAAGTTTGGAAGAATACAACCATTAAATAAGTTGAGCGCAATAAGGAATGATAGTAGCTTTCTCAGCAATACAGTGTAAAGATGGTCATCCATACATAAGATGTGTCCCCATGGGTATATCCATAAAGGGGTGGGGAAAGGTATATCCATGAAGGGGTGGGGAAAGGTGTATCCATAAATGGGGGGGAAAGGTGTATCCATAAAGGGGTGGGGGAAAAGGTGTATCCATAAAGGGGTGGGGAAAGGTGTATCCATAAAGGGGGTGGGGAAAGGTGTATCCATAAAGGGGGGTGGGGAAAGGTGTATCCATATGGGGGAAAGGTGTATCCATAAAGGGGGTGGGGAAAGGTGTATCCATAAAGGGGTGGGGAAAGGTGTATCCATAAAGGGGGTGGGGAAAGGTGTATCCATAAAGGGGGTGGGGGAAAGGTGTATCCATAAAGGGGGTGGGGGAAAGGTGTATCCATGAAGGGGGTGGGGGAAAGGTATATCCATAAAGGGGGTGGGGGAAAGGTGTATCCATAAAGGGGGGGGGAAAGGGTATCCATGAAGGGGTGGGGAAAGGTGTATCCATAAAGGGGGTGGGGGAAAGGTGTATCCATG
The DNA here is from genome assembly GCA_020152595.1 of Chiridota heheva. Classification (NCBI taxonomy): domain Eukaryota; kingdom Metazoa; phylum Echinodermata; class Holothuroidea; order Apodida; family Chiridotidae; genus Chiridota; species Chiridota heheva. The sequence continues at coordinate 440,718 of JAIGNY010004524.1, forward strand.
AAGGGCATGGGGAAATGGCCACACAAATTAAAATTATGCACCCAAAAGTATTAAAAGGGCAATATGACAATTGCATGTGGGTGCAATATTAATATTGCATGTGTGAGAACATTACCGAAGACATTTTGCACCCATAATTTCAAACTGTTCCCCAGTTTCACCTGCTTAATCCTGTTGACACTGTTTTAGTATGGGCCATTTCTAAATTGAAATTTACACATTTGTAATGAAATAGAGACTTATAAAGATAGTCTAATGCACAGAAGTTTCACCATGTATTCTCTTTACATACTTTTAATTTCTGTGTAATATGCATTTCTATACAACTTTTCACTAGCTCAAGTGTTGCAATAACATCATATCAAATTGTATGAAATGTTCATACCAGGCCTCCCAAAAGGATATTTCTAAATGTTTGTTGTTACACAATACCTGAGAAATGCATTTTTCAGCCAAGTAATTTTCAGTCATATAGGAAAAAACGGATGTTTTATCTCTTAACGTGAGATTGCACAACACTTGCGCTTCAAGCACATGCAAGGAGGAAGAAGGTTGGTTTGATTTATGAATGAAGGGTTTTCCCCCTTGATTTTGGCGGATGCAAGAAAGGAAGGAAAATATTCTATTTTAAGACCATCCACAAATCCAACACTACATGTAGCTATCATGAACTTAACCTTTGCATATTCATTTAATGACTATAATTGTACAAACAACTATACACCGTCTTTTGCAATTACACTTTTTATCATAAATATAATATGCAAATTCATCTCAATGATTGGTACACACTGTCTTTGGTATTCTTTGGCTTTGAGAGTAAATCTTAGTCAATTCCTTGGGGGTCCAAGTGACCTTGATGATGTTATTGGGTCTAAATACCCCAGTAGCTATGCCAATGGTATTCATTACTAACACATGCATATGATAACAGAAAAGCAAAAAAATGTGCCATAGTTTAAATATTGATGCTGATATTTTGTTGCAAGCTCTTCAACAAAGGGTGTTACTGCACTGCAGTTACTTGCACATTAAGTTGCATAAGATACAGCTAAATGTTTAACATGTATGGACCAGCTTCTCCACGTGTGGACCAGCTTCTCCACGTATGAACCAGCTTCTCCACGTATGGACCAGCTTCTCCACATACGGACCAGCTTCTCCACGTATGGACCAGCTTCTCCACGTATGGACCAGCTTTTCCACGTATGGACCAGCTTCTCCACGTATGGACCAGCTTCTCCACCTATGGACCAGCTTCTCCACGTATGGACCAGCTTCTCCACCTATGGACCAGCTTCTCCACGTATGGACCAGCTTCTCCATGTATGGACCAGCTTCTCCACGTATAGACCAGCTTCTCCACGTATGGACCAGCTTCTCCACTTATGGACCAGCTTCTTCTCGTATGGACCAGCTTCTCCACTTATGGACCAGCTTCTCCACTTATGGACCAGCTTCTCCACTTATGGAGCAAATCCACGTATGGACCAGCCAATCCACGCATGGACCAGCATATCTACGTATGGACCAGCAAACCCCGCATGGACCAGCAAATCCACGTATGGACCAGGATATCCACGTATGGACCAGCAAATCCACGTATGAACCAGCAAATCCACGTATGGACCAGCAAATCCACGTATGGACCAGCAAATCCACGTATGGACCAGCAAATTTTTGAGTGTCCAACCTGTGGTGGTGATTTGTTAGCAATAAAAGAGAAAGATTGCACGATGAAGGTTATTGATGTCAAGTCCCCAGTCTTTCGAAACAAGGTGCCATGTTTTATTGAGAAGATTGATTGTTTGTTGTTGAGATTTGTTAATGCAATTTTTTATATTTCTGTCCTAAGTTTCTGTCACTGAAAATCATTAAACTGACCAGTTTCTCTGTTATACTTCAATTGAGCTAGGATATATGATGGAGATCAAGCTAGGATATATGATGGAGATCAAGCTAGGATATATGATGGAGATCAAGCTAGGATATATGATGGAGATCAAGCTAGGATATATGATGGAGATCAAGCTAGGATATATGATGGAGATCAAGCTAGGATATATGATGGAGATCAAGCTAGGATATATGATGGAGATCAAGCTAGGATATATGATGGAGATCAAGCTAGGATATATGATGGAGATCAAGCTGGGATATATGATGGAGATCAAGCTAGGATATATGATGGAGATCAAGCTAGGATATCTGATGGAGATCAAGCTAGGATATATGATGGAGATCAAGCTAGGATATATGATGGAGATCAAGCTAGGATATATGATGGAGATGAATTTCCAAACTTATTTGTCATATTTAACTACTCCCATTCAAATAAAGATGGTGAAGATTTGAAAAACAATAAGTTAAAACTTAACATAAGGGGATTGATAGGTTTATGTCACAACATTTAAATACAATTTCCATTGCTTATTCAAGCAAATCCAAAACTAGACATCAATGATGTTATAGCTCAACACATAACAATGCAAGAAGAATTGATTGCTTTTATTGATTTTATTTTTGTCATATCTGATATTTTTATGTTTTTAAAGTTTTATATGAAGTCTATTCCATTTTGGGGTAATTTTTCATCATGTTAAAAATCCAAGAGTTTTAACTTTCCTGTATGAGTTGTATTCAGTTTGTTTGTTTGGGTTTAATGGCACCTTAATAGTCAGGTCATATGTGCCAAACGAGGTTAGTTGTGAATTACTGCCAGATTGGTTCTCAGTGATGACTTAGTTTTGTGGTGGGTGCAATGAGGTTCACGTCATAGCGATGTCTAAAAAATTATGCTTCTAACAAAAGCTATGTGACATTTAATGCATGGTGCCATCATGTCTCGCTCGAGAACTGACGTTGGCCAGGCCAAAGGTTGGTTAGAAAATACATTTTGTGAACGTAACAACATTTCTAACATTTAAACATTAATCCTCATAAATATTAAGTTATTTTCATTTGGCTGGTACTGAAAAAAGATTACCGACCAAACATGTTTCAAAACAGCCAAATTTGTGATATTTAGCCGGCAATCGGCCAAACTAGCAGCTAAGGTTGTGACAGTTAGCATTTTTTTATAAAACGTACAGCTGTCACCATTACGGTCCTTAACCGTTTAACCATAAGTGATGACATAATTATCCAGTAAGGTAATATTCTATACTGTTTATGTGCGTAATCACTCACATCATGTATGTATTGGTTATTCCCTCATGCAAACTTGCAAAGCCTACTGCTGTTTTGAGGATGGATTGCGTTTTCATGTTGGGGTAAATACTTACTTATCATACACATCCCTCAGTCCGGGTTGACAGTGGGATTGCCGTACAAGGGTTGTTATAGATTGGGTAAAATTCCGATTTTTTTTTAAAATTCATACACTGTAGAAAATTGATGATAAAAAAATTGATGACTTTTTGGATATACTTATACCAAATAGTCTAAATAATACACTTTTTCAAAAAAAAAATTCCCTAAACCTTTACCTGTTTAGCACCAAGACGAGATAAAGTTCTTCAATTCGATGTTTAGGTCGCCATCTGTCTGATCAAGTATTCAAACAACCGTAAATAAGTTTCAGGATGTTCCACTAACCTGTAGGTTGATTTTTCACTGACAATAATTTTTTGGTTCATAATTTCATTAAATAGTTTAGGTATAAAAACTGTGTGTTCTAAAATAATTAAATCATACACAAGAAATATTTAGATTAAATAATTGTACTTTATAAGTATTATCCTAATTTTGTTTCCCCTCAAATAATTGAAAACCTAATACCCCTGCTAAAATGTCATAGCCCAGATAGCAGTGTTTGAACTTTGACCGTACTTTGGAGAGCTTGTCAGACAATTTCACGGAGTGAAAAGTAGCCCAATAAATAATTTGATAAAAGTAACTAAAATCACAGTAAAAACTATTTTTGAAGACACGGACGAGATTTAAACATAAAGCATTGTGGGCGCAAAAAGGGTAAAATGGTTTCGTTTTCACAAAGATCTTAAACTGAGATATTCCTGTTTTACCACAAGGCTTAAAACAGTACAGCAGGGTATAGGTTTTTGTCGTACTCTCGACCCTAGGATGGCCAGCCATCACTGATGGCATGGCTTGCATCAGTCTGACCAAAGAGTTACAACGATAGTGGTAAATTTATATTCTAACTGATAAATGCAAGACAAAAATTAATAAAAAATAAATGGTACTAATGGAAAGGGAGCGCACACCACCAGGGTTCAATCATTTTCTTTACACATAGCATAGCATAGCAAGGTTTCATTACACATGGTGATATGACCTCAAGAGAATGAAAACATTACACATGGTGATATGACTTCAAGAGAATGAAAACATTACACATGGTGATATGACTTCAAGAGAATGAAAACATTACACATGGTGATATGACTTCAAGAGAATGAAAACATTACACATGGTGATATGACTTCAAGAGAATGAAAACATTACACATGGTGATATGACTTCAAGAGAATGAAAACATTACACATGGTGATATGACTTCAAGAGAATGAAAACATTACACATGGTGATATGACTTCAAGAGAATGAAAACATTACACATGGTGATATGACTTCAAGAGAATGAAAACATTACACATGGTGATATGACTTCAAGAGAATGAAAACATTACACATGGTGATATGACTTCAAGAGAATGAAAACATTACACATGGTGATATGACTTCAAGAGAATGAAAACATTACACATGGTGATATGACTTCAAGAGAATGAAAACATTACACATGGTGATATGACTTCAGAATGAAAACATTACACATGGTGATATGACTTCAAGAGAATGAAAACATTACACATGGTGATATGACTTCAAGAGAATGAAAACACATGGTGATATGACTTCAAGAGAATGAAAACACATGGTGATATGACTTCAAGAGAATGAAAACACATGGTGATATGACTTCAAGAGAATGAAAACATTACACATGATGAAATGACTTCAAGAGAATGAAAACATTACACATGGTGATATGACTTCAAGAGAATGAAAACATTACACATGGTGATATGACTTCAAGAGAATGAAAACATTACACATGGTGATATGACTTCAAGAGAATGAAAACATTACACATGGTGATATGACTTCAAGAGAATGAAAACATTACACATGGTGATATGACTTCAAGAGAATGAAAACATTACACATGGTGATATGACTTCAAGAGAATGAAAACATTACACATGGTGATATGACTTCAAGAGAATGAAAACATTACACATGGTGATATGACTTCAAGAGAATGAAAACATTACACATGGTGATATGACTTCAAGAGAATGAAAACATTACACATGGTGATATGACTTCAAGAGAATGAAAACATTACACATGGTGATATGACTTCAAGAGAATGAAAACATTACACATGGTGATATGACTTCAAGAGAATGAAAACATTACACATGGTGATATGACTTCAAGAGAATGAAAACATTACACATGGTGATATGACTTCAAGAGAATGAAAACATTACACATGGTGATATGACTTCAAGAGAATGAAAACATTACACATGGCGATATGACTTCAAGAGAATGAAAACATGCACAAACATCACAATACTGCACACTAACAAACACAGTTCTTCATTGAAGAAAATATGTAGGGAACATACCATAAGCAATCCTGCAAAATAATTTAAAATAAAACTTCATTTTCAATAATACTGATAATAATCCAAGCAGTCAACAAAGTTATCAATTAAATAGGCCAAAACACCATAAAATATACTGCACATGTTCATGCCAGGATGAGTTATATACTGCATATGTTCATGCCAGGGATGAGTTATATACTGCACATGTTCATGCCAGGGATGAGTTATATACTGCATATGTTCATGCCAGGGATGAGTTATATACTGCATATGTTCATGCCAGGGATGAGTTTATACTGCATATGTTCATGCCAGGGATGAGTTATATACTGCATATGTTCATGCCAGGGATGAGTTATATACTGCACATGTTCATGCCAGGGATGAGTTATATACTGCACATGTTCATGCCAGGGATGAGTTATATACTGCATATGTTCATGCCAGGGATGAGTTATATACTGCATATGTTCATGCCAGGGATGAGTTATATACTGCACATGTTCATGCCAGGATGAGTTATATACTGCACATGTTCATGCCAGGATGAGTTATATACTGCACATGTTCATGCCAGGGATAAGTTATATACTGCATATGTACATGCCAGGGATGAGTTATATACTGCGTATGTTCATGCGCAGTTGGGATTTAACAGGGAATTCTCCTCAAATATTACATGGCTCACTCAATGATCGAATGTGAAGAAGCTAGTACGGTATCCCCATGACCTTATTAGGAGTTACAGCGTGGTGGCTGTGAGCGAAAGATTTGCACGTGGGCCGGTCAGTGCTTGGGATATGTGATTGGATAATGAATGAATATGGGCAAAACTTTCTCGTGTGTGTATTTGACGGGTTATGTTAATGAGCGCTAGCCTGGGCCTAGCGCCTTCCTTATGAGCACAAGCTACGTTCCAACCGATCCCAGGTACCATGAAAATGTTTAGTGTTATGCATATGGACCCGGGTGAAAAATGTGAAGGCAATAACTTAGTTGGTAAAGATTGACACAAGAAGATTGGTTAGATGGTTTCGTGAATTTATGCAAACTTAAAAAGACAAACATAAAAATTGAAATAACATTCGTTTACACGAAGAATGATTTCCTAAATGGTTAAACGTTACAAGCTTACTAG
>JAIGNY010004524.1:452500-489455 GCA_020152595.1 Chiridota heheva
ATTATATCTTATATCATCCTTCACAATAAATCCATGTTATTATATGTTTATTATATCTTATATCATCCTTCACAATAAATCCATGTTATTATATGTTTATTATATCTTATATCATCCTTCACAATAAATCCATGTTATTATATGTTTATTATATCTTATATCATCCTTCACAATAAATCCATGTTATTATATGTTTATTATATCTTATATCATCCTTCACAATAAATCCATGTTATTATATGTTTATTATATCTTATATCATCCTTCACAATAAATCCATGTTATTATATGTTTATTATATCTTATATCATCCTTCACAATAAATCCATGTTATTATATGTTTATTATATCTTATATCATCCTTCACAATAAATCCATGTTATTATATGTTTATTATATCTTATATCATCCTTCACAATAAATCCATGTTATTATATGTTTATTATATCTTATATCATCCTTCACAATAAATCCATGTTATTATATGTTTATTATATCTTATATCATCCTTCACAATAAATCCATGTTATTATATGTTTATCATATCTTATATCATCCTTCACAATAAATCCATGTTATTATATGTTTATTATATCTTATATCATCCTTCACAATAAATCCATGTTATTATATGTTTATTATATCTTATATCATCCTTCACAATAAATCCATGTTATTATATGTTTATTATATCTTATATCATCCTTCACAATAAATCCATGTTATTATATGTTTATTATATCTTATATCATCCTTCACAATAAATCCATGTTATTATATGTTTATTATATCTTATATCATCCTTCACAATAAATCCATGTTATTATATGTTTATTATATCTTATATCATCCTTCACAATAAATCCATGTTATTATATGTTTATCATATCTTATATCATCCTTCACAATAAATCCATGTTATTATGTTTATTATATCTTATATCATCTTATATCTCCTTCACAATAAATCCATGTTATTATATGTTTATTATATCTTATATCATCCTTCACAATAAATCCATGTTATTATATGTTTATTATATCTTATATCATCCTTCACAATAAATCCATGTTATTATATGTTTATTATATTTTATATCATCCTTCACAATAAATCCATGTTATTATATGTTTTATCATATCTTATATCATCCTTCACAATAAATCCATGTTATTATATGTTTATTATATCTTATATCATCCTTCACAATAAATCCATGTTATTATATGTTTATTATATCTTATATCATCCTTCACAATAAATCCATGTTATTATATGTTTATTATATCTTATATCATCCTTCACAATAAATCCATGTTATTATATGTTTATCATATCTTATATCATCCTTCACAATAAATCCATGTTATTATATGTTTAGTATATCTTATATCATCCTTCACAATAAATCCATGTTATTTATGTTTATTATATCTTATATCATCCTTCACAATAAATCCATGTTATTATATGTTTATCATATCTTATATCATCCTTCACAATAAATCCATGTTATTATATGTTTATTATATCTTATATCATCCTTCACAATAAATCCATGTTATTATATGTTTATCATATCTTATATCATCCTTCACAATAAATCCATGTTATTATATGTTTATTATATCTTATATCATCCTTCACAATAAATCCATGTTATTATATGTTTATTATATCTTATATCATCCTTCACAATAAATCCATGTTATTATATGTTTATTATATCTTATATCATCCTTCACAATAAATCCATGTTATTATAATGTTTATCATATCTTATATCATCCTTCACAATAAATCCATGTTATTATATGTTTATCATATCTTATATCATCCTTCACAATAAATCCATGTTATTATATGTTTATTATATCTTATATCATCCTTCACAATAAATCCATGTTATTATATGTTTATCATATCTTATATCATCCTTCACAATAAATCCATGTTATTATATGTTTATCATATCTTATATCATCCTTCACAATAAATCCATGTTATTATATGTTTATTATATCTTATATCATCCTTCACAATAAATCCATGTTATTATATGTTTATCATATCTTATATCATCCTTCACAATAAATCCATGTTATTATATGTTTATTATATCTTATATCATCCTTCACAATAAATCCATGTTATTATATGTTTATTATATCTTATATCATCCTTCACAATAAATCCATGTTATTATATGTTCATTTATTCAACCTCCAACTGACTTTCCCATGATACCCTAAAGCCATTTACCTCAATCTTCCCTCTCCCCTCCACTTTTCTATCCTCTACTTATCAGAATTGCCATGTTCTATCTATCAAGCTTTGAAAGCATGTGATGCAGGACCATAATTTTTTGGGGATGGGGGAGGGGAGGCAGTAATTAAAATACATAAAGCTTTAAAAGAGACTTCCCCCTACTTTGTGTAGGAAATGAAAATTGAATGGCCCTATGTCTCCTCAATTTGTAAAAAATTACGGCCTTGATGTACGTCACGCAGTATTCCGTTTGTTTAATCAGTATATAATTTATGCAGAAAGCTGATTTCATCTGACATCCTCAGTTGTTAAAAAAAAAGTTTGTTTTGTTACATGGGCCGATGGCCTAGTATACAGTGAAACATGCTCCCCTACCACCATCAATAGCCCTATCTTCAACTCATCTACCCACCAACCATTAATGGCCATGTCTTCAACTCATCTACCCACCGACCATTAATGGCCATGTCTTCAACTCATTTACCTACCGACCATTAAAGGCCATGTCTTCAACTCATCTACCCACGGACCATTAATGGCCATGTCTTTAAGTCATCTACCCACCGACCATTAATAGCCCTGTCTTCAACTCATCTACCCACCGACCATTAATGGCCATGTCTTCAACTCATCTACCCACCCACCATTAATGGCCATGTCTTCAACTCAACTACACACCGACCATTAATGGCCATGTCTTCAACTCATCTGCCAACCGACCATCAATAGCTCTGTCTTCAACTCATCTACCCACCGGCCATCAATAGTCCTGTCTTCAACTCATCTACCCACCGACCATCAATAGCTCTGTCTTCAACTCATCTACCCACCGACCATTAATGGCCATGTCTTCAACTCATCTACCCACCGACCATCAATAGCTCTGTCTTCAACTCATCTACCCACCGACCATCAATAGCCCTGTCTTCAACTCATTTACTTATCGACCATCAATAGTCCTGTCTTCAACTCATCTACCCACCGACCATCAATAGCCCTGTCTTCAACTCATCTACCCACCGACCATTAATGGCCATGTCTTCAACTCATCTACCCACCGACCATCAATAGCTCTGTCTTCAACTCATCTACCCACCGACCATCAATAGCCCTGTCTTCAACTCATCTACCCACCGACCATCAATAGCCCTGTCTTCAACTCATCTACCCACCGACCATTAATGGCCATGTCTTCAACTCATCTACCCACCGACCATTAATAGCCCATGTCTTCAACTCATCTACCAACCGACCATCAATAGCCCTGTCTTCAACTTATCTATCCACCGACCATTCCCTTGGCCACAGTGGCATAATGCAATTTGCAAACAAGAGTGAGCATCGATTACACTGGGGGCCAGGTCCCCCAGGTGCCAATGCAATTTAAGCAATTTAGAGGTGGGAAAATTGGATTTCAGGAGACACATTAATAAGAAGAATTTGAGAGTATTATTATATGCATTTTGTGGACTTTGATTTCTAATTTACTCACAAATTAAAAAGCAGACAAATAAAAGTAAAACCCAACAAAAAGTCAACATCTGTCTATTCACACAACATCTGTCTATTCACACATGTCTATTCACACAACATCTGTCTATTCACACATGTCTATTCATACAATATCTGTCAATTCACACAACATCTGTCTATCCACACAACATCTGTCCATTCACACATCTGTCTATTCACACAGCATCTGTCTATTCACACAGCATCTGTCTATTCACACAGCATCTGTCTATTCACACAACATCTGTCTATCCACACAACATCTGTCTATTCACACAACATCTGTCTATTCACACAACATCTGTCTATTTTCGCAACATCCGTCTATTCACACATGTCTATTCACACAACATCTGTCTATTCACACAACATCTGTCTATTCACACAACATCTGTCTATTCACACAACATCTGTCTATTCACACAACATCTGTCTATTCACACAACATCTGTCTATTCACACAACATCTGTCTATTCGCAACATCCGTCTATTCACACAACATCCGTCTATTCACACAACATGTCTATTCACACAACATCTGTCTATTCACACAACATCTGTCTATTCACACAACATCTGTCTATTCACACAACATCTGTCTATTCACACAACATCTGTCTATTCACACAACATCTGTCTATTCACACAACATCTGTCTATTCACACAACATCTGTCTATTCACACAACATCTGTCTACTCACACAACATGTCTATTCACACAACATCTGTCTATTCACACAACATCTGTCTATTCACACAACATCTGTCTATTCACACAACATCTGTCTATTCACACAACATCTGTCTATTCACACAACATCTGTCTATTCACACAACATCTGTCTATTCACACAACATCTGTCTATTCACACAACATCTGTCTATTCACACAACATCTGTCTATTCACACAACATCTGTCTATTCACACAACATCTGTCTATTCACACAACATCTGTCTATTCACACAACATCTGTCTATTCACACAACATCTGTCTATTCACACAACATTTGTCTATTCACACAACATCTGTCTATTCACACAACATCTGTCTATTCACACAACATCTGTCTATTCACACAACATTTGTCTATTCACACAACATGTCTATTCACACAACATCTGTCTATTCACACAACATGTCTATTCACACAACATGTCTATTCACACAACATGTCTACTCACACAACATCTGTCTATTCACACAACATCTGTCTATTCACACAACATTTGTCTATTCACACAACATCTGTCTATTCACACAACATCTGTCTATTCACACAACATAAATATCTCACTGTTATATCAAACATAACTGCCTAACATCAAAACAGGGAGGGCTACCTAACATCAAAACAGGGAGGGCTACCTAACATCAAAACAGGGAGGGCTACCTAACATCAAAATAGGGAGGGCTACCTAACATCGAAACAGGGAGGGCTACCTAACATCAAAACAGGGAGGGCTACCTAACATCAAAACAGGGAGGGCTACCTAACATCGCTACCTAACATCAAAATAGGGAGGGCTACCTAACATCAAAACAGGAAGGGCTACCTAACATCAAAACAGGGAGGGCTACCTAACATCAAAAAAGGAAGGGCTACCTAACATCAAAACAGGGAGGGCTACCTAACATCAAAATAGGGAGGGCTACCTAACATCGAAACAGGGAGGGCTACCTAACATTAAAACAGGAAGGGCTACCTAACATCAAAACAGGGAGGGCTACCTAACATCAAAACAGGGAGGGCTACCTAACATCAAAACAGGGAGGGCTACCTAACATCAAAACAGGGAGGGCTACCTAACATCAACACAGGGAGGGCTACCTAACATTAAAACAGGGAGGGTTACCTAACTCAAAACAGGAGGGCTACCTAACATTAAAACAGGAAGGGCTACCTAACATCAACACAGGGAGGGCTACCTAACATTAAAACAGGGAGGGCTACCTAACAAAAGGGAGGGCTACCTAACATTAAAACAGGAAGGGCTACCTAACATCAAAACAGGGAGGGCTACCTAACATCAAAACAGGGAGGGCTACCTAACATCAAAATAGGGAGGGCTACCTAACATTAAAACAGGGAGGGCTACCTAACATTAAAACAGGAAGGGCTACCTAACATCAACACAGGGAGGGCTACCTAACATCGAAACAGGGAGGGCTACCTAACATCAACACAGGGAGGGCTACCTAACATTAAAACAGGGAGGGCTACCTAACATCAAAACAGAAAGGGCTACCAATATCAAAACAGGAAGGGCTACCTAACATCAAAACATGAAGGGCTACCTAACATCAAAATTGGATCATAATGAGAGTCAACTATCTAGGCCTAAATTAATCTTCAACTTATACTAGTATTTCTACTGTAGATTTCTGTTTGGCAAATTGGTCTATTACATCTTCAATGTCTATTGCCTTTGCTTCTGCACATTTCAATCATCAAAATCGCAAGGCCTGCTAACCTGTCTTAAGATATAAAAGATCGCAGATAACTTGTGATTAACTTAAGCTTGGAAAAGGCTCTTTCTGCTGATGCTACGGTTACATGCAGAGTGGTGAAAAGAATACATATGCAATATAACAGGGAAAATAAAATCTCAAGTCCTCCGTCAACAATAAACTGAAGTAGTGCTATTACATTTTCTTTATTTCAGATGTGTAAATGGTACGTACTGGTATATGCCCAGTTTCTCTCTCTATATCAGAGGTAGCAAGTGAGGTCTCTTTCACACTATTTTTATTATTAGGATCATTCCTAAAAGTTTCACTTATCACATTGATTCTTGCCAAAGTACATATCGATGCCCAAGAAATGGACAATTGTTCCCTCTTGTTTTTCTCCGCTTGTTTTAGTGCTCCATATGGGTGTTTTCGCTTATAGGCCCATTCATCGTTGCAAGCAATTTCAAAATGGAATGATGAGCGTTGCATTAAGATGCCTTATGCAGATTCTGCCATGCTTTTCTCCTCGTGCATATGACTGTATAATAGGAGCGATATGTGACTTCACATTTTCATATGCTCCATATATGGAAAGGTATACAACCAAGTACATGCAATACACTAGAATATGTTGGATGTTGGAACCTTCAAAAATGTTTGTTTTAAATAATGACATGAAAAACTTCACTTATGTTTTTTCAAAAGCAAATTCAGCTGTATCGATTTTAACCTTTAATTTTTCAGTCTGCTGCTTTCAAAGGCCCAACGTAATTGAATAAATAAAAGGCCTCTCCATTTATCGGTCCCTTAATGTCTGTTTAGACTGGGGAGGGGGGAGCTCTGCCCCACTGCGTTATGCCACTGATTGGCCATCACCCTTTACCTACTCCTTTTCTTCTTCCTACCCCTTTTCCACTCAATTACCTTGTTATGGTATTGTACTCTTCATTTATTACTCACCAATACTTCGAGGTAACATTCTAACACATTTATTGGATCTCAGCCATAACTTATCAGCAGAAATGTTATGCTTATCAATTATCTCAGCTGTAACTTATCAGCAGAAATGTTATCTTTAGCAATTATATCAGCGTAACTTATCAGCAGAAATGTTATGCTTATCAATTATCTCAGCAGTAACTTATCAGCAGAAATGCTATGCTTATCAATTATGTCAGCCGTAACTTATCAGCATAAATGTTATCTTTATCAATTATCTCAGCCGTAACTTATCAGCAAAAATAATATCTTTATCAATTATCTCAGCCGTAACTTATCAGCAGAAATGTTATGCTTATCAATTATCTCAGCCGTAACTTATCTGCAGAAATGTTATGCTTATCAATTATCTCAGCCATAACTTATCAGCAGAAATGTTATGCTTATCAATTATCTCAGCCGTAACTTATCAGTAGGAATGTTATGCTTATCAATTATCTCAGCCGTAACTTATCAGCAGAAATGTTATGCTTATCAATTATCTCAGCCGTAACTTACCAGCAGAAAACTTATGCTTATTAATTATCTCAGTCATAACTTATCAGCAGAAATGTTATGCTTATCAATTTCAATGACTAACAATGGTAAAACAGATTATTTAATTTTCTGTATTAATTTGAAAATTAATTATAATGAATAAAATAATTGGTAATTTTTCCCACATAAAAAAAACAACAACAAAAAACTACCACTGGATTCATTTTTCACATCAAATGAGTGCTAGAGCTGCCAGAACTAACTTTTAAGTTTAAAATCCATGTTCAGAATTCACTATAATGACTTGCCACAACCACACATCTCATGTGGTTTCCCTTACATTAATAGTTATTTTAGACTCTGTTACAATTGACAAGACAAGATTTATGAGACTGCAATTGTCTCAGTGCACCTGTGCTTCTTGTGAAATATTATTCTTATAAAGTGTACCTTGTTATATCCCAAAATGAATAAACTATGCGCAGCTGTCACTTAGAAGATATATGATAAATTGCGAGAATTTGAACAAAACCCAAGCTCAAGGTGTGTGGCACAATGACATAATTAAATATAACAAAAAACCCATTATAAGACTATTAGCTAGAATTTGAACAATTTGAAATAGAACTGGGACCTGGATATCAGAGATTGGATATATATTGGTGAATTGAAATCAGGTGGGTTGTGCTATGGAGGCATCCCCTATCTTGCCTGGGAATTGATTTCAGGGGTGATCCATAAACATTTTAATGGATTTGAAAACCTAGAAATTTTATAGAAGAAATCAAAGTAAAATTGATAAAGTGTGTGGGAAAAATAACCATTGAAATGGCTACACCAAACAGGAAACTTCAAATATAAAAGATATTTTGCTAAGTCACTACAATATATATTTTGCTAAGTCACTACAATATATATTTTGATAAGTCACTACAATCTATATTTTGTTAAGTCAATACAATCTATATTTTGCTAAGTCACTACGATATATATTTTGATAAGTCACTACAATCTTTCTTTTGCTAAGTCAATACAATCTATATTTTGCTAAGTCACTACAATGTATATTTTGATAAGTCACTACAATCTATATTTTGATAAGTCACTACAATATATATTTTGCTAAGTCATTACAATCTATAATTTGATAAGTCACTACAATCTATATTTTGGTAAGTCACTACAATATATATTTTGATGGGTCACTACAATATATATTTTGATAAGTCACTACAATATATATTTTGCTAAGTCACTACAATCTACATTTTGCTAAGTCAATACAATCTATATTTTGCTAAGTCACTACAATATGTATTTTGATAAGTCACTACAATCTACATTTTGCTAAGTCAATACAATATATATTTTGCTAAGTCACTACAATATAAATTTTGCTAAGTCACTACAATACATATTTTGCTAAATCACTACAATATAGTTTTCAAGCTGGTGTTCAATAATTAAGGTGATTTTTAGGGGTAAGTCTTTGGTATTGAACCTTTATTTCAGCAACAATGGATCTCAAGCCCTTACTATTTTTCAGAATTAAAAAACTTGTCAAAATTACCACACATTTAGATTTCTGATTTGGGCAAATTATTTCGTAAATGCATATAAGTTTATACACTGCAAAGTAGTGTCTATTTGCTTTTATAATCTTCTGATTTAGACAATAAAATAATAACAAAATAAGGATATTGTATTCATAGCTTGCATCTAAATACTAGTAATTTGCTACTGTGTTAACAAGGTGGCACTAAATATAACTATAATTTATAAAGACTTTTTTTTCCCCTATATTTCATGGCCAGTCTGAACAAGCAATAAAACTTAAAATTAATGTCTAGGATCTTCAAGAAAATGTGGCCGCTGGAAATCTTTAGGAATTTATCATATGAGATCATAGCCCGACTTTTAACAACTGATTCATTTTGATGTTTACCTTTTAATCATTTATCATCTTAATTTTGATGTTTACCTTTTAATCATTTATCATCTTAATTTTGATGTTTACCTTTTAATCATTTAGCATCTTAATTTTGATGTTTACCTTTTAATCATTTTACATTACATTTACAGGATATCATGATACATGTGCCTGTTGCTCAAACAGATTGGCTGATTAATAATGTAATTTACAAACATGTAATTGACTTTTAAAATTTCATCAGATTCAAGGATGCTTGCAAGCGTTAAGATCAGTGAGTGTGGGGATGGGGTGGAAGGACAGGGGGTGGGGTGGAAATACATGAGGATGGGGTAGGAGGACAGGGGATGGGGTGGAAGGACATAGGGATGGGGTAGGAGGACAGAGGGGTGGGGTGGGAGGACAGGGGATGGGGTGGAAGGACATAGGGATGGGGTAGGAGGACAGAGGGGTGGGGTGGGAGGACAGGGGATGGGGTGGAAGGACAGGGGTGGGGTGGAAAGACATGGGGATGGGGTGGAAGGACATGGGGATGGGGTAGGAGGACAGGGGATGGGGTGGAAGGACATAGGGATGAGGTAGGAGGACAGAGGGATGGGGTGGGAGGAAAGGGGGTGGGGTGGGAGGAATGGGGGTGGGGTGGGAGGACAGGGGGATGGGGTGGGAGGACAGGGGGATGGGGTGGGAGGACAGGGGGAGTGGTGGGAGGACAGGGGGATGGGGTGGCAGTAGTTGTTGTTGTTGTTTGATGTTTAATGGTACCGCGACAGTCAGAGTCAAATGTGCCAAGAGGGTGTTAGGAATCTTAAGGTTTAAGAGTTAGGACGGTATGAATAATAAAGAAGCAAATAGAGGTAAGAAAAAGGGAGGAAGAATAGGATGGTAGCATTGAAAGGAAGGAAGTGTGGGAAAGGGTTAGATCAGGTGGAATAGGTTGCTATTGCAGAGGAAGGTAATGATGTCAGAGGAGGAATTGTTCTTAAAGAGATCAGAAATGGAAGTGAAAGAGGAGAGGAGAGATCTGGAGTTCTGGAATAAGGGACAGGTTAAGAGGATGTGCTTGATTGAGAAATCAGTGTTGCAAGTAGGGCAGAGAGGTGTAGGAGAGCCAGAAAGACGGAAGGAATGGGTGAGAAAGGAGTGACCAAGGCGGGTGCAGGTGACAACAACATCCTCCCGACTTTGGGATTGATAGTGTAAAGTTTGTTACTGGTCTCAAGATTCCAGAAGTCTTGCCAGGTCTTCCTGAGGTAGCTGGAAATGGTGAAGCGGAAGTCAGAGTGCAAAATAAGGATAGGTGAAATGTGGTTCGACAGAGCATTGTTGACGGCACTGTCCGCCCTCTCATTGCCAGGGATGCTGACTTGGCTGGTCCAGAAAAGGATAATTTTTTTCCCTGAGAAGAGAGAGCATGGAGTTTGTTTAGGATTTGTAAGAGGAGTTGATTAGACCAGAGCATGTGGAGGATGCCAGTAAGAACTGACTTTGAGTCAGAGAAGATGATGAAGCAGGGGCGGAAGAAGAGTTCTGCTAAGTTTAGAGCTAGGAGGATAGCCTTTGCTTCAGTAGAGTAGATGGAGGCTCCTTTAGGTAATCTTGAAGAAAGGGTGAGGCCAGGACAGGCGGCAGCAGCTGCAGAGGAGCCTTCCAGAGTGGAGCCGTCAGTGAACAGGAAGGAGTAGTCTATAGGAAGTATCTATGTTTGTTTGATGAGGGCTTAATGGCACCACGACAACGAAAGGTCAAATTGTGCCTGCACTGACTTGGCAGTATTTGGAGCGAAAGAAGGCTGGGTTGTGAAGAGCTTTTGTGTAGGAGGAAAGGCCAAGGAAAACTTGGAGAGGAGGGATGTCCCAGGTGGGAGTGGAAGGGATAGTGTGCCTGGCTATTGAAACTAGACATCAATGATGTTATAGCTCAACCCATTACAATGCAAGAAGAATTGATTGCTTTTACTGATTTTATTTTTGTCATATGTACTTTTATGATGTTTTTAAAATTTGATTTGAGGTGCATTCCATTTGTGGGCAATTATTCATCATCTGTGTTCTCGTCCGGATCGTATTAAGCATTTCGTGAGAGCATTGTTACTATCATAAGCGATTATGCAGGTGACGACCCCGTCATTGTAATTGTGTGTTCACTCGTCGTCGTCGGTTCTTAACAATAGACCTTCCATAGCAACCCATGCTAATCCACCGCGTGAAAGACGCTACCTTTATATTCACTATGTAATGTGCAAACATGCACTTCCTGCTTCTTGTACGAGTGTGTGAAAGTCAAGCTGACATGTACGATCGTTTCTTAAATATTGATATCTGGTGTTTTTAATTTTACATAATTAGTTCTTGAATGAATAAATAATTATCCCGATCAAAAAATCATATATTTCATGTACTTTCTTTGTCAAATACTGTTAAAAAATCTTGTTTAATGAGGAACGAAACATAACATAGAAATCATGCTGCCAAATTTGTTTGTGACTTTGGAATTTCGTTTTAAAGTTATTCCCCTAATTGTGTTTCATTTGACTTTTTACCATAATTGATAAAGAAATTACTGTTTTCCCCCTTGAACTTAACAAAAAATCTCCGTATTTCCAAACATCCATGTGGAAATAATTTATTTAAAACGACCTACCTGGTATACGCAAGACCACACATTTTATCATACTTTTAGCCGCGAAGAAGAAAATTTCATTGTACAATGGGATTGAAAGTGGAAAACTCGTAAGTATATTTCAAATTCCTTTCTTAAAAGTACATCATTTTGGTTATTTTTTTCTTCAACATAATTCTTTACACTTGTCCTAGATTATTAAATAACAAAAAAAAAATTAGTTGAATGTGTACTTTATTAAGTATAAACATCATGTCCTATTATATTCAGTAGTCATGGTAGTACCTTCCATATAAGTTCTCAAAGAGGGTGGAGGGGAGGGTGGATAGGAAGGAGGAGGGTGGAAGAGGGAGAGGGTGGAGGGAGATGGTGGAGGGGAGGGTGGAGGGTTGAGGGTAGGGTGGAGGGGAGGGTGGGGGAGGGTGGAGAGGAGGGTTGAGCGGGAGGGTTGAGCGGGAGGGTGGAGGGGGGTGGAGGGGAGGGTGGAGGGGAGGGTGGATCGGGAGGGTGGATCGGGAGGGTGGAGCGGGAGGGTGGAGCGGGAGGGTGGAGCGGGAGGGTGGAGCGGGAGGGTGGATGGGGAGGGTGGGGGGAGGGGAGGAACAGCGTTGGGCAGAGGCGGTTGTGGCTACAGGGAATGGGATGGTAAAATTCGTCCAACATATCTTTTTTTATTGGTATTTCTTGTCCCCAGTAGGCAAATAGACTAAAATATTGGATGGGATCAATAGCTAAATACAAGTGTAACTGCCACGGTCGTGTGGAGAAAGAATTTTATTTATACAACAGGAGACAAAGAAAATTGTTAAATAGGGTGGAGAGGGGGAATATCCCCATTGTGGGAGTATTCCCTCATAATGGCGGGGGGGGGGGGGGAACACGGAGGGTAGGCCTATAAATGTTGTATTTATATATCGTTTTGTCAGTTAGTTGCTGCTGTAGGATATTGTGTAACTTCTTCCTGGGACGTACAACATAAACTTCAAAATTATCATGCTACGTCGGAGTTCTTACTCACAAAGTGGGGACAGGCTTAACGCACCACACCCTAACACACATCTGAGGCTAACATGTTTTTAAAACACATTTTTATCTCAATATTGGGTATATAGTGGTGCGTGGCCAGAGGGCAGGGGAGACTTTCCAATAATTACGGCCCTGAGTGTTTGATAATGGTAATGCCAGGGTCATACAAGCAAGAATATGTCTCCTTTGATTTAAGTAAACAATTTGAATAGAAGAAAAATCTTTTTGATTCCTATGCCAGACATGACAGTATCTGAAATGTGAACAAGAATTTTTTTTGTTTTAAATCGTGCAGAACGAAAAAAGAAGCTCATTGAAGTAAATATAAAGCAAATGAAATATAAGAAACTACTGTTGCATGCTTACAGTAAAAACATGAAATAGATAATACAAGGATAAAATATACTTATCTCACTAAAAAGAAAGAAAGAGAGAAAATACTTAATACTTCTTTAAAAAAAAAAAAAACGCACCTGATTTCACGGCCCTCTGTATTTGCGAACTTAGGGCCGGGTATACGCAGCATACCTCTTTTATTTAAGAATAGTGACAGTTGAAAAAATATGCCTCTAACAAAAGTTGTAAGCCGTTTTGTATTAATTTTAATGTAGGAGTTAATGGAGGTTTCCACTATGTAACGGTCAATTACCGGCGTTTTTGGAGAGCAAAGGTCACTTTGAGTGCAGCATATTCTGGAACAATACATTTAAAAAACAAAATTACGAACATTAGCGACCATCTACATGTATTAAAACAAAATGTTAGGCTATGACGTTTGCATGTTTGATTTTTTTCTGCATAGGAGTTCCAATTTGTTTAGTTTTAGTTTCGCTACGGAAAAAGCGTACTGCCGTTATTCCCGGGATACATATTCCCCTACTTTTTAAGTATAGGCCTATAGAATAAAAAAATAACATGAAAATAGTACACAATTGGGGGTGGGGGGATTTGTTTGAGTTTCAATTCGTATCTTATGACCCCAAGTTTGGATAAGAAGCCAAGCATGCTGCTTCACGTTGAAGATGTGAATTTACGGCCCTGAAGTGTCAAAGATTCATTGTATGAATATGCGTTTCTGCATCTCATCCACCCCATGCTATTTCAGAATTCAATTGTCTTATCAGGGGTGGCGGAGTGTCAAAATATTGGGAGATTTAATGAGATAAGGTGACATGTGATACGTTCACCTAAAATTATTGGGCTGAAGCCCGCACATCCCCCTTCCCAGCTCCGCCGCCTCTGTCGATTTCAAGTCATCATTGATGATAGGACCTAAATAAAAACCTTGATATGAACGCACAATGTAAGTTTCGCGTAACTAGCATGGCCACTTTAATATGAAATTAAAATTGGTTCTTCCCGTTTTTCTGTTTGTTTAAACTTTAGAAAACACTTGAAATATTATATTTAACATTCATCCTATCCATGTAATGATAATCATCGGGATTACGTAATTCCCCTTTAATGTCGCTACTGCTACGAGAAAAATCTGGGTCACTGCCAAAATGCGTTTAGAGCAGTGATGCGGTCTAATTTGCTGCACCGTATAATTTAGTGCACTTGGAATAGCTTTTTGAATGATTTAGCCAATGTATTTTCACCTAAATCAGCACCAATGGGGCTGTTATATAGCAATAAATATTCAAGTATTTAAAGTTTTTTCCCCCAAAACCAAGAATGATTGTTCGTTGTCCGTAACTACTCATGTTGAGAAACGCTATAGCGACCACGTGTGACTTCCGCAACTGGGGATGACAGATCACACGGCGTGAGAATATTACCGAGTTTTGAGCATGAGCAGGCTATTACCGCATTAATTTAGGTCAACACGTGCTGATTTTGTGATTCGTAATCCAAGTAACAACTCCCTGGTAACCCGGTCGTAAAAACAATAACAATACTCAGGCAAACATTTGATCCGTCCGTAAATACAATTATTAGTTTTAAAATATTTGCTACACTTTGAAGTAAATGTTAAAAGACACGAATTAATCTGTAATTTTATCACAATTGATTTGAAACGAGAATTTCTTCAATGTTTTCACTGCACATTAGAACTCTTAAAAGCTGCAATACTTTCTACCATAGGCCAAAGGACATCGATGCGTATGAATTTTCTTGATTTCTTTGCATCGCTACCGTGGTTTGATTCATGACTTGTGTATTTCTAACCTTTAACGCAATTTCTTCTCGGCCAACTTTAGGAATAGGTAGATTGGAAAAGAATTAAGTTGTTGTCTCCATATTTCATAGGAAAGAAGGGACGGGCCCAAATTTCCTCGCGGACCGTTTTTACTATGAGAGGGGAACAAGTTTACTGGATGGCTACGGCTTAATTGTCTGGGGGCCCACATTTTCGAGGAAATAAGAGCCGGGGGGCCAAAATTTACGGAGGGGTAGAATTTACTTTTACACCGATCAGTGGTTGGGTGACATGTATTGTGATTTGATAATGAATGGATATGGGCGGAAATTTCTTGTGTGTATTTGACGGGTTATGTTAATGAGTGCTAGCCTGGGCCTAGCGCCTTCCTCATGAGCACAAGCTAGCTACATTCCATGCATCCCATTAAGTGTTATGCATATGGCCCCGAGTGAAAAATGTGAAGGCAATGACATAGTGGGTAAATATTGAAACGATAAGGTTGGTTAGACGGTTTCGTGAATTTATGCAAACTTGAAAAAGCAAACATAAAAATTGAATTAACATTCGTGTACACGTATGATTTCCTAAACGGTTTAACGTTACAACCTTATTATCCACGAGAACTTATAGGTTTGGAAACAAACTTTTATTTCTGGCAATCTGCTGCCCATACGGCAAATTACGGCTTACGCAATGCCGCTGCATTCACCAACCCAACAAAACTTTATCCTTAACATTAGTGGATTTGAGTATAACGCTCTAGCCCCGCGATGCAATGTAGCACAAAGCTTACTGATACTTGAGACTTACTGTACGACAAACGAAAATGATCAAACAACAATTTCACACGTTATCTTTTAGGCTATGTCATGACCTATTATACAACTCGGTAATCCAATCCGATACAGCGTGACCTAAATAAGATTACGAGAATTTGCATATTCATAGCAGAATGTCCGAATTCTGATTAAAAAATACTGCGATATGATTAAACATATATGTCCATACATGTAACTAATAGACATGCGTGTATGGGGGACATGCCATACCAACTGACCGATATCATAGCCCGGAGCGGTACCTGTACGAGACGCGAATAGGATTGCTGTCTACAGCTAAAAGAGCTATTTTTCGCGAAATTACGCATGAAAATTGATACTTTGTTAAAACCTTTCGAGAGCTTCAATTAAAAAAGTACATGGAGTATCTCTTAACAAAATGCAAGTTTTATCACTGATACAAAAATCTCGCTTGAGCCAGAATCTCAAGAGCAAAACTGTAAAACCTAGGAGATGCATTTTTAGACAAAACTTAGTACAGGCACATATGAGAGGTCACGTACGATTTGATAATCTTCACTCATACACTCTGTGTATGGGTGGAGCTAAAAAATGTTGTTGTTGGCTTTGGGGAAATGAGAATGCATCCAAGATACCGAAATGTGGGGGGGGAGGGATGCGTTTGTTGAGAGTGAAAAGGTTGGTGAAGGAAGGAGAGTGGGTGGAGAGGAAACATGGGTCCGTGAGTCTGTTAGGATATGAAGAGTGAAAAAGAGACCAGCCCTGGTACACCCGAGGTCAAGGGGGAATTCGTTGCCTGAAGACTGGTGACTATGGTGGTGGGGGTGACACCAAGGCAGAGCCTTACGTCAGTGTTTTTGATGACCTCGATGTGCCTCAAGTAAAGTTTCCTGGCAGAGCCATAGATGAAGTTGCCGTAGTCCAGCTTAGATCTGAGAAGGGAGCAATAGAGGGTAAGCAAGGTGAGACGATTGGCTCCCCAGTCGGTGCTGAAGAGGACCTTGAGGAAACTGAGGGTTTTGTAACAGTTGGTTTTAAGGCTGTTGATGTGGGGAAGTAAGAGAGCTTGGAATTAATCAAAAGTGATTCCATGGAAACAAGAACTATCCTTACTGGGGATGATGAAATCTTTGAGACGGAGATTGGGATGGAGGAAGGAAGAGTTGCTATTGGTGAAATAAATGAGAACAGTTTTGTCTTTGGAGAAATTGAAGCCGTTGGTGTCACTCCAGCGAGCTTAGTTGTCGAGGCATCTTCGAAGACTGTTTTGGAGAGTTTGAAAGCATGGGACGAGGAGATGGCAAAATCGTCGACATAAAGAGAGCACTTGATGTTGGGGGAGAGCTTTGGTGATGCTGGTAATTTTGAGGATAAAAAGAGGTGGGGAGAGAATGCTTCCTTGGGGGACACCCAGGTGTTACCTTTGAGAGTAGGTGTTACCAATGCACACCCTGAAATGACGAGAATAGAAATAATTTTGGATGAAGGTTGCAAGGAGACCTCTGAGACAGGAGGAGTGAAGGTACCACACCGCCAGATGGTGTCAAGGGCGTACTTGAGGATACCACACCGCCAGGTGGTGTCAAGGGCGTACTTGAGGATACCACACCGCCAGGTGGTGTCAAGGGCGTACTTTAGGATACCACACCGCCAGGTGGTGTCAAGGGCGTACTTTAGGATACCACACCGCCAGGTGGTGTCAAGGGCGTACTTGAGGATACCACACCGCCAGGTGGTGTCAAGGGCGTACTTGAGGATACCACACCGCCAGGTGGTGTCAAGGGCGTACTTGAGGATACCACACCGCCAGGTGGTGTCAAGGGCGTACTTGAGGATACCACACCGCCAGGTGGTGTCAAGGGCGTACTTGAGGATACCATATTGCCAGGTGGTGTCAAGGGCGTACTTGAGGATACCACACCGCCAGGTGGTGTTGAGGGCGTACTTGAGGATACCACACCGCCAGGTGGTGTCAAGGGCGTACTTGAGGATACCACACCGCCAGGTGGTGTCAAGGGCCTTTTTGAGGTCAAAGAAGTTGGAGATTGTGTGGTGGTTTCTGATGAAGGCTTCACGGACATAGGTGTCAAGTTTGAGGACATGGTCCAGGCAATTCCGAGTTCTCCTGAAACCGTTTTGAGATGGGGACAGGATGGAGTTCTTCTTTAGGTAATAGCAGAGTCTGTAATTGACTATACATTCCATTATCTTGCAAAGGCAGGATGTGAGAGCGATGGGGTGATACTTAGTGGGGATGGATCTGTCTTTGTTGGGCTTGGAGATGGGGATGCAAAGGCAGGATGTGAGAGCGATGGGGTGATAGTAAGTGGGGATGGATCCGTCATTGTTGGGCTGTGAGAGCAATGGGGTGATAGTTAGTGGGGATGGATCCGTCATTGTTGGGCTGTGAGAGCAATGGGGTGATAGTTAGTGGGGATGGATCCGTCATTGTTGGGCTGTGAGAGCAATGGGGTTATAGTTAGTGGGGATGGATCCGTCATTGTTGGGCTGTGAGCAATGGGGTGATAGTTAGTGGGGATGGATCCGTCATTGTTGGGCTGTGAGAGCAATGGGGTTATAGTTAGTGGGGATGGATCCGTCATTGTTGGGCTGTGAGAGCAATGGGGTGATAGTTAGTGGGGATGGATCCGTCATTGTTGGGCTGTGAGAGCAATGGGGTGATAGTTAGTGGGGATGGATCTGTCTCTGTTGGGGTTGGACATGGCAATAATGATGGCCTTTCTCCAAATGTTGGGAAAATACCCTAAAGAAGAAAATGAACCAAATTTCATATTAAGAGTAACTACATCATGAATTAATATCCCAACAGTCAAATCAAATTAGTATACTCAATATGCAAATACCTCACTCTTAACAATCTGCATCTAATCAACAAACGTCAGTGGGTTTATTTTAAGGAAGAGTTACTTCAGTATTCAAGTACACTAATGACCTTCTCAGAAAATTTCACTTTTGCCGCTACGTTCATTTTGCCATCATTGTGTCAAGCTTTTAATTGAGGGCATGTACAACAACTGAAAATGAAAACTAACTTGCACTGTTGCTACCATAAGCGTGAGGTCAATGACATCAATAAGAACATATGGACACGTTATTGGGATAATACAAAACATCTATCATTAAACATTAATCTGTCATCTTATTATTCCACATACATTATTTAATAATCTGTCACATTATTATTCCACAAACATTATTTCATAATCTGTCACATTATTATTCCACACCTATTATTTGGTAATCTGTCACATTATTATTCCACAAACATTATTTGGTAATCTGTCACATTATCATTCCACATATATTATTTGATAATCTGTCACATTATCATTCCACATACATTATTTGGTAATCTGTCACATTATCATTCCACAAACATTATTTGGTAATCTGCCACATTATCATTCCACAAACATTATTTGGTAATCTGTCACATTATCATTCCACATACATTATTTGGTAATCTGTCACATTATTATTCCACATACATTATTTGGCAATCTGTCACATTATTAGTCCACATACATTATTTGGTAATCTGTCACATTATTATTCCACATACATTATTTGGTAATCTGTCACATTATCATTCCACAAACATTAATTGGTAATCTGTCACATTATCATTCCACATACATTATTTGGCAATCTGTCACATTATTATTCCACACACATTTTTGGTAATCTGTCACATTATTATTCCACATATATTATTTGGTAATCTGTCACATTATTATTCCACAAACATTATTTGGTAATCTGTCACATTATCATTCCACAAACATTATTTGGTAATCTGTCACATTATCATTCCACATACATTATTTGGTGATCTGTCACATTATTATTCCACATACATTATTTGGTAATCTGTCACATTATTATTCCACACCCACTATTTGGTAATCTGTCACATTATTATTCACATACATTATTTGGTAATCTGTCATATTATTATTCCACATACATTATTTGGTAATCTGTCACATTATTATTCCACAAACATACCTTTGTTGGTAATCTGTCACATTATCATTCCACAAACATTATTTGGTAATCTGTCACATTATTATTCCACAAACATTATTTGGTAATCTGTCACATTATTATTCCACAAACATTATTTGGTAATCTGTCACATTATCATTCCACATACATTATTTGGTAATCTGTCACATTATCATTCCACATACATTATTTGGTAATCTGTCACATTATCATTCCACAAACATTATTTGGTAATCTGTCACATTATCATTCCACGTACATTATTTAATAATCTGTCACATTATTATTCCACATACATTATTTGGTAATCTGTCACATTATTATTCCACAAACATTATTTGGTAATCTGTCACATTATCATTCCACGTACATTATTTAATAATCTGTCACATTTTTATTCCACATACATTATTTGGTTATCTGTCACATTATTATTCCACACCCATTATTTGGTAATCTGTCAAATTATCATTCCACATACATTATTTGGTAGTCTGTCACATTATCATTCCACATACATTATTTGGTAATCTGTCACATTATTATTCCACATACATATTTGGTAATCTGTCACATTATTATTCCACATACATTATTTGGTAATCTGTCACATTATCATTCCACACACATTATTTGGTAATCTGTCACATTATTAATCAACATACATTATTTGGTAATCTGTCACATTATTATTCCACATACTTTATTTGGTAATCTGTCACATTATTATTCCACAAACATTATTTGGTAATCTGTCACATTATCATTCCACAAACATTATTTGGTAATCTGTCATATTAATTCCACAAACATTATTTGGTAATCTGTCACATTATTATTCCACATACATTATTTGGTAATCTGTCACATAATTATTCCACACCCATTATTTGGTAATCTGTCACATTATTATTCCACATACATTATTTGGTAATCTGTCACATTATTATTCCACACCCATTATTTGGTAATCTGTCACATTATCATTCCACATACATTATTTGGTAATCTGTCACATTATCATTCCACATACATTATTTGGTAATCTGTCACATTATTATTCCACATACATTATTTGGTAATCTGTCACATTATCATTCCACACCCATTATTTGGTAATCTGTCACATTATCATTCCACATACATTATTTGGTAATCTGTCACATTATCATTCCACATACATTATTTGGTAATCTGTCACATCATTATTCCACATACATTATTTGGTAGTCTGTCACATTATCATTCCACATACATTATTTGGTAATCTGTCACATTATTATTCAACACCCACTATTTGGTAATCTGTCACATTATTATTCACATACATTATTTGGTAATCTGTCATATTATTATTCCACATACATTATTTGGTAATCTGTCACATTATTATTCCACAAACATACCTTTGTTGGTAATCTGTCACATTATCATTCCACAAACATTATTTGGTAATCTGTCACATTATTATTCCACAAACATTATTTGGTAATCTGTCACATTATTATTCCACAAACATTATTTGGTAATCTGTCACATTATCATTCCACATACATTATTTGGTAATCTGTCACATTATCATTCCACATACATTATTTGGTAATCTGTCACATTATCATTCCACAAACATTATTTGGTAATCTGTCACATTATCATTCCCGTGTTGTTTTTATTTAATAATCTGTCACATTATTATTCCACATACATTATTTGGTAATCTGTCATTATTATTCCACAAACATTATTTGGTAATCTGTCACATTATCATTCCACGTACATTATTTAATAATCTGTCACATTTTTATTCCACATACATTATTTGGTTATCTGTCATTATTATTCCACACCCATTATTTGGTAATCTGTCAAATTATCATTCCACATACATTATTTGGTAGTCTGTCACATTATCATTCCACATACATTATTTGGTAATCTGTCACATTATTATTCCACATACATATTTGGTAATCTGTCACATTATTATTCCACATACATTATTTGGTAATCTGTCACATTATCATTCCACACACATTATTTGGTAATCTGTCACATTATTAATCAACATACATTATTTGGTAATCTGTCACATTATTATTCCACATACATTATTTGGTAATCTGTCACATTATTATTCCACAAACATTATTTGGTAATCTGTCACATTATCATTCCACAAACATTATTTGGTAATCTATATTAATTCCACAAACATTATTTGGTAATCTGTCACATTATTATTCCACATACATTATTTGGTAATCTGTCACATAATTATTCCACACCCATTATTTGGTAATCTGTCACATTATTATTCCACATACATTATTTGGTAATCTGTCACATTATTATTCCACACCCATTATTTGGTAATCTGTCACATTATCATTCCACATACATTATTTGGTAATCTGTCACATTATCATTCCACATACATTATTTGGTAATCTGTCACATTATTATTCCACATACATTATTTGGTAATCTGTCACATTATCATTCCACACCCATTATTTGGTAATCTGTCACATTATCATTCCACATACATTATTTGGTAATCTGTCACATTATCATTCCACATACATTATTTGGTAATCTGTCACATTATTATTCCACAAACATTATTTGGTAATCTGTCACATTATTATTCCACAAACATTATTTGGTAATCTGTCACATTATTATTCCACATACATTATTTGGTAATCTGTCACATTATTAATACACACCCATTATTTGGTAATCTGTCACATTATCATTCCACATACATTATTTGGTAATCTGTCACAATATCATTCCACATACATTATTTGGTAATCTGTCACATTATCAATCCACAAACATTATTTGGTAATCTGTCACATTATCATTCCACATACATTATTTGGTAATCTGTCACATTATCATTCCACAAACATTATTTGGTAATCTGTCACATTATCATTCCACATACATTATTTAATAATCTGTCACATTATTATTCCACATACATTATTTGGTAATCTGTCACATTTTTATTCCACATACATTATTTGGTAATCTGTCACATTATTATTCCACAAACATTATTTGGTAATCTGTCACATTATTATTCCACATACATTATTTGGTAATCTGTCACATTATTAATACACACCCATTATTTGGTAATCTGTCACATTATCATTCCACATACATTATTTGGTAATCTGTCACAATATCATTCCACATACATTACTTGGTAATCTGTCACATTATCATTCCACATACATTATTTGGTAATCTGTCACATTATCATTCCACAAACATTATTTGGTAATCTGTCACATTATCATTCCACATACATTATTTAATAATCTGTCACATTATTATTCCACATACATTATTTGGTAATCTGTCACATTATCATTCCACATACATTATTTAATAATCTGTCACATTATTATTCCACATACATTATTTGGTAATCTGTCACATTATCATTCCACATACATTATTTAATAATCTGTCACATTATTATTCCACATACATTATTTGGTAATCTGTCACATTATCATTCCACATACATTATTTGGTAATCTGTCACATTATCATTCCACAAACATTATTTGGTAATCTGTCACATTATCATTCCACATACATTATTTGGTAATCTGTCACATTATCATTCCACACCCATTATTTGGTAATCTGTCACATTATTATTCCACAAACATTATTTGGTAATCTGTCACATTATTATTCCACACCCATTATTTGGTAATCTGTCACATTATTCATACACACCCATTATTTGGTAATCTGTCACATTATCATTCCACATACATTATTTGGTAATCTGTCACATTATCATTCCACATACATTATTTGGTAATCTGTCACATTATCATTCCACATACATTATTTGGTAATCTGTCACATTATTATTCCACATACATTATTTGGTAATCTGTCACATTATCATTCCACATACATTATTTGGATATCTGTCACATTATTATTACATTATTTGGTAATCTGTCACATTATCATTCCACATACATTATTTGGTAATCTGTCACATTATCATTCCACATACATTATTTGGTAATCTGTCACATTATCATCCACATACATTATTTGGTAATCTGTCACATTATCATTCCACATACATTATTTGGTAATCTGTCACATTATCATTCCACATACATTATTTGGTAATCTGTCACATTTTATTATTCCACATACATTATTTGGTTATCTGTCACATTATTATTCCACATACATTATTTGGTAATCTGTCACATTATCATTCCACATACATTATTTGGTAATCTGTCTGTCATTATCATTCCACATACATTATTTGGTAATCTGTCACATTATTATTCCACATACATTATTTGGTAATCTGTCACATTATCATTCCACATACATTATTTGGTAATCTGTCACATTATCATTCCACCATACATTATTTGGTAATCTGTCATTATTATTCCACATACATTATTTGGTAATCTGTCACATTATCATTCCACATACATTATTTGGTAATCTGTCACATTATTATTCCACATACATTATTTGGTAATCTGTCACATTATCATTCCACATACATTATTTGGTAATCTGTCACATTATTATTCCACATACATTATTTGGTAATCTGTCACATTATCATTCCACATACATTATTTGGTAATCCATTATTATTCCACATACATTATTTGGTAATCTGTCACATTATTATTCCACATACATTATTTGGTAATCTGTCACATTATCATTCCACATACATTATTTGGTAATCTGTCACATTATCATTCCACATACATTATTTGGTAATCTGTCACATTATCATTCCACATACATTATTTTTGGTAATCTGTCATTATCATTCACATACATTATTTGGTAATCTGTCACATTATTATTCCACATACATTATTTGGTAATCTGTCACATTATTATTCCACATACATTATTTGGTAATCTGTCACATTATCATTCCACATACATTATTTGGTAATCTGTCATTATTATTCCACATACATTATTTGGTAATCTGTCATTATTATTCCACATACATTATTTGGTAATCTGTCACATTATCATTCCACACATACATTATTTGGTAATCTGTCACATTATTATTCCACATACATTATTTGGTAATCTGTCACATTATCATTCCACATACATTATTTGGTAATCTGTCACATTATTATTCCACACATTATTTGGTAATCTGTCACATTATTATTTTCCATTCCACATACATTATTTGGTAATCTGTCACATTATTATTCCACATACATTATTTGGTAATCTGTCACATTATCATTCCACATACATTATTTGGTAATCTGTCACATTATTATTCCACATACATTATTTGGTAATCTGTCATTATCATTCCACATCATTATTTGGTAATCTGTCACATTATTATTCCACATACATTATTTGGTAATCTGTCACATTATCATTCCACATACATTATTTGGTAATCTGTCACATTATTATTCCACATACATTATTTGGTAATCTGTCACATTATTATTCCACATACATTATTTGGTAATCTGTCACATTATTATTCCACATACATTATTTGGTAATCTGTCACATTATTATTCACATTATTTTAATCTGTCATTATCATTCCACATACATTATTTGGTAATCTGTCACATTATTATTCCACATACATTATTTGGTAATCTGTCACATTATTATTCCACATACATTATTTGGTAATCTGTCACATTATTATTCCACATACATTATTTGGTAATCTATTCACATTATTATTCCACATTACATTATTTGGTAATCTGTCACATTATCATTCCACATACATTATTTGGTAATCTGTCATTATCATTATTATTCCACATACATTATTTGGTAATCTGTCATTATTAATTATTCCACATCCACATACATTATTTGGTAATCTGTCACATTATCATTCCACATACATTATTTGGTAATCTGTCACATTATTATTCCACATACATTATTTGGTAATCTGTCACATTATTATTCCACATACATTATTTGGTAATCTGTCACATTATTATTCCACACCCATTATTTGGTAATCTGTCACATTATCATTCCACATACATTATTTGGTAATCTGTCACATTATCATTCCACATACATTATTTGGTAATCTGTCACATTATTATTCCACATACATTATTTGGTAATCTGTCACATTATTATTCCACATACATTATTTGGTAATCTGTCACATTATCATTCCACATACATTATTTGGTAATCTGTCACATTATCATTCCACATACATTATTTGGTAATCTGTCACATTATTATTCCACATACATTATTTGGTAATCTGTCACATTATCATTCCACATACATTATTTGGTAATCTGTCACATTATCATTCCACATACATTATTTGGTAATCTGTCACATTATCATTCCACATACATTATTTGGTAATCTGTCACATTATTATTCCACATACATTATTTGGTAATCTGTCACATTATTATTCCACATACATTATTTGGTAATCTGTCACATTATCATTCCACATACATTATTTGGTAATCTGTCATTATCATTATTATTCCACATACATTATTTGGTAATCTGTCACATTATTATTCCACATACATTATTTGGTAATCTGTCACATTATTATTCCACATACATTATTTGGTAATCTGTCACATTATTATTCCACATACATTATTTGGTAATCTGTCACATTATTATTCCACAAACATTATTTGGTAATCTGTCACATTATTATTCCACAAACATTATTTGGTAATCTGTCACATTATTATTCCACATACATTATTTGGTAATCTGTCATTATTATTCCACATACATTATTTGGTAATCTGTCACATTATCATTCCACATACATTATTTCCACACATTAATCTGTCACATTATCATTCCACATACATTATTTGGTAATCTGTCACATTATTATTCCACATACATTATTTGGTAATCTGTCACATTATTATTCCACATACATTATTTGGTAATCTGTCACATTATTATTCCACATACATTATTTGGTAATCTGTCACATTATTATTCCACATACATTATTTGGTAATCTGTCACATTATTATTCCACATACATTATTTGGTAATCTGTCACATTATATTCCACATACATTATTTGGTAATCTGTCACATTATTATTCCACATACATTATTTGGTAATCTGTCACATTATCATTCCACATACATTATTTGGTAATCTGTCACATTATTATTCCACATACATTATTTGGTAATCTGTCACATTATCATTCCACATTATACATTATTTGGTAATCTGTCACATTATTATTCCACATACATTATTTGGTAATCTGTCACATTATTATTCCACATACATTGTTGGTAATCTGTCACATTATTATTCCACATACATTATTTGGTAATCTGTCACATTATTATTCCACATACATTATTTGGTAATCTGTCACATTATCATTCCACATACATTATTTGGTAATCTGTCATTATTTCCACATATTATTTGGTAATCTGTCACATTATTATTCCACATACATTATTTGGTAATCTGTCACATTATTATTCCACATACATTATTTGGTAATCTGTCACATTATTATTCCACATACATTATTTGGTAATCTGTCACATTATTATTCCACATACATTTTGGTAATCTGTCACATTATTATTCCACATACATTATTTGGTAATCTGTCACATTATTATTCCATACATTGTTTGGTATCTGTCACATTATTATTCCACATACATTATTTGGTAATCTGTCACATTATCATTCCACATACATTATTTGGTAATCTGTCACATTATCATTCCACATACATTATTTGGTAATCTGTCACATTATCATTCCACATACATTATTTGGTAATCTGTCATTATCATTATCATTCACATTACATTATTTGGTAATCTGTCACATTATTATTCCACATACATTATTTGGTAATCTGTCACATTATTATTCCACATACATTATTTGGTAATCTGTCACATTATTATTCCACATACATTATTTGGTAATCTGTCACATTATTATTCCACATACATTATTTGGTAATCTGTCACATTATCATTCCACATACATTATTTGGTAATCTGTCACATTATCATTCCACATACATTATTTGGTAATCTGTCACATTATTATTCCACATACATTATTTGGTAATCTGTCACATTATCATTCCACATACATTATTTGGTAATCTGTCACATTATCATTCCACATACATTATTTGGTAATCTGTCACATTATCATTCCACATACATTATTTGGTAATCTGTCACATTATTATTCCACATACATTATTTGGTAATCTGTCACATTATTATTCCACATACATTATTTGGTAATCTGTCACATTATTATTCCACATACATTATTTGGTAATCTGTCACATTATTATTCCACATACATTATTTGGTAATCTGTCACATTATTATTCCACATACATTATTTGGTAATCTGTCACATTATTATTCCACATACATTATTTGGTAATCTGTCACATTCCACATACATTATCATTCCACATACATTATTTGGTAATCTGTCACATTATTATTCCACATACATTATTTGGTAATCTGTCACATTATCATTCCACATACATTATTTGGTAATCTGTCACATTATTATTCCACATACATTATTTGGTAATCTGTCACATTATCATTCCACATACATTATTTGGTAATCTGTCACATTATCATTCCACATACATTATTTGGTAATCTGTCACATTATTATTCCACATACATTATTTGGTAATCTGTCACATTATCATTCCACATACATTATTTGGTAATCTGTCACATTATTATTCCACATACATTATTTGGTAATCTGTCACATTATTATTCCACATACATTATTTGGTAATCTGTCACATTATTATTCCACATACATTATTTGGTAATCTGTCACATTATATTCCACATACATTATTTGGTAATCTGTCACATTATCATTCCACATACATTATTTGGTAATCTGTCACATTATTATTCCACATACATTATTTGGTAATCTGTCACATTATTATTCACATTATTATTCCACATTATTTACATTATTTGGTAATCTGTCACATTATTATTCACATTATTATTCCACATACATTATTTGGTAATCTGTCACATTATCATTCCACATACATTATTTGGTAATCTGTCACATTATCATTCCACATACATTATTTGGTAATCTGTCACATTTTTATTCCACATACATTATTTGGTAATCTGTCACATTATTATTCCACATACATTATTTGGTAATCTGTCACATTATCATTCCACATACATTATTTGGTTATCTGTCACATTATTATTCCACGTACATTATTTGGTAATCTGTCACATTATTATTCCACATACATTATTTGGTAATCTGTCATTATCATTCCACATACATTATTTGGTAATCTGTCACATTATTATTCCACATACATTATTTGGTAATCTGTCACATTATTATTCCACATAAATCATTATTTGTAATTGTCACATTATTATTCCACATACATTATTTGGTAATCTGTCATTATATTCCACATATTATTTGGTAATCCATTATCATTCCACATTATTTGGTAATCTGTCACATTATTATTCCACATACATTATTTG
The DNA here is from genome assembly GCA_020152595.1 of Chiridota heheva. Classification (NCBI taxonomy): domain Eukaryota; kingdom Metazoa; phylum Echinodermata; class Holothuroidea; order Apodida; family Chiridotidae; genus Chiridota; species Chiridota heheva. The sequence continues at coordinate 482,407 of JAIGNY010004524.1, forward strand.
GTAATCTGTCACATTATTATTCCACATACATTATTTGGTAATCTGTCACATTATCATTCCACATACATTATTTGGTAATCTGTCACATTACATTCCACATATTTATTTGGTAATCTGTCACATTATTATTCCACATACATTATTTGGTAATCTGTCATTATTATTATTCCACATACATTATTTGGTAATCTGTCACATTATTTCATTCCACATACATTATTTGGTAATCTGTCACATTATTATTCCACATACATTATTTGTGATCTGTAATCTGTCACATTATTTGGTAATTATTATTCCACATACATTATTTGGTAATCTGTCACATTATTATTCCACATACATTATTTGGTAATCTGTCACATTATTATTCCACATACATTATTTGGTAATCTGTCACATTATTATTCCACATACATTATTTGGTAATCTGTCACATTATTATTCCACATTATTTGGTAACATTATTTGGTAATCTGTCACATTATTATTCCACATACATTATTTGGTAATCTGTCACATTATCATTCCACATACATTATTTGGTAATCTGTCACATTATCATTCCACATACATTGTTGGTAATCTGTCACATTATTATTCCACATACATTATTTGGTAATCTGTCACATTATTATTCCACATACATTATTTGGTAATCTGTCACATTATTATTCCACATACATTATTTGGTAATCTGTCACATTATTATTCCACATACATTATTTGGTAATCTGTCACATTATCATTCCACATACATTATTTGGTAATCTGTCACATTATCATTCCACATACATTATTTGGTAATCTGTCACATTATTATTCCACATACATTATTTGGTAATCTGTCACATTATTATTCCACATACATTATTTTAATCTGTCACATTATTATTCCACATACATTATTTGGTAATCTGTCACATTATCATTCCACATACATTATTTGGTAATCTGTCACATTATTATTCCACATACATTATTTGGTAATCTGTCACATTATTATTCCACATACATTATTTGGTAATCTGTCACATTATTATTCCACATACATTATTTGGTAATCTGTCACATTATTATTCCACATACATTATTTGGTAATCTGTCACATTATCATTCCACATACATTATTTGGTAATCTGTCACATTATCATTCCACATACATTATTTGGTAATCTGTCACATTATTATTCCACATACATTATTTGGTAATCTGTCACATTATCATTCCACATACATTATTTGGTAATCTGTCACATTATCATTCCACACATTATTTGGTAATCTGTCACATTATCATTCCACATACATTATTTGGTAATCTGTCACATTATCATTCCACATACATTATTTGGTAATCTGTCACATTATTATTCCACATACATTATTTGGTGATCTGTCACATTATTATTCCACATACATTATTTGGTAATCTGTCACATTATTATTCCACATACATTATTTGGTAATCTGTCACATTATCATTCCACATACATCTGTCACATTATCATTCCACACATTATTTGGTGATCTGTCACATTATCATTCCACAAACATTATTGGTAATCTGTCACATTATCATTCCACATACATTATTTGGTAATCTGTCACATTATCATTCCACATACATTATTTGGTAATCTGTCACATTATTATTCCACATACATTATTTGGTAATCTGTCACATTATCATTCCACATACATTATTTGGTAATCTGTCACATTATCATTCCACATACATTATTTGGTAATCTGTCACATTATTATTCCACATACATTATTTGGTAATCTGTCACATTATCATTCCACACATTATTTTGGTAATCTGTCACATTATCATTCCACATACATTATTTGGTAATCTGTCACATTATTATTCCACATACATTATTTGGTAATCTGTCATTATCATTATCATTCCACATACATTATTTGGTAATCTGTCACATTATCATTCCACACCCATTATTTGGTAATCTGTCATTATCATTCCACATACATTATTTGGTGATCTGTCATTATCATTCCACAAACATTATTTGGTAATCTGTCACATTATTATTCCACATACATTATTTGGTTCATATCATTCACATGATCTGTCATTATTATTCCACATACATTTGGTGATCTGTCACATTATTTTCCACATACATTATTTGGTAATCTGTCACATTATTATTCCACATACATTATTTGGTAATCTGTCACATTATCATTCCACATACATTATTTTAATCTGTCATTCCACATACATTATTTGGTAATCTGTCACATTATTATTCCACATACATTATTTGGTAATCTGTCACATTATTATTCCACATACATTATTTGGTAATCTGTCACATTATTATTCCACATACATTATTTGGTGATCTGTCACATTATCATTCCATACATTATTTGTTGGTGATCTGTCACATTATTAATCTGTCATTCCACATACATTATTTGGTAATCTGTCACATTATTATTCCACATACATTATTTGGTAATCTGTCACATTATCATTCCACATACATTATTTGGTAATCTGTCACATTATTGTTCCACATACATTATTTGGTAATCTGTCACATTATCATTCCACATACATTATTTGGTAATCTGTCATTATTATTCACATTATTATTATTCCACATACATTATTTGGTAATCTGTCACATTATCATTCCACATACATTATTTGGTAATCTGTCACATTATTATTCCACATACATTATTTGGTAATCTGTCACATTATTATTCCACATACGTTTATTTTGGTAATCTGTCACATTATATTCCACATACATTGTTGGTAATCTGTCACATTATTATTCCACATTATTTGGTAATCTGTCACGTTATTATTCCACATACATTATTTGGTAATCTGTCACATTATTATGATCTGTCACATTATTATTACATTATTTGGTAATCTGTCACATTATTATTCCACATACATTATTTGGTAATCTGTCACATTATCATTCCACATACATTATTTGGTAATCTGTCACATTATTATTCCACATACATTATTTGGTAATCTGTCACATTATCATTCCACATACATTATTTGGTAATCTGTCACATTATTATTCCACATACATTATTTGGTAATCTGTCACATTATCATTCCACATACATTATTTGGTAATCTGTCACATTATCATTCCACATACATTATTTGGTAATCTGTCACATTATCATTCCACATACATTATTTGGTAATCTGTCACATTATTATTCCACATACATTATTTGGTAATCTGTCACATTATTATTCCACATACATTATTTGGTAATCTGTCACATTATCATTCCATTATTTGGTAACATTATTATTCCACATACATTATTTGGTGATCTGTCACGTTTATTATTCCACATACATTATTTGGTAATCTGTCACATTATTATTCCACATACATTATTTGGTAATCTGTGTCACATTATCATTCCACATACATTATTTGGTAATCTGTCACATTATCATTCCACATACATTATTTGGTAATCTGTCACATTATTATTCCACATACATTATTTGGTAATCTGTCACATTATCATTCCACACACATTATTTGGTAATCTGTCACATTATTATTCCACATACATTATTTGGTAATCTGTCACATTATTATTCCACATACATTATTTGGTAATCTGTCACATTATTATTCCACATACATTATTTGGTAATCTGTCATTATATTCCACATACATTATTTGGTAATCTGCATCATTATTATTCATTCCATACGTTGTTGGTACATTATTTGGTAATCTGTCACATTATTATTCCACATACATTATTTGGTAATCTGTCATTATCTGTCACATTATTATTCCACATACATTATTTGGTAATCTGTCACATTATTATTCCACATACATTATTTGGTAATCTGTCACATTATTATTCCACATACATTATTTGGTAATCTGTCACATTATCATTCCACATACATTATTTGGTAATCTGTCACATTATCATTCCACATACATTATTTGGTAATCTGTCACATTATTATTCCACATACATTATTTGGTAATCTGTCACATTATTATTCCACAAACATTATTTGGTGATCTGTCACATTATTATTCCACAAACATTATTTGGTGATCTGTCACATTATTATTCCACATACATTATTTGGTGATCTGTCACATTATCATTCCACATACATTATTTGGTAATCTGTCACATTATTATTCCACATACATTATTTGGTAATCTGTCACATTATTATTCCACATACATTATTTGGTAATCTGTCACATTATTATTCCACATACATTATTTGGTAATCTGTCACATTATTATTCCACATACATTATTTGGTAATCTGTCACATTATCATTCCACATACATTATTTGGTAATCTGTCACATTATTATTCCACATACATTTTTGGTAATCTGTCGTTATTATTATTCCACATACATTATTTGGTAATCTGTCACATTATTAATTATCATTCCACATACATTATTTGGTAATCTGTCACATTATTATTCCACATACATTATTTGGTGATCTGTCATTCATTATCTTCATTCCACACCCATTATTCCACATACATTATTATTTGGTAATCTGTCACATTATTATTCCACATACATTATTTGGTAATCTGTCACATTATCATTCCACATACATTATTTGGTAATCTGTCACATTATCATTCCACATACATTATTTGGTAATCTGTCACATTATTATTCCACATACATTATTTGGTAATCTGTCACATTATATTCCACATACATTATTTGTGTAATCTGTCACATTATTATTCCACATACATTATTTGGTAATCTGTCACATTATCATTCCACATACATTATTTGGTAATCTGTCACATTATCATTCCACATACATTATTTGGTAATCTGTCACATTATCATGTTCATATATTCCACATACGTTGTTTGGTGATCTCTGTCACATTATTATTCCACATACATTATTTGGTAATCTGTCACATTATTATTCCACATACATTATTTGGTAATCTGTCACATTATTATTCCACATACATTATTTGGTAATCTGTCACATTATTATTCCACATACATTATTTGGTAATCTGTCACATTATCATTCCACAAACATTATTTGGTAATCTGTCACATTATTATTCCACATACATTATTTGGTAATCTGTCACATTATTATTCCACATACATTATTTGGTAATCTGTCACATTATTATTCCACATACATTATTGGTAATCTGTCATTATTATTCCACACCATTGTTGGTAATCTGTCACATTATCATTTATTATTCCACATATCATTTTACATTGTTTGGTGATCTGTCACATTATCATTCCACATACATTATTTGGTAATCTGTCATTATTATTCCACATACATTATTTGGTAATCTGTCACATTATTATTCCACATACATTATTTGGTAATCTGTCACATTATTATTCCACATACATTATTTGGTAATCTGTCACATTATTATTCCACAACATTATTTTGGTGATCTGTCACATTATTATTCCACAATACGTTTTGGTAATCTGTCATTATTATTCCCATACATTATTTGGTAATCTGTCACATTATTATTCCACATACATTATTTGGTAATCTGTCACATTATTATTCCACATACATTATTTGGTAATCTGTCACATTATTATTCCACATACATTATTTGGTAATCTGTCACATTATTATTCACATACATTATTTGGTAATCTGTCACATTATTATTCCACAAACATTATTTGGTAATCTGTCACATTATTATTCCACATACATTATTTGGTAATCTGTCATTATTATTCCCAAACATTATTTGGTAATCTGTCATTACATTGTTGGTAATCTGTATTTCACATACATTATTTGGTAATCTGTCACATTATCATTCCACATACATTGTTGGTAATCTGTCACATTATTATTCCACATTTGTTGGTAATCTGTCATTATCATTCCACATACATTATTTGGTAATCTGTCACATTATTATTCCACATACATTATTTGGTAATCTGTCACATTATTATTCCACATACATTGTTTGGTAATCTGTCACATTATTATTCCACAAACATTATTTGGTAATCTGTCACATTATTATTCCACAAACAATTGTTTGGTAATCTGTCATATTATTATTCCACATACATTATTTGGTAATCTGTCACATTATTATTCCCATACATTGTTTGGTAATCTGTCACATTATTATTCCACATACATTATTTGGTAATCTGTCACATTATCATTCCACAACGTTATTTGGTGATCTGTCACATTATTATTCCACATACATTGTTGGTAATCTGTCACATTATTATTCCACATACATTATTTGGTAATCTGTCATAATTATTCCATTTTAATCTGTCATTTCTTTCCACATACATTGTTGGTGATCTGTCACATTATTATTCCAAAACATTATTTGGTGATCTGTCACATTATTATTCCAAACATTATTTGGTAATCTGTCACATTATCATTCCACATACATTATTAATCTGTTTGGTAATCTGTCACATTATTATTCCACATACATTATTTGGTAATCTGTCACACATTATTTGGTAATCTGTCATTATTATTCCACATACATTGTTGGTAATCTGTCACATTATCATTCCACACATTATTTTGGTAATCTGTCACATTATTCCACATACATTATTTGGTAATCTGTCACATTATTAATTCCACATTCCATTATTTGGTAATCTGTCACATTATCAATATTCCACATTACATTATTTAATAATCTGTCACATTATTATTCCACAAACATTATTTGGTAATCTGTCACATTATTATTCCACATACATTATTTGGTAATCTGTCACATTATCATTCCACAAACATTATTTGGTAATCTGTCACATTATCATTCCACATACATTATTTGGTAATCTAATCACATTATTATTCCACATACATTATTTGGTAATCTGTCACATTATTATTCCACATACATTATTTGGTAATCTGTCACATTATTATTCCACATACATTATTTGGTAATCTGTCACATTATCATTCCACATAC
>JAIGNY010004525.1:0-5000 GCA_020152595.1 Chiridota heheva
TTTAAGCAACTTTTACATAATTGGAAGTCAGAAAAGGGAATATAAATTTTCAGTATTTTCAAAAATTCCACAAAAGGCTAAGGGTTTAACGAAAATGTGCCAATGATTACTTCGAGAAAGTAGGGATTAGAATACTAGATATTTCGAAACTTTAATGTAAATTAAGCGTAAAGATCCCAAAAAGTAGGCATCCAAAATAAAAATCGCCGTTAAGTAGTTCGGGAGAAACCCTCCTTTTAGTCCTCGTTAGCAGCCCTCGAAAAAAGGTTTTTTAGTCCATGAGGCAGCCATTACCCATCATACATGTTCCTTCGTCCATACACTTTGTACAGAGTAACTTCGATGGCGTTTGCTGAAGTCTGAGACGTATACGAATTTATGGGGAAACATATTAGGTAACTTTTATCCTGTACCTTAATATATATTTTCACCAGTCCGTTGTTGAGAAAAGAGCAATTAGGCCTATATGGGATGACCTGTTTTACCCACATGGGTTTGTTGCAAATTAATCTGTGCTAACATTCGCATTGTATTATTTGGTATATAGTGTCCTTTCTTCTTTGACTGCGTGTGTCAAGAGAACAACACACTTTAGAGAACGCGCGCATCTAAATCACTTTGATGCAGTGGAATATCAGTTTCTTTGGGGCTTTCGTGTGGGATGTTCTGAACAGTGAACGTATCCTAATGTACTGACTTAAATACTCACAGTGTTATTCGGATTCGTCGGACTGTTAGTGTGTAATGTATATTCGTGTCATTCGGTTTCACTCATTGTCTGTACTTCCGAGTAAAGTGCAGACGCTAGGGCCTCATCAAACGGGCAGTATCGTAACAATGCAAAGTAATGATAATTTTGTTAAATAATATTAGGATAGCTTTTACCTCTTTAAATAAAACTTCAGCAATTAGTGTAATTAAACTCATATTGCACTGTTCATTCCTTTTCGATTGGTCAGTCAGTCGGTAGGTGATCACACTCACGGTGTTACGAGAAAGTGTGACGTCATTCGGCCTATATTTTTTATAGGCCGAAGGCCGAGAGTCGAAAATCCTATACCTACAGTGTTATAAAACCGTGACACTTTTTTTAAGTCACCCACCAATGTTGGCTCCAAGTGAGGGCATTAGAGAGTAAAGCATTTCAAAAATAGAACATACCAAAGAAATGTGTAAATTAAATATTCTAGATAAATTGTTGATTCAAAATATTTTACACAAGTTTTAATTGTATCGTTACGTTTTGTGCACTTTTAGTTCAATAAAACAATAATTTTATAAGTCATTAATATAACAAATTTGAATTTAATGTTATCCATGGATCAAGTGCGAGAAAAAAAAATTGACAAACCATGCACATAGTGCAGATACTTTTCGCGATACCGGCACGGTACAGTACGATGCCAATGTGTTTATTACTCATTGTTTTACGTCTAAACATGGCAGATTGAAAGGTTAAAGCATTTTAAAGGAATTACTGCCTAACCTTATCGAAGTCGTCCGATTCCGTAGTAATTGTAGTCTGCTTGTTTTCATTTTATAAAAGCTAGGCCTTACGCAGTCAGACATCTGTGATCCTAAAGATTTACAATGTAATATTAACTAAGGTGGATCTAGACTTAGTTATTAAAGCCTAGTTTAAGCTCGGGATTATCGGGTAGTATGAGAAAGGTTGAAGTATTCATGTTGCCACCTTAAAACCTATTAAAATTCAGACCTAGCCGTTAGGCCTACAAAAATGTTACATTCTTGTTAGTTATGGATTCGAATCATTTACCATCGTTTGGCCATAATTTCTTTCACTTTAACCCGTTTCTGTATGCTGACATTGTAGGCTAGCTGTTGTTTACTGGTCTGCAGCCTCACAAACGCCACCAGTAATGTCAAACAGTGTATTGTGGGATATGACTATTAGCTACATTCTTGCAAAACTACATGCAAGTTAAAACTTGACTAACATTAACAAGAATTTAGGCTCTAATTTGCTTCAAACTAGCTGCCCAAACCTACTTAATTCACTTGGTGATTTGTTGTATATACTGCTTGAATTTAAACAAAATTTGGCAAAGAATTCATGGATACTGGAAATGAAATAACCCACATTTGTATATTTGTGAAGGTAACATTATTTATGCTAAACATAAGGTGAAGGCAAATAACTCATACACTAACTCTATGACACATGCAATTATTGTTACAGTTGGGCTTATTTTGTCAGGAAAAGCTATTAACTCTTACTATCAGATTATGTGGTTCAACCCAATGAATTGGTGGTTTTCCATACCCATCTCAAACCTATTAACTTGGTGGTGTTGAAGGAACACATTAAACAGTTAAATAATTCAATTGTGTGTAGGGTAAAGACAGAATAATTTGTTAATAATACAGATAATATACATCAAATAACTTAAATAAGTGGTACAGGTTACATGAGAGGGTGTGTAAATTGAGGTTTTTGAAAACAGATTAACGCACATTATTCTGCCATTAACTTCTAAAAATCATTCCTATAAATGTTCATGTACATTTATGATAGATGAATTGGGACTTCATTGAGGAGGTCACAAATTTACAAGCTTTGCCATCACAATTTTGATTTTCTGCAATGATCACCTGTATAAATTCAAACAACTAGTAATTTAGCAACTGGTAATCAACCTTACAATCATTCCTAACGGTTTTCTTATAAGACATCTTCTGTGGATAAACGTACTGCCATAAGTCCTCCACTGTACTTATCACTACAGCTTTAGCTGAAATCAGCAAACTTTGTGAAGTGATGTTGATGTAGGTAATAGATATACCACAGTATGTTATTATTTCACAATACGAGTTTTTAAGAAAGAAACAGAAATTAAGCAAATCTGAGCGTCTTCCTATGCAGTCTAACAACTATTGATCCCCGTGGTTGCAAAGTGTGGCCTATATTCAACTAAGTTAAGCCTAGTAAAAGACAGTGTGATTTTGCATGTCTGTTTACTGCAAATAAAAGCCTGGTCTGCTGGTTTTCACGTTGAATTTTCACTTGGGGATTGTGTCTTTTTTGGTTAGGCAGACAAAATTGTATGTATGAAAATGGTACACTAAGATGACTATGTCATATCCTTATACCCTGATAATAGTACATTCCACTACCAAGAAAAATCATTATACATGTGCCTGGAGTCAGAAAACATTCAGGCAGGGTATTGTGTACTACAAAATGATATACAGGTATTCAGCTCACTAATATCTGGCACAAAATTAATTTTCATTGCAAAAAATATTTGTACCCTGTAGTACAGTCAATGATTTTAAACAATCATACAACATAAAAGTTGGAATGCTATTGCACTGTAATAATTTGTTCATTGGATACCAAAGCAAAAACAAATGAGAGCAGAACTAAAGATTGCCTATCAATGAGAAGAGAAATTGCATGAAGCAAAATTTTCAAGTGGAGCTTTTTATTTTCCCAACTTGAGACCTTGAGAAACTTTTGCAAACAAATGGAAAGCAACTTGAATAAGTAATACACATAAAATAAAACATGCAGGCTGCAATAAAACATATTGCCCTTATCAAAAGAATTTTATGATTATTTTTTTGATTTAAACTTTATGAATTTAGGGCTTACAATTGTTGGTAAATGATGTTGAAGAGAAAAATGTGAATGAAACTGAAAACTTAAGGCTATTAAAATAGAAATAAAAGTAATAAGTGACCAATTTGATCTACTGTATCTCTACCTTTTACAAGTTGGCACTTAACTTACTTTTACTTTGTTTTATACACACCTATCTGCCAGTTGATCAGTCTGTTTAGACTTTGTTTGATGGTTGTTTTGTTGATAATCAACTACAAAACTGATTAGATCTAGGCGTATATTGGTCTAATGCCCAACCACCCTAGCTAACAATTGTAATGCTGTATCTCAAGCATGGCCTTTCTATCATGACATACATTTACAAGTCAATACCATGGTAATGTACACAGCCCTAACGTTATGCTACTAAATTGCAAGTGGTTTCACATAATGTAAGCCTAAGTTACACTAAAGTTACTGTAACCATGCTAGGCAACACAACGATCCAAGATTACCCCAGGAGCGCTTTTTGAAAGCAATAAATCGCTACATACATGTCTGAATAAAACAAGATTTGTTAAGCTACTTATTCTTGTTCCTAAAAAAAACTAAAATTATTGCCCATATTTGTCAGCGTTTACGTCGGTCAGTTAAGGTTAAATTAAGTAACGGTGTACATACGACGTTAGCTAGCTTCAGACTGTTCAACAACAACTGGCACAATTAAGATAGCACATTATTTTAGGTTTACTGGAATTGTTCAAGAAATCTACTAGTTTTAATCATTTATTCCTGATCAGAAAGGTTGTTCGCGTAGTATTTTTCTTAAAATATACTTATCAGTTAGGCCTAAGTTAGTAGGTGCGATACATGCCTGTCTACAATCTAATGCTGCGCTAAAGTATTGTCGTCCTGCATGTATTGTAAAAAGAAATCGTTGTGTTTGTGTTCTTGTTAGAAATAGAATGAACGTTAATCTTGGTTAGAAAGACAAGTTATGATTAAAACTATTATAAATATAATTAATTTTTGAAAATTAAGAATTTGAATTTTTATTTTTTGGGTCAAATTTGCATTTGCCTATTTTTAATTGACTCCAATTTTCAATGTACCGACATATCTACTGCCCTCATTTGGAACCAACATGGGTGGAGGACGAATTAAAAAGTATCACGCACTAAGGTATAGGAGTTTTGACTCTCGGCTTTGGCCTATACGTAGTATAGGGCGAATGACGTCACGCTTCGGCCTATACGTAGTATAGGACAAATGACATCACGTTCTCTGGTGTTACATATAAAGCATACTTGAAATAGACCGAATTGAAGATAGCAAGCAGCTGAGCTGCGTGTGCGATTCTTATGTTTTAGCCGTCGAGTGGTTGCTGAAGTTTGCAATAGTTAAACCCTGAAAGTAGGTCTCAGCGTGAAAGACT